>CM053792.1:369354118-369909118 GCA_028749045.1 Cupressus sempervirens | reverse complement strand
TGTTCTAGAGATATACAATCCAACTATGTCAATACATATCACAATTTTTCCTATAGATGTGTTGTATAGAAGTAAGCAATAATAGAGTAAAAGAGAAACATAAGATGCCATTGTTCCCATTCCCCATACATCAGTAAGCTCTAGAATCTTTTGTCTTCAAATCTTTCTTAATACAAATTTTGTCTTTAGAGGATGTAATACCCAAAAGTAAGTATGATCTGCATTAAAAGTTACAATTAATAATCAATTAAATTCCTTATAAGAGAAATAACTAAATGGAAGATCATAACATAGATCTTTTATACTCATTGATCTCATTGAATTTGGCAAGAATCAACGCAGTAGTTCGTCATCAAGAAATCAATCTAGTTTTCAAATGTTCACCTATAGCATATGAATATATACAATCCATATACTCTGAATTCTTCATGATTAAATTGTGCTATTTTCTTCCTTATGGTTGCGTGAGGACTAGTTTTGAAACAACTACCATTGCTGAGTTCATTAATTGGTTTGTCATGTACTATGAAAACTTATTTAAATATTAAGGGAGAACATAAAATACCAGATAAATTCCATTTGGTTATTTGGTATATTGCATAACATAAAAAAGATTTCACAACGTCACACTGCTTTCTCTCATAACAAACATTGTATATTATCTGTACAGAAAAATGAATACAAGAAGCTGAATTTTCTTCTAAACATCACATTTTCATCTCTGAGAGAGGATATCTTAATACATAAGGTTCATGACTGGTCAATGATTAATCAAATGTATTGTCTCAACATAAATGTGTTTAATTTACTTTATAGATATGATTCTAACTTCTAATCAAGTTTTCCCAATCAACACTATTGGCCTCTTTTTGAGGGTATCTTTACACGATACTAGAAGGTAGAGTGTCTATGGGAAGTGATTAATGAAATGTTTTTCCTTTACCCAGACCATAGCCACAATTATATCACACTCATTATCATTGAAGAGGTGGTCTTAGCTAAATTATATCATGAAATCTATAGTTAAAATTTTCAATGCAGAGTATTAAAAGAAATTTTAATTACCAAGATGAGCACAATAATTGTGAGTATACCTCGTTGCTTCAGTGATTAGGAGGGGAGCTTTATCGATTAAGAATAAAGTGCATATTATTTGAGAGAATAAAAAATGCATGATTGTTGCCTTCTAAAATTTGATATGTGTTGGTTAACAGTTTGTTCCCCCTTTTGAATAATACCCTGACTCTTTATATGCCCAATATTGTAGAGAACAAAAGGATGCCACCAAAAATGGGTTAGTGTATAGGTAATATCACCACCCTTTGAATTATTAGGTACAAGTCCCTGAAGCCTTGCAATAATGTGCAATGAATGTGTCTTTCTTAGATCAGAAGTTTATGGTAGAGTAAGCTCTTAACCTGAGAGCAATAAAGACTAACCAAATTGCTTGCAGACACAAAAAATTCAAGCAAAATGGATTAGGAAAACCTATCAAACCAAATGGAATGACTATAGTAGATTGTCTTGAAAATTTTTGACCCTTACTCCTATTCTAAATGAAGAATAATCATCTAAATATAACAGAGGAAAGCAAGAAGAGATGCACATGAGGGAAAATGGAATTTCTTTAGCTATTAGACTTTGGTAAAATAGAATCCATCAAGTTTCTAATAGATTCATCCACATTTATTCTTCAATTCCCAATGAAACTACTTTTAACATGCCATTCAACAAACAAGAGGAGAAGCAAAAGCACATGTGAAAAAGTAAATGGAATTACCTATACTGTAAATACCATGGTGAAATGGAATCCATGAGGCGATCACAAAATCACATGTAATCGTTCTTCAACTCTCAATGCAGAACTAATCTATGAATTGAATGGGTGACAAAACATGAAGAGAAAATTAGATAAGTGGAATTACAGAGCCAATTCACCATCAGTTTGTCAACCTTTGCATTATCAGAAGAAATTACATCTATAGCCTTGGCTGTTAAACCCATTCGTCACTTGGTAATTCAAAAATCATTTAATGGAAAGAAAATATGATTAAAACATGAAAATATCTAATATACAACATGGTAGTGACCTGTGGCCTCTTTCCCAGTGGTGGATCTGATCCCATAGCACCCCTGAGAATACATGACAACTGTTTATCTTCGTGCACTTTTAGAAAACCCTGTGAAAATATTCATTTCCTTTACATTCTATTATTGGCACCAAATCCATGTAATTTGTATCTCAATAGTCACATCAAGTTTGAATGTCTGCCATCGATCTCCTATAAAGATCACGATTTAACACCTAACTCAGTCAATCATCGAACTCTTTATCACCCAAACATATAGTAATGTAAGGTTTCTTATCACCATTCACTATAACAAAAAGTAATTTCATCAATCTCCGATGATTCAATTTCACCATAGCATACAACAGAAAACTTTATATCTAGCCTCCTTTACCCATCACCATAACTATTATCGGCAGCCTCATCAGTCATCACCATAGCTAAATCCACAACATCTCGACTACCAATGATCACCATAAGTTACAACAAAAAACTTCATTTATCGCTCATCACTATATCAAAAATGATCCTTCTCAGCACAATGATTAATCCAATCATTGTATGCTATAGCAATATCATACAAATTTATGACATCTCAATCATCGGACATCACCACAACATCTTACTACTTAATCTAGCCTCAGATAGGATCATCGCTATAGGATATAGGGATACCCTCTCTTTTGTATACCATGAGTTTGATCTCCATATCACTATGACCTATGGCAATAACCTCATCGTCCAATGATATAACTAAATTTTTTTTCATTCAACTTGTCCATGATCATTGAAGGTTGTCACGATGAATATTTCTCATTACTCATCATTGTAACTAAGTTTCATCTCCTATGCTTGGCAATGGTCACTATGACCTATGGTGATAGACATTTTTTGATGTAGGAAAATGTAATACAACAATAGTCTATGTACATGGATTCATTCATTTGTTGTTGAACTTTTAGTAACTTCACGATGTACATCTTCATGTAGAGCATCATCCATCAATCTGTATCCATCTGAGGGCCTAGACTTAATCTCCAAGGGAAATTAAATTTTTAACAAGTGACGTGGACCTCCATATGTATTATGCATCATTGATTTGATTTCCATCTTTTTTCTTGCCTCATTTGACCATGGTGTTCACCATTGTTGGATATTTGAGCTCTTCCTCTATATTGGATTTGAATTCTCTTCCTTCTAACTTGTTTCCATGATCTGCATCATATAGCCCTGATCTCAATGTTCTCTACTACCTTTCACTCTAAATAGAAGTGTGATCTTCTTTTTGAATGCATCATGTCTTCACAATGAACACTTGATCAAATCATTAGGGTTTTAGAACAACTTCCCTCTCATCTAGGAAATGCATAGACTTACCCTCCCTTTCCTAATTGCCTAATATGAATGAATGTATTAAACTTCTTTTGAAAGCCCACCTAGGTGCACACAGAGCTATAGATGAGAGGACAAGTTCCTTAAGGAAAATCTAGACATAGAATCAACACATTAACACATTGACTTGACTCCAACCTAAAGAAAAAAGGAATTGAACTAAAAATTGGGCAATAATTAGCTCTAACTAGGGAACTACGCATGCTAGTGCCTAGGCAAGAACCTAGCAATCTTTGGTTTCACCAAACAAGGTGACAACTTGGCAAAAAATAGAATAGACTAATCTAGGAAAGTAGTAGCAAATAACTAAGAAAGGGAGCAACTAAGCTAAAACAAACTGCATGAAAGAAAAATGTACCTAAGTAGCTACAATGCAGGGGTTACCTACTTCAGTTTTGCATTTGGTACAACTTCAAATCATGCCCATTATAAGAACATGGCAGAGATTCTCTAGTGGGATATGCCAACTTCAAGGATTTGTTCTAGTTCACTTGCATGATTTGGAATGGTCCTTTCCATGAAGATTGAAACTTGGAAGGCATCCCTCTTGGTTCATGCCTCTTATCCCACAGTAGGACCAAATCACCTTCCATTAATTTCCTTGGTCTTTCCGTTTTATCGAATAACTTCTTGACTCTTCCTTTGTGTTTAATGATTCTATCTACCATTTCTTCTCTTTCTTCTTGTAGCTTGGTGAGATACAAAATTCTCTTTTCCAATCCATCTCTGAATATGCCATCTTCCCTCACAGTGTTCAACTTACAAGTGGAAAGCTCTAGAGGCAATGACAAGCTAGCTTCTACTCCATAAACTAACTCAAAAGGTGAGATACCAATGGCCCATTTAGGTGTAGTTCTATCTACCCATAAAGCATCATGTATCTTCTTGTGCAACTTTTCTAATTATCTGAGACCAATTTCTTCAAGATATTAATCAGATTCTTATTGCTAGATTTGACCTACCCATTTCCTTAAGGAAAATAATCAAAGGAATGACCAACTTAGATACCATTGTCATAACAAAACTCAACAATCTATAAGGAAGACAAATAAGATGCATTGTCCATTATGGATTACACAAGAACTCCAAATCTGACCAATATATGCTCTTTGAGAAACTCACATACCACCTCTCGTGAAGTCTTATTCATAGGTTTGGCTTACACCCATTTACTGAAATAATCTATGGCAATTAGGATATAATAATGTCTTTGACTAGAAGGAGGATTGATTGGACCTATAAAATCCAAACCCCATTGATGAAAAGGAGTTTCATTGACCACTGGCCTATGAGGCAAGGCAATTAGCTAAGGTTTACCAGTAAACATACTACATTTCTCATGATTAGCAACCCACTTATATGCATTCTTAAACATACCAGGACAATAGCAACATTTCCTTAATATTTTCAATGCAATGACAACTTAGAAGAAAAGTGTCCTCTACATGGTTCATTATGAAAAGACTTTAAGAGCCTCTCTTGCTGCTCCTTATCAACACATCTTAGAAATATACCATCAATACCTCTCTTATACAAAACATTATCATGAATTACATACTTTAAGGCCTTTGTTTTTAGATCTCTCCTTTCCTTAGCACTTAATCCATCAGGACACTCACCATAGGTTAGAAAGTATGCAATATCTAAAAACCAAGGATCTTGAAGACTTACCATAAGAAATTTTGGAGTATCTTCCTCTTCAACTTGTTGATGTTTTGCCAAGGCTTTACAAAGTGCATTTACTCTCACAAGTTTAGTTGGCTTGATCTCTATGTCATACTCTTGGACCTTTGCTACCCAAGATCCTCTATTATTGCAACCAACATCTTGTTGTGTCAAAATTCTTTTCATTGCAGGATTTGACACATGTATCACTAAATGAGAATGCAAAATACAAAACCTAAGATTCTTGAGAGCTCTCACCACTACATATGCATGTTTCTCCATTTGTGAGTATCTCATTTCTTGATTCTTCAATGACATACTCATGAAGCAATTGGGGCTTGTATTCCTTCTTTGTTTTCCTGCATCAATATGGCTGACATGGTATGCTCTGATGCATAACAATATATGATGAAATCCTTAGTATAGTATGGACAAACAAGGACAGGGGCTTTGGCAATAGTAGCTTTGATGTCTTCAAAAGATTTTTTTTCCAATATCACTCCATTTGAAAGCTTTATTACCCTTCAGCATATCTATTATACACCTAACTATCTCAAAAAAATTAGGCACAAACCTTCTTAAGAAATTTACCTAGCCAAAGAAAGACTTTATTCTAGCTTTTTTCAATAGCAAACTTAATTGTTGAATGGCTTTAACTCTGTCTAGATCAATCTTCATGCCTTCTTGAGAGACAATGTGATGAAGCAGTTTACCTTTTGTTACACAAAATACTGATTTCTTGGGATTCAATCAGACACCATGTTCTCTATACCTTTGTAACACTCTTTCTAAGTCTTTAATGTGATCTTTCCTTTTCTTGGAGAAGACTGTCAAATCATCTAGGTACACAAAAATGATTTTATCCTTCAAATCACCAAAAGCTAAATTCATTTCATGTTGAAATGTTGCATCTGCATTAATCAAACCAAAAGGCATCCTGTTATATGCAAAAGTACCCCATGTTGTGGTGAATGTTTTCTTGAACTAATCTCCCTCATCTACTTGAATCTGATTATAAGTTGAAAATCCATCTAACATAGACATCATCTTTGACCTTGCAATAGTCTACAAGAGGTGATTCATGTTGGGGCTCGTGCAAAGTTATCTTTGAGAGAAGCCTGATTTAGATTTCTAAAATCCACACAAATCCTTATCTCTCCATTTTTCTTCCTCACTGGCACAATGTTAGCTACCCAAGTAGAGTGATGAATAGGATATATGATCCTAGCCTTTAGCATTTTATCAATCTCGTTAAAGATTTATCCTTCAACTATAGGGTTTTAGTTCCTTTGTTCTTGTCTGAATGGTGTTGCTCCTAGCTGAAGGGGAATTTCATGTTTGAATTTCCCATCCATGAAAATTTTTAGATCTTCATAACTACAAGAAAATGCATCTTGATATTCAATGAGTAATTTTTTGATATGTATTCCATCATATTGACCACAAGATTTTCCTTTATTATCTCTTTCTCTCTTAATGTACGCATCATGTCTATCAAAAAAAATTTCCAAAGAAATGAGATGAGATGGGATCTTGTTTACCTTTTAATTGGATCATATCTAGCTCTA
The DNA here is from genome assembly GCA_028749045.1 of Cupressus sempervirens. Classification (NCBI taxonomy): domain Eukaryota; kingdom Viridiplantae; phylum Streptophyta; class Pinopsida; order Cupressales; family Cupressaceae; genus Cupressus; species Cupressus sempervirens. Next base: position 369,902,424 of record CM053792.1, on the reverse strand, counting down.
GTTTGCTTTTGTCATCTATCAATGGATCACCACTTGAATTAGTGCTTCCTTCAAAATACATGTCTGCAAAAGGTTTTGCCTCTTCAAGGAATTGTTGTATGTGTTTGTCATCATCAAATACCTACCAAGAATCTTCATTATCAGGAACATTGGACCTAAATAGAACTTCCACTTTATAGACTTGATCTTTGAAGTTAAGATGTCGTAGGAGAAAATATGCGGCGATTGCTAAATAATCAGCTCTTGAATTGAATTCCCTTGGTACTGCTATAATTAAGAAAGCATCCAAACTTTCAATCTCATCACACACCTTATTACATTAGTTTTTCAATGTTTTTTTCTTTACTACATATTGGTTCTTTACTTGCCTTACCACCAATTATGCATCTCCTTGAGCTTTGAGTTTCTTGACCCCTTTTTTCCCTATAATTATGCAAAGGAGAAGGGCTTCATACTCTATAGTATTGTTGGTATTTTTAAAATCTAACTTGTATGCCAAACAAGTTATTTCTCCACTAGGTGAGTCAAAAATACTCCTGCACCTGAACCAACATTGGCACAACTGCCATCAAATTCTAAAGTCCATAATTGTTCACCATTAGTCCACTATGATTCTTCTTGAATATAAGGGGTATTAGAAAATAGTATATAGTTAGCAAACTTCATTTCTTGATATAGGATTTGAAACCTAGGATCATCTAATTTTAGGACAATAACTTTGCTTTTTCTTTTGCTTTTAATTTAACTTTTTTGTCTCCAACTTGGATGATGGTATAGGACCAATCTAATTTTATCTCTCCTCCCATGTCCTTGCAAAAAATTATAGTTAGGAACATTCCATAACTTTTAGGATGTCTTCCACTAGGATGGTGAGTCTTATCCTTTTAGAAGGATAGGCAGTTAGAGCAACTTGAAAATCCTTTATTTGTCCAAGCAAGGGTACTAGTTTTGCATCCATTGTGTAATGACATCCAAAAGTTTTAGTCAGGGGTAGACCTAGAGCTTTAGCTACATAGGCATGCATCACATTATTAGAAGCCCTTGAATTACTCAACCTATTTCCATTAATAAACAAGGAAATATAAAAAGGATCTGGTTTTTGATTGGGAGAAGTAGCTAAGACAATAGACTCTTCTTCTTGAAATAACTTAGGTAGTGCAAGATCTTCATCAACCAAAGAGGTTTCACCAGGGCTAGCTTTTTTGTGATGATCCACATTAGCATTCATATTATCATGACCTCCATCTTTATTATTACAATGCTCAACAAGTCTTTGGAGCTAAATAGGGTTAGACTTCAAATAATCTAGTGGAGATATCTAAGTTCTCACCTCTTCATAGTATTGTATTATATCAAAGGAATTAGATAACTTACCTTTGTGTTCTTTTTGTGAAGTGGAAGGTACTATGCCACTATCTCTAGCTTCTTTATTTGGTGGTGCATGATTTTTGGCAGGAACTAAATTGGAGGTTTGATTCTTATTCTTCTGATCTCTCATCATGGGTGTCAACTGAGGTCCATATAGAGTTGCAAATTAGTCCCCTCCAGTCTCTAAATTTTTTTCATACTCCAAATAAAAAATGTTAGAGTCTCTATTAGGAGTATGATCATGTTTACTTTCTCGATATTTCACTGTTTGTTCTTTATACATGTATCCCCATCATGGTCTGCCCTTAAGTGTAAAGCACACATGTTCTATCTCTTTGGAGTAGCCTCAATTGCTAACCTTTATTAAGCAGGTGGTATTTGCAAAGTCTTACCTCCATTTGGATGTCTAGAACCTTCTTGATAAGGTTGATGAAAAGAATGAATAGGCCTATTAATTTGTTTCTTCAATGAAATAACCTCAGTAGAACAATTTTGGAGCATGATATCTATATTATTTGAAGTGCTAGTTGCATTACTTATGGTTCCAAATTGAAGTTCTTTTTTCCACTTACTAGAGGCTATCATATCATCCTCCATCTCCACAACTAGCATTTGGGAAGCTTGTAAATTTGCTACATTTACACTCCTAATTTGATATCCTAGATCATAAGGCATAAAAATGATGTAGAAGGTCTTCCTATTGTCTTCTATTGGTGCACTTTCAATAAGCACTCTCTTGATGAGTTTGTTAAACTTTGCATTAAAATCCCTCATAGAAACAAATGGTTCTTTCTTTATTTGTGCCAATTGTAGCAACAACACTTGTGCATCTTTTGTACTTTTATAGTGTTCCTCACAATTTTGTTTCATGTGATTACAATCTATGATGCACACTATAGGTAAATCTTGGAACCAATCAGCAACATCATCTACAAGAGTATCCACAAATATCCTTACTACTACATCTTCATGTTGAGGATTCACTACACCACAAGCTTTATGAAAAGCACTTAGGTGTTTTTTTTCAAAGATTGTGCCATCACCATTGAATCTTGGAAAAAAAATTATTGATGCTCTTGACAAGTCATTATTAGCTCCAAGGTTGAGAGGACCAATTGTATTTCCCTAGGGATCTACCATAGATGTTGGTACAATAATAGGATTTTCTTGGAAAGTGACTGAAATAGGAAGTGTTATACCATGAAACAACAAAGAATTACAAATAGGAGAAATAGAAGTTCTAGCAATAGGAGGGGAAGAAGTTTGACTTCTCCTTGTTCTAGTAAAAATAACTATAGGCAAGTGAATTTCTTGGAGTCTCTTAGCCACAAATTCCCTTGTATGTGCTCTTACTTTTCTAAAAATATCTTCTAGAATAGGAAAGTTTTCCTTTTTGAGTTCCTCATATACTAGGCCAATCCTTCCTATTTCCTTAGCACTCCTAGTATACTTGGGATCCAAGATGAATCAACTACTTAGACAATGGTGTTTTGATTTTACCTTAACCCTGGTAATCAAGGAAACTTTACTAATCTTCAACTTTGAGTTAGATTCTCCTTTTCTAGCAAGTTGAGGCTATAAAACTGGTATTAGTTTCTTATAGAAAACACACCTCACTTCCACATGACCTATCTTGCAACTCAAAATACATAAGGAATTAGAGTGCAAACTAATTATGAAGACGAATTCCTTTAGAGCTCTTTCAATCTGAATTCTCCCCAGCAGAGTTGCCAAAAACTATTGATTAATAGTTTCTTCTCCCTTTTGATTTATACCCTGACTCTTTATATGCCCAATATTTTAGAGAACAAAAGGATGCCACCAAAAATTAGGTCAATGTACGGGTGATATCACTACCCTCTGAATTATTAGGTACAACTCCCTAAAGCCTTGCAATAATGTGTAATGAATGTTTCTTTCTTATATCAGAAGTTTATGGTAGAGTAAGTTCTTAACCTATGAGCAGTAAAGGATAACCAAATTTCTTGTAGACACAAAAAATTTATGAAAAATGGATTAGGACAACCTATCACACCCAATGGAATGACTATAGTAGATTGTCTTTAAATTTTTTGACCCTTACTCCTATTCTATATGCGGGTTAATCATCTAAATACAATAGAGGAAAGGAAGAAGAGATGCACATGAGGGAAAATGGAATTTCTTTAACTACTAGATTTAGGTGAAATGGAATCCATCAAGTTGCTAATAGATTCTACCACATTTATTCTTCAATTCCCAATGAAACTACTTTTAACATGCCATGCAACAAACAAGAGGAGAAGCAAAACCAAATGTGGAAAAGTAAATGAAATTACCTATATTGTAAATTATACCATGGTGAAATGGAATCCACATGGTGATCATAGAATCACATGTAATTGTTCTTCAAATCTCAATACAGAACTAATCTATGAATTGAATGGGCAAAAAAACATGAAGATAAATTTAGGTAAGTGGAATTACAGAGCCAATTCACCATCAAGTTTGTTGACCTTTGAATTATTAGAAGAAATTACATTTATAGAATTGGCTATTAAACCCATTCATCACTTAGTAATTCAATAGTCATATAATAGAAAGAAAATATGATTAAAACATTAAAATATCTAATCTGCTACATGATATTGACTCATGGCCTCTTTCCCAGTGGTGAATTTGATCCCATATGATGACGGGCCAAACCACCCGTACCAACTCACAACCAAAAATGCAACAATATGGAGACAAGAGAGAGATGACAAAAATGCTTCATAAAGCATCATCCATTAATACTTGAAATTCACTACATGAGCTTACACTTGAAGAGCTTGCACTTGAAGAGCTTCTATTCCTTCAACTTCCATTAGAAGAGCTTCCATTTCTTGAACTTCTTGAACTTGATTACAAATGATAATAGGCCTTTCTTAAATAGGCACTTCTAACCTAAGACATTACAAACACAAGCAATGTGGGATAAAAGGTAAATACAACTACCTTTAAATAAATATTAAATTCCCACCCAAATACAACTAAGCACCCAACAAATATTAAATACATGATTTAAGGATCTTTCCACAAACTTCTAAATCGCCACCTATACACCTCGATTAATGAAATGACAACTATTTTTATTATTTTTCTTTTTACGCCACCTATGCACCTCGAAAATAGAAATCTCCTTTTCCTTTCTTTTCTCCTTTTTATTTTTTTATTATTTCTCCTCTAATTTTCGTCACTTTCTCTCTCCTCCATTAAATTTTTTTTTTTTTTCCTTTTTTTTTTTTTTTTCCTCTCTTTTTTTTTTTTTTTCCTAATAATTTAATTTTCCCATGTAAGATGCTCCTGCATTAGACTCCCTTGGTAGATAGAAAAGTGTGTCCCACACTTTGATGCCAAAAGAAAGATATGCATCCATCTTCATCTTCACTAAAGGCTTCCTCATTTTTATTTTTTTTTCCTGATGCATGATGCTCCTGCATCCGACTCCCATGGTAGGAAAAATTTTGTGAATATGGATTCACAAAATGAAGTAGCCACTATTGACAGATTTTTTTTTCCTCTTCCTCCAACACATAGCTGGAACAAGTATCCGATGCTGAAATTTCGCCTTTGCAATGAACTCTATCCAAGTATAAATCTCATCCTCATCCAATCTTGTTGAATTAATCACACCTGTAATAAATCTAGCAACACCATACCAATCTTCCCTTGGATACCATACATCATGAACAAGATCCTCATGCAAACCATCATTAATATCTTTTAAACACATATCAAAGACAACATCCCATGATTCATAAGCATTTACCTGTTTGACATCCTCATCTTTGCTTGCCTCTTTTATGTCATCAACAATGCACATAACTACTCCGCTTGCTTGATCTCTAATGAAGGAACTATACTTTTCCTCCATTGCTGCAATCTTCAAATCATCTTGATCTATCTTAGGTTCATAAATCTTTTCATCGTCATGCTCTTCCTCTTCTCTTTCATCTTCTTCAACTTTAGGTTCGCAAATACTTTCCTCTTCATCTGCTTGCTCTTCCACTAGATCATCTTTCTTTTCTGCATCCAAATAGTTATCAACATATCTTTTCTGGTGACATGCTCTTCGTTTCCGCAACTCAGCTTCTAATTCATTCACTTGCTTTTGCAAATCAACTAGCAATAATTTTTGATTTCTTGCTCTAAATTTCTCAAGTCGAGGAATCCTTAGAATCCATCCAATCACAAAAGTCATCTTCTTCTTTCTCTTCTCCATAATCAAGTCTTTAGAAGATAGATCTCATGCAACACAAGAACCTCGTGCAAACTGCCTCACAGTCGGCGCTCTGTCTACACAATCAAGAACTTCTTCACAAAATTCACCCAACTCAAGGTCTTGGTGCAAACTGCCTCATGTTCGGCGATCTGTCCGCACGCTCAAGAACTCCTGCTCTGATACCACTGATGACGGGCCAAACCACTGCATCACCATCACACCCCTAAGAACACCTGGCAATTGTTTATCTTCATGCAATTTTAAAAAACCTTGCAAAAGTATTCATTTACTTCAAATTCTATTGTTGGTGCCAAATCCATGTAATTTGTATCTCAACAGTCACATCAAGTTTGAATCTTTATCGTCGATCTCCTATCAACAATCATGATTGAACACCTAACTCATTCGATCATTGAACTCTTTATCGCCCAAACCTATAATTACGTAAGATTTCTTATTGCCATTTGCTATAAAAAAAAAAAAAATCATTTCACCAATCTCCAATGATTCATTTTTCCATAGCATACAATGAAAAACTTCATATCTAGCTTCCTTTACCCATCGCCATAACTATTATTGAAAACATCATCAGTCATCACCATAGCTAAATCCATGACTTCCCAACTACTAATGATCGTCATAAGTTACAATAAAAAAACTTCATTTATCGCTCATTGCCATATCAAAAATAAGCCTTCTCCACACAACAATTAACCCAATTTCTATATGCTATAGCGATATCATACAAATCCATGACACCCTGATCATCTGTCATTACCACAATGTCTTACTACTTAATCTAGCCTTTGATAGGATCATCGCTATAGGATATAGTGATACCCTCTCTTTTGTATACCATGAGCTCGATCTCCACATCGCTATGATATGAAGTTTTTCATTGTATGCTATGAAAAAATTAATCATTAGAGAGTGGTGAATTTGATCCCATTGCACCCCTAAGAACACCTAGCAATTGTTTATATCTTCATGTGGTTTTAAAAAACCTTGCAAAAGTCTTCATTTCCTTCACACTCTATTGTTGGTGCCAAATCCATGTAATTTTTATCTCAACAATCACATCAAGTTTGAATCTTTGTCGTCAATCTCCTTTCAAAAATCATGATTTAACACCTAACTCATTTGATCACCGAACTCTTTATTTCCCAAACCTATAGTAACATAAGATTTCTTATTTCCATTTGCTATAAAAAATTCATTTCACCAATCTCCAATTATTCATTTTTCCATAGAATACAATGAAAAACTTCATATCTAGCTTCCTTTACCCATCACCATAACTATTATTGAAAACATCATCGGTCATCACCATAGCTAAATCCATGACTTCCCAACTACCAATGATCACCATAAGTTACAATAAAAAACTTCATTTATTGCTCATTGCCATATAAAAAATGAGCCTTCTCCACACAATGATTAACCCAATTGCTATATGCTATAGCGATATCATGTGAATCCATGACCCCTAATCATCTGTCATTGCCACAACATCTTACTACTTAATTTGGCCTCTGATAGGATCATCGCTATAGGATATAGTGATAACCTCTCTTTTGTATACCATGAGCTCAATCTCCACATTGCTATGACCTATGCCAATAACCCCATCATCTATCAATATAACTATGTTTTGATCATTCAACTTGTTGATGATCATTGAAGGTTGTGGCGATGAACATTTCTCATCACTCATCACTATAACTGAGTTTCATCTCCTATGCTTGGTGATGATCACTATGACCTATGGAAATATATGTTTCTTGATGCAAGAAAATGTAATATAACAACAGTATGTGTACTTGGAATTCATTCATTCGATGTTGATGTTTCAATGACTTCATGGTGTACATCTTCATGTAGAGCATCATTTGTCAATCTGCATCCCATCTAATGGCATTTACTTAATCTCTAAGGGAAATTGACTTTTCAACTAGTGATGTGGACCTCTAGATGTATTCTACATCATTGATTTGATTTCCTTCTTTGTTCTTGCCTCCTTTGACTAGGGTGTTCACCATTGCTGGATATTTGAGCTCTTCCTCTGTATCGGATTTGAATGCTCTTCTTTCTAACTCGTTCCATGATCTACATCATTTCCTCTAGCACTAATCTTGATGTTATCTTATACCTTTTACCCTAAATATAAGTGTGATCTTATTTTCGAATGCATCATGTCTTCATAGTGAACACTTGATCGAAGCATTAGGGTTTTAGAACAACTTCCCTCTTATCTAGGAAATGCATAGACTTACCTTCTCTTTCCTAACCACCTAATATGAAAGAACATAGTAAATTGCTTTTGAATGCCCACCTAGGTGAAAATAAAGGTATAGATGAGAGGAGAAGTTCCTTAAGGGAAATCCAGACATAGACTCAAAATATTGACACATTGACTTGACTCCAACCTAAAGCAAAAAGGAATTGAACTGAAAATTGGGCAACACTATGATGTGACCATCATTTTTTAAAATAGTTGTCATGCCTCTTACATAGATGCAAAATGTGTAACCATGGTAATGTTTTGGGGCCTTTGCAAGTGTGCACGCTCTTGAACTGACTTGTTTATAGATCCTCCCTACACCATGTCAAGATTCATCATTTACCATGTAAGTTGCACATTCATTTACCATGATGGGACATAATCTGCATTCCCAATCCATTTTCCTCTATTTGTCCATTACCAAGGGATGTACAAAGTTGGGAAGCCAAGAAAAGATAGATAGAATGCTAGGAAAGATGGAGTAGAGAGTTGAGAAGAGACATGTAGATCTCATTCGAATGAATACCTAGACCATTATTGAATATTGATTTGTATCAACCTGTTTAAAAATATTAATATTTTTAATAACAATTAAATGTATATAGTCAAATTCCTCTCCTATTCATGGTAGAAAAACTTGTGAAAAAGATTGTTATAAGGGTTTTCACTCCATCTTGGGAATGGTTTTCTCAATAGGCAAAGTGCATATAAAGGAAATTAAGTTTCCAAACATGATCAAGTTATGATTTCTTTCTTTGGCATAGACACCGTCTGTGTATCAATTTACACCAAATTAAGATGTGAGACCTCAACCTTTGTATTGATGTCAATTCTTAATTTTTTCAAACTACAAAATGAATCAAGAAAAATGTTACCTATATGGGATTGTCGGTCTACATGACCTGTTTAAATCAAAATCTTGATGTTTTTGAGTTCCCTACTTTCAAAGAAAACATTAAATAATTAAAACATAATAATCATACACAGAATAGAAAAAAAAAAATTGCTAGTATGATCCATGAAATTTAAACATAGTTGGGACTCACTTGTATTTTGATTTCTTTATTCAATGAATAGAAAACAATCAAGATCAATGGATAACTAATTCACATTAGTTTGATTAAAATTGCATCTAGTATTTCATAGAGATTATCGTTTTGGGATAACTATTTCAAATCAACACCACCCAATAATGCCAGAACCAATACTGGTAAACAATTTCTATGGATTATTTAATTTTAACAAATATTGAATAACATGGATATTCAATACTATTAAATAACATAAATATTAATAAGAATATTGAATTACAAAGAGTATTTTAATGATGAATTTTCTACGCCCTTAATATTGGTGTATATAGGGTTATGAATAGTCAATGTGTGTCTATCTTAATCCTTAATTAATTCATGATATCATTATTATATTATTATCTAGGTAGGTAGGTTTTTCTAGATGTTATGTAGGGTTGTGTCTATTCAACCTAAGCATAATTAGGTATATTTAGAAGGTTGTGAGTATTATTTCAAGATCATATTGTAAAGTTTGTTTTCATTGGAGATATTTGGAGGTTGCCACCTTGAAGTGGCCTATTAATCTCAGTTATTATCAAGTATTTATATAATATTTTATATTATTTCTTCTATTGTGTAAGTTATTTCATTACAAGTGGTATTAGAGCATGATCTTGGCACCATAGAGGCAATTTTTTTTTCTCAACATTGGAGCAATTTTGGGAAGAGCATAACTTTCAAATCTTATCGTATTTTTCAAATATTTTTAAAGGGTTTTTGAAGACCATATTAAAGAAGCTATAGTCCAAAATTTATTGGAATTGGAGAAAATTTGAGAAAATAATTGTTGAATTACTATTTCTATACAATGTTTTGAGATCTACATATCTGTCACATCCTACCAAATTGGAGTATAACTTGTATTTGTTATTTTCATACATAGTAGAGGAGCCTACATTTCAAAGCTTGGAGAAATTGAAGCAAAAATAAGAAAATTATTACAAAATTAGGAGAATTCTCTCAAGGAAGCAAATTTGCTATTTTTTTGGATTTTTTCTATGGGTATCTTGGCCCTAGTAAGTTACAGTAAAAAATAAATTAAAAAAATTAGAGAATTTACATTTCAGTTGTGTAATTTATTTCAAAAATATTGGTTTCCATCAAGACGAGGCCTCCAACAAGAGGCAAATAGAATGTTACCACACCAGGGAAATCCTCTGATCAGGACTAGGAAACAATAGAAGATAGTAGTCCTAATGAGGAAATAAGTAAGTTCAAGGAAGAGGTTAATAGGGATATGTGTGACCCATGAGGAGATATATCAAATATATGGAGCATGTTAAGTGCCTATATGAATGAAACAAAGGAGTTCTCAAGAAATCAAGGTGAAAGTTTCAAGTCAGCTAATAATGATACAAATTTGAATAATCCTATGGGATCTAGGAAATTTTTTCCAAAGGTGGGTATGCACAAATTTGATGGCAAGGATCCTCTAACATGGATAAATCAAATGGAGGATTTTTTTGAGGTATATCAAACCCCATATGGACAAAAGGTCACGACAGCTTCCTTATATCTAGAACAAGATCAATTCATTTGGTATCGTTGGCTTTGTACTCATAGGAGGAAAAGGGTCTCAACATATCATGGTCATTTTTTACAAAAGAACTCCAAGCACAATATAGCAATAGTATGACATACAACTTCTTTAGCCAACTTGCTAAGCTTCAAAAAATAGGATCAATTAAAGATTATATTCAAAAATTCCAAAATCTATCCTTAAGAGAGGATACAATTACAAAGGAGAACTTGAATGATTTATTCTTAGGTGGTCTCAAAGATCACATTCAACATGAGGTACACATGTTTAGTCCTAGCTAAGTAAATAAGTATTTTATATTGGCACGCAAGTAGTGGAGAAGTTATTAATTCCTATAAAGTAAGGGACTAATATGACAAGAGAAAAAGGATATTCAACACCTTCTCTTCTTCAACCTACTCGATTGATTCCATAAAAAATTGAGGAGAAAAGAGCAAAAGGGTTGTGTTTCAATTGTGATAGCAAATACAGTCGAGGACATAAATGTAGTGAAAAGAAATTGTTCTATATTGAAGGTCCAAGTGAGGAAGAAGAGGATGAACCCATATTAGAGGAGGATAGGGAGTTAGGTGAGGAATCACATGACTCTCAACCAATCATTTCTTGTCATGCACTTTTAGGTTTTAGTACACCACAAACTCTCAAGGTAGTGGGTTTCTTAAAGAAGCAAACAATGATAGTGTTGATCAACTCAGGTAGTACTCATAATTTCATCAACAAAAAGTTGGCAACTCTTTTAAATTGTTTTATATATCCAGCCCTGAAGTTTTAGATTTTTATTTTAGATGGAGGTTTAGTTAGTTATTTAGGGAAGTGTCATAGCATCAAATTATCCATGGGAGATTATCAACTTGATACCCCAATGTATGCGATATCTATGGTGCGACAAATATTGTTTTGGGAGTACAATGGTTTACTACATTGGGAACAATTGAGATGAACTTCCAAGAACTATTCATGAGATTTTAATCAAAAGGAAAGGTAGTGGAGCTAAGGGGTTTGAAAGAAAAATCCCCATAGATGGTAAGCTCTCATCAAATGCAAAAGTTTCTTAAGAAGGGAGCGGATGGATTTGTGGCCCAGCTATGTTCATTAGAAGTATCTCATTCTAATGCTCTTACTCATCTAGATTTACAAGCAATAATTGATTGTCACTCAATAATTCTTGGGGATATGCCTAAAGGACTTCCTCCTAAAAGGGATCATGACCATGCCATACAACAAGTTCTAGGGAGCCAACCACCAAACATCAAGCCTTATAGCTACCCACACATACAAAAAGTGAGATAGAATTTTCTTTTGAGAAAATGTGAGAAGTAGGAATTATCAAGCATAGCCAAAGTGCTTACTCCTCACCTATGGTGATGGTGCATAAGAAGGATGGAACTTGGTGCATGTGTCTAGAATATAGAGTGCTCAATTTTTTATCTTAGATTAGTTTTAAAAAGTGAGTGTCTATACACTTAAGTCATTTTCTTATTTCATGTTGAACAAGTATTACATGTCAAGAACAATGTGTATAAGCTAGAGCATGTCAAGTCCACAATGAGTGTCAAGTCACTCATGTGTTGAGTCATTTAAGTGTCGAGCAGACAGTGTATGCCAAGTGATTTAAGAGTCAAGTAAGTAGTACATGTCAAGTCATTCAGATGTTGAGTCACAATATAGAAATTAGTATATGTCAAGCATCAAAGACTTTAGATGCTAAGTAACATAGTTTTGTCATAGTTGTTTGCATTGGCACAAACTACCATGCAAACCATTTTTGAGGTGACTTACAAATTGAATTACAATATTTTGGTGATAAGGAAAAATCTTAAGTTGGAATCCCTATAAAGTGCATGTATCCAATCAAGTAAAGGGAAGGTTTAAGCGAAAAAATGAATGAATCACAACCATTTATTCATACCTAACCCTAAGTCACCTAGGTCTTCTTAAGGAAGACAAACTCTAAACTTCTTATGTGCATGGAAGGAGTGAAGAGAGAAGTTTGCATGCAAAAATAGAGTATTCATGGTGGCTAAAGAATTGTGCATTGAAATTGCATTGTAGAATTAATTAAAGGAGAACAAAGGAAGGGAATAGTGAATAACAGAGAGACATGTGATTAAGAAGGATCAAATAATACATCATTTTAGAGGTGATTTGCCACCAAGAAACAAAGTGTGAACCATAGGATCAATGCTAAGACATTCTAATAGGTGAGTTAAATCTCTTAATAGAGTAGTCCTAACAAGATATATTGAAATCCTCTAACAAGTTATTTACTTAGTTTTGGGTTAAAGTCCTTTAACAAGGCACACTTTTAACAAGGTGTTGAAATCCTTTGATAGGGTAAGACTTAACGGTCTTTGTATGCCTTTAATAGGGTAGACCTTTCACAGGGTAGATCATGTCTCATAATCAAACATTGTAACTTTAATTGGATACACTTTATTACTATAGTGGTGAAGATTTGCGGGTGTCATCCCCACCTAGTTTTACCTTCTCATTGAAGAGTTTCTAGGTAATCATATTTATTTTCATATATGTGTGAATTCTTGTTTACATGATTTAGATGTATATGCTTTACATTGTATTTCAATTTACTTATTGAATGTATGAGATGGATGTGTGGTGAATGTTTTATGGGTCTAAGTTTAAAGCATTGATTTCCTGCCCCTCAAAAGATTACCTTTCCTATTGTAATTCCAACAATTGGTATCAAAGCTTAGTTATTTGAAAGAAAAACTTTGAAACTTTGAGGAAAGATCTTGAAAATGGAAGTCTACAAGTTGGGAAAGATCATTGAGAATTAGGGAATTAAAATACAACTCATTCTACATCAACTAAATGAAGCAAGAGAAGACTTAAAGAAATCTTTAAAGAGAAGCAAGGAAATTGCTATTGAGGAGAATGACACACAATACAGAGAAATGGACACTACTAAGCTATTTGCTAATGGAGACTCTAATGAATTTGATGTAGTAGTCATAGATCTAATGTAAAAGAACATATCCCAAGCTGAAGAAATAAAAAATCTCAAGTTAGAACAAGAATCACAAGCCATACTACTATGTGAGATTACTGAACCAAAAAAGAAAGCTATGGAAGACAAAGCCATGATTGAATATGACAAAAGAGTTTTGACCAAAAAACTGGAAAAGAAATCATTAGAGCTAACTAAGATTGCTAACATGCAATTGGATACTTTGAGTCAGACGATGAATGCCAACTATGAATTGAATGTCAAGGACATTGAGATAACAACATTGAAGTTGCAGGATGAGAAATTGAATAATGACCTAAAAAGGGAAAAGAAATTTGTTGAAAGTTTTAATAAACCAAGTGAAGCGATCAAATACTTTGAGCAATTATTGAAATCCAATAGTGATATATCTAGACTAGAATACACAAGTACTAAAGAAGGAGAGTCATCCAAAAATGCTAAAGAAAGGAGAAACAAAGGTAAGAATTCCAAACCTACTTGTCATAATTGTGGTAAGAAAGAACTTACTACTAATGTGTGTAGGAGCAAGACTGTAAATCAGAATGTCAAGCATAAGAGCATGGTTCAATGCCATAAGTGCAACAAACAAGGTCATCAGGCACATGAATGTAGAACTAGGACCATGCACTCAAAGATTTGAAGGATATTGTTACAACTGTCAAAAGTATGGACATAGAGCTTTTGAGTGTAGATCCAAACCCATGTGGTCATCAAATAGGAAAACAAAAGTAAAGAACAATGCAACTCTTATAATTGGGATTATAATACAAGGTATGGTTGCCACTATTGTCAAGAGTATTGATATGTTCCTAAGAATTTTATTAGAAAACACTTCATGAGTGACTACAAAAGGTGTTTGAGTCAAACTACATGTTTTAGTTGTTTGAAGACTAGTCACACTAGTCGATATTGTCCAACAAGGTCAAGGCACTGAGTAGTGAGTTCAATAAAGGCAAAGACAACACAGATATTGAAAATCTCAGCATTGAAATGAACAAGACATGGAAGAAAAAGGAGGATTGCAACACATCAAGTGGAGAAGGGATCACTTCACCCAATGGGTCAAGTGATAACACCTCATCAAACTAAGCAATCAAGAGGTATGTTGGATTGGTATTCAAAAGTTATATCATACATCAGTTCCAAAGGATTTAGTACTGAAAATTTTACATAAGCATGAATAAAGATGCAAGATGTTATTAGGAATCAAAGAAAAATCTTTAATTTTTTAATGTTATTGCCGAGCATGAATAGTTTCCTATGACTGCCAAGTGAAATGCTAGATGATGCTGAGCTAACAAATTGGCTAGTTGATTTTGATCTTGTAATGGTTGCCGAATGAATGAAAAGACTAGTGAATGTTGAGTGAGCTTGAAATTGGTTGATATTGAGATTACAACTGTGTAAGCACTCAACATTAATTACAGTATTTCAAAAGGGTATTTGATCAAATTTTTTCTCATTTTACATCATTCAAAATCAAGAGAAGGCAGGAAGAGCTAGAGGCAATTTATAAATTTATCCAAAGCAATTGTAAAAGATTTGAATAGATATTCAACATCATTTTGTTAGATTTTGTAAGGTATTTATTATGTGTTGAGCTATGCTATTTCAAATTTTGAAAACCCTAGTTTTGTAAAATGGCATCTAGTTTAAAGGGTGTAGAGGGTAAAGAAGTTTTGAATGTTCAATTAGTCAGAAACAAAGTAAAACAACCTATTTTCAAAGCCATACCTAACATTTCATACAAACAAGATCCCTCTAGTGCGTTATCCATGATACCACAAAGGTTCTAATGATCTAGGATGCCAAAAAGTGTTACAATTGTAAAATTGGGAGTATTGGTGACATGGAGATAAGAGAAGCATATGGAAAACTTTATGTAAATGGTGTGTTAAGGGAAGAATTTAAGATTGTAGAGAAGAGAGGGTTAACTCGTGCCCTAGATTTCCAAAATGTTTTCAAAATTGAATGGATCAGGATTGTATTGAGTAGGATTCATTATAGTTCACTATGGTTAGGCAATGGGCCAATCTAAGTCACCGAAAGAATAATCCATAGGGTAACAAGGTATCCAACTCTAGATCAGCCTAATAATATGAAGAGTGAATCTAGAGAAGTTATTGAGAAGGACATAGGAGCTAGGTGGAATAAGAGGGGAATGACAATAGACACCATCACAGATCCATTGATGGATTTTTTAGTAAGGGTAATTGCACATAAGTTTTACCAATCAGGTAGATTGAATAGTGTACCCTATATTGTAGTGGATATGGGTTACAAGATTGTGAAGAAGGATCATACATATGATCTTGCCAAGCTGCAACTACAACAATTGATTGAAAACCTAGGAGCAATAAAAAAAATAAAGAGTGCTCAGTGAAAATTTGGATCTATTTTGATATGTATCTTCTTTTATGTTTAGAACATGTTTCCTACATTTAGCACTATGGCATGGAAGACAAATAGGTTTGTTGTAGTTCAAATAGGAGAGTTCATTGAACAATTAGGTGAAAATTTTGAGCCAGTGATGACCAGTTAGTTTGACAACTTCAAGTAGTCTATGAAGAAGAGATTGAGAATTCTAGTATCATTAGTGGAAAAACATTATGATGATGTTTGTTTCCTAGTTGATGTTGATTATACATGTGTTCAAGCAGAAACTCCAAGAGTAACATGGCTAAGGCCATTAGGCTATGAAATTAATGTAGATGAGGCCTCTATAGCAATAATAGCATTACTTGTAGAAGATATAGACAAATATTCTAGAGCATTTGGTAATTATGAGATGGCCAAATCTAAGATTACCATGGAACTAAATATTGCCTCTATCATCAAGAAGAAGGAGAAATTAGTAAAGAAATTGAAAGCTAAATTTAGTGAAGGTGCCAAGCAGGAAGAGGATGAAGAGGAAGAAGGCAGTCAAATTCAAGCACCACTTGTACTGACACAAGCAAAGGGTGAAGATCACCAAGAGGAAGAGACAAAAATTGTAGAAGGTACCAAGGAAGAAGAAGTCGAGGAAGCACCCACTCCTACTGATCAGAAGAAGAGAAAGGCTAAGGTACAAACTGGGACAAGACCCAAGAAGCTTGCTAAACCAAGCCATCCTAAACCTACTACACCTACCACAAGGACTAGTGCACGTATCACTACACAAAAGGCTAAAGAGAAAGAAAAACCTATAGAGTAGGAAAGAGGAGCATAGAAAAGACCAAGGAGAAAGTGCATTACTCAAGCTAAATTTGATGAGGAGAGAATAAAATTTGATGACAACAACCAATTCCAAGTGGTGAGTCACAATCCATCCTTAGATCTAGACAACCTATGTGAGGATGTTAGGAATAATGTAGATTTGTCAAGATTTTCTCACATTGATTTTGAAAACCTTGGAAAAGTTGAAAAGATTCAAGTGGAGGAGGCAATATATGCCATGATGGAAAATTTTAACAAAGCACCTCTAGAGATTTCCATCTCTGTGCCTAAAAGTTTATATGAAAGAGTTGAGCAAAAATGGCGTTATTGTTTGAACCTAGAAAGACAAATGTAGTGGAAAAGGTAAGTGATGCAGACCTTAATACTAATGCAAGATTATTAGAATGGCCTGAAAATAAATTTCAAAGTCAAGTGAATGAGAAATAATTTGGTGGTATAGCACTTACACAAGTTGCATTGGCAACTAAGGTAGAAAGTGTGAAGAAGGTACTTGAGAACATTTTTTCTCTGTATGCCAAATTGCGTAATCCTTCACTTTTCACACAAGAGACAAGAAGTCACATTTTGAGCTTGGAAAGTCAAATAAATTCATCAAGTGTAAAATTGCCTATGACTCCAGCTCAAACTGAGAAGCATTTCAGGACTCTATTGCAAACCTAGAGTCAGTTAGCAACATTATTTGCAGAAAAAGACAACATAAGGGCCAAACTGATCAACATCCAAACCACATTGACTCCTCAAATGGAGATTTTGCACAAGGAGTTAGGCTATGCAGAAACTCTTATGAAGAAAGACCCCAATCTTTCTACATTAGATGGCTAGTTCACCTTGCTGTCAAGCTGGCTATCCAAATTAAGTCTTTGGATCTAGCTTGTGACAATTGGGATGCAACTCTTAAAAATTATTCTTCAAGTCCATAAATATTTCTTGGACAAACACACTATCAGTGTATAGCCCATTGACATTAGTGTCAAAAAGGGGGAGAAAGTTAGCTAAGGGGGAGAAAGTTAGCTTAAACAAAAGGAGAGAAAAAGAGCTAAGCTAACATGAAGTAAGGGCATGGGGGAGCAAGTAAAAATCATCACAAATAGCATGAAATGAAAGAGTATTAGTTGAGGCATATATCTACTCAATAGGAGCAATATTTTTGAGTACATAACCATATCTAACAAATCAAGGGGAGTTATAAGACTTTGAGGTATAAAATTTTGAAATTTTGTACATAAGTTGAATAAGGGATATGTTATGCTCGTAAGAATAATAATATTAATGCATGACCAAATTATTTTGACACTCATGTCAAATGTGGAGATTGTTGATCTCAAATTGGTTTTGACAAATGAGTGTCTATACACTTAAGTCATTTACTAAGTTCATGCCAAACAAGTAGTGCATGTTGAGCAAAACATGTATAAGATAGAGCATGTCAAGTCCATAGTGAATGCTGAGTCACTCATGTGCCGAGTCATTTAGATGTTAAGTCATAATATAGAAATCAATATATGTCTTGCATCAAAGACTTCAGATGTTGAGTAACACAGTTTTGTCATAGTTGTTTGTATTGGCACAAACTACTATGTAAACTATTTTTGAGCTGACTTACAAATTGAATTATGATATTTTGGTGATAAGGATGAATCTTAAGTTGGAATCCCTATGAAGTGCATGCATCCAATTAGGTAAAAGGAGGTTTAAGTGGTGAAATGGATGAATCACAGCTATTGTTTCGTACCTAGCCCTAAGTCACCTAGGTCTTCTTAGGGAGAAAAAACCCTAAACTTCTTGTGTGTGGAAGGAGTGAAGAGAGAAGTTTGCATGCACAAAAAGAGTATTCATGGTGGCTAAGGAATTGCGAACTGAAATTGCATTACAGAATTAGTTAAAGGAGAATAGAGGAAGGGAATAGTGAACAAAAGAGAGACATCTAATCAAGAATGATCAAAGAATACATCAATTTAGAGGTGATCCATCATCAAGCAAAAAAGTGCTAATTGTAGGATCAATGCTAAGACATTCTAATAGGTGAATCAGTTAAATCTCTTAACAAAGTAGCCCTAATAGTCTATTGAAATCCTCTAACAAGGTGTTTACTTAGTTGTGAGTTAAAGTCCCTTAACAAGGCACACTTTTAATAGGGTGTTGAAATCCTCTAATAGAGTAAGACCTAATAGTCTTTGTAAGCCTTTAATAGGGTAGACCTTTCACAGGGTAGATCATGTCTCATGATCAAACATTGTAACCTTCATTGGATACACTTTACTACTGTAGTAGTGAAGATTTGTGGGTTTCATCCCCACCCAATTTTAGCTTCTCATTGGAAGGTTTTTGGGTAATCATATTTGGTGTCATATATGTGCAAATGCTTACTTGTTTACATGATTTAGATGTATATATTTTATATGGTATTTCAGTTTACTTATTGAATGTATGAGATGGATGTGTAGTGAATGTTTTATGGGTCAAAGTTTAAAGCAATGATTCTTCCCCCCCTCCCCCCCCCTCAAAATTTTACCTTTCCTATTGAAATTCCAACATCAACAAGTACACCATTGAAGATAAATTTCCTATTTCAGTCATTGATGATTTGCTGGATGAATTAAATGGGGCTATGTATTTTACCAAGTTATATCTTAGATCAGGTTATCACAAAATTCAAATTAAGGAGGAAGATATTCGTAAGACAATATTTTGAACTCATGAGGGTCATCATGAATTTTTTATGATGCCATTCGATCTTACCAATGCACCATCTACATTCCAAAGTTTGATGAATTCCATTTTTAAGAAGTTCTTGAAAAATTTTGTGTTTGTGGTTTTTGATGATATATTGATTTATAGCAAGACTTGGGAAGAACATTTTCACCATGTAGATCAAACATTACAATTACTTGAAGATCATCAACTCTATGCTAAGCCATCCAAGAGCGTTTTTGGTCTTAAGAAGGTGGAGTATTTGGGACACATAGTTTCACATGAAGGAGTAAAGGTGGACCCTAAAAAAATTAAGGCTATCATGCAATGGCCTATTCAAAAAACTATTAAGAAGCTAAGGGGTTTCTTGGGATTAATAGGGTACTATAGAAGATTTGTGAAAAATTATGGTTGTATAGCAACACCCATCACCACTCTATTGAAGAAGGATTATTTTCATTCGAATGAACATGTTAATGTGGCATTTGAGAAATTAAAGGAGGCTATGTGTACAACTCTAGTGCTTTCCATTCCAAACTTCACCAAGGAATTCATTATGGAATGCAACACTTCTGGAAATGGGATAGGATCCATTCTCATGCAAGAAGGTCGACCAATTTCTTTTGAGAGTCATCAATTAAAAGGTAAAAATCAAATCAAACCTATTTATGAGAAAGAAATGCTAGCAATCCTTCATGCAATTAAACAATAGAGGCCTTATTTCATGGGTTGACACTTCAAGGTTAAGACGGATCATGAAAGCCTAAAATATTTTTTGGAACAAAGACTATCTTCAGAAGAGCAACAAATGTTGGGATATGACTTTAAAATTTTATACAAGAAAGGGAAGGAAAATATTGTGGCCGATGCACTTTCTAGGAAGGATGAAAAAGATGAAGCCTTATTATGTGCCCTTTCAATATTGCAAGAAATTCGGGTGATAGAAGCCAAAGCAGAGTGGAAAAATGATGTTGCAAAAAGTAATCTCATCCAACAATTGAAAAGTGATCCTAGTAGTTTTGATAAGTTTTGTATAAAGGGAGATATTCTTTGGTATAAAGAGAAATTGTATCTCTACAAGAATTCCACTCTTAAACACAAGAATATCATAGAGCTACATGAGTCCCCAATTGGTGGTCATTCAAGATTTTTGAAGACATATCATTAGGTCGAACAAGATTTTTTTTGGGAAGGGTTAAAAGGTGATGTTCAAAAATTTGTGACTGAATGTTTGATTTGTCAAAGAAAAAAGGGGGAAACGATTAAGACACTAGGTCTCTTGTAGCCTTTATCTATTCCTAGCTAGTGTTGGGAAGAGGTATCCATGGACTTCATCACAGGGCTTCCCAAATCTAAAGGTCATAATGTCATCATAGTAGTAGTTGATCGCCTCACTAAATATGCACATTTCATTGCATTATCACATCATTTTACAAGTAAAGTGGAAAAAAATTTCTTGGAGAATATCCAAAAGCTACATGGTACACCAAAGGTTATTGTTAGTGATTGTGATCCTATCTTTACTAGTCACTTTTGGAAAGATTTATTCTCATATTTGGGTACTCAATTGGCTCATAGTTCTTCATACCATCCTCAATCAGATGGGAAAATTGAGGTTGTTAATTAATGGTTGCAAGGATATCTATGTTGTTTCACTTCAGAGTAACAATCTCAATGGGTAGATTGGCTGCCTCTTGCAAAATTGTGGTACAATATTTCTTTTCATAGCTCAAAAAAATGGTCTCCATTTTTGGCACTTTATGGATATCATCCTCCTTCCATCACATTATCATTAAATGTGTCACCAAGAGTTTAGGTAGTAGAGGACCACTTGCTTCATCAATAACAAGTACTTTCATGACTCAAGGAGAATTAGCTATGGCACAAAATTGAATGAAACAATAGGCAGATCAACATCATAGTGAAAGAAATTTTGAAGTTGAGGATTGGGTCTTCTTAATATTGCAACCTTATAAAAAAATCTTAATGAAGTAAAAAAAAAAAGAATAATAAGTTATCACCACGTTATTATGAACCATACCAAATCATGCAAAAGATTGGTAGTGTTGCCTACAAGCTAGAGTTGCCGCCAACAATAAAGATACATCTAGTTTTTCATGTTTCTTGTTTGAAGAAGGTAATTGGGCAGAATATTCCTACTCAATGATGTAAAAAGCATCAATAGAGTTGTAATGACCCTTTTTAGGTCATTCATTTTTTTACGACTTTTTCTTTCCTTCTTTTCAAGTTTTAATCATTTCCATATTGCCAGTTAAGTATGCATGTTAATTTGTACCTACTATGGCTGAGAATTGTGATCGCCATTTGTTGGCTATTCTTTTTGTTTATGTTCATTGTCCTCCTCTTGCTCATTGGTTTTCCTACACCAATAGTCTCTGGAATAGACTTGTATAATTTTGTAGACATAATATCCTGAGACATGTTCTAATAGCTGAGAATGCCTTCTAATTAATATGTGTGTGTATATTGATAGTGCTAACTAGAGACTGACTATCCGAGTCTTACATCTTCCTCTGCTAATGTAATCCATTACTTCTTCTCTTGCCTTTGCTGCCCAGCAGTATTATGAGGTTTCATATTTTAGCAATCAGTGATATCGTTGTTCTTGACTGGAGGGTTGGCGGTTAAGGATACCATTGATGTTCTTCTATATTCTTAATACCATCTTATTTTTGTTGCCTCCACTTGAAAGCCTTCCTTGAGTGGCCTAGGTAGCCATGTAGTGTGATTGAATATGAAAATATTGTAAGTCGGGATGCAATGATGGTATTTTCTTATGCTTTGTTTCCATCAACTGTTACAATTCTGGACCATATTATTTTGAATACAGGTTATCTTTGTGTGACTCACTATGACTCCCAATGCTTATTCTCTGTACATTCTCTCCATCCTCTCCCCTCTTGTCAACCTCATAATTCATTATACATATAATGCACAGTATGTGGGTCATGCCCTTACGTGGAAGAGACACAACTTTTTAGGAAATATAATTAGGTTTTGTGTTATCACTTGTTACGCTTTGTTTTATCACATTTATTGTTTACGTTATTTTGAGTTCATTTTTAGCCCAATAGAGACTACTATATGATTATTCGATAGTTATTTGTTATTAACTTAATAATGATTATTAGATTGTGAGAACACCATTATGGTCTATATAAGTAAATGGTTATATGTATTATTTATTCTTTTGTTTAAATAAGTATACATCATAGTATTGGATACATTACTATTTTATATTATATTAATAGAACATCATTATTATAACAATATGTTGATATATATAAAGACTACGTTATATTATGGTTTTATATATATATATATATATATATATATATATATATATATATATATATATATATATATATATATATATATATATATATATATATATATATATATATATATATATATATATATATATATATATATATATATATATATATATATATATATATATATATATATATATATATATATATGAAAATTTATATCATACTTAATGAATTTATTATATTTATTTATCATTATATCAATAGTTAATAGTAATGTATTTTAATATTATCAATTAATCATATTATATTGTATTATTTATATACAATTATTATATTAATTGATATAATAATTATATATTATATCAATTTGATATATTATAACTATATATAGTATATTTAACAATTATTATATTTGTTTATCAATTATAATCAAAATATTTATTTTTTTATTTAATTTATTTAACTCATTAATATTATAATTGTAATATAATATTTAGATTAAAATTATGCTATAATATCATATATTGTTTAATATCATCAAATATATCATTATTATAATGGATTATAATATTATTATTCTTAATTATTATCATTGTATAATATGTTATTCAAATATTCATATATCCTTAAATTTGGGCTCATGACAAGAGTAAACTAAATGTTGAGATACATTAGTATCCCTTAAAAATATATGAAATAAATTTCATTCTTAGACATCTCATGAGGCAAAACAAAGCATTTTCCCACACAAAGTCATCAACCCTTCTTGATTTGCATATCTTGACTTCTATACCCGTGTACATTATTCATAACTTTCAACTCTGAATTTTATTTTCAAAACCCTTTGGAAAATTTGTTCCAAATTAGGAATACTAAAACATATCCAAATCTTAGTCAAAAATAATAAATCCACTACATGTTATAGTCTTTTCATGTAGACCCATTTTCTCTGTCATAAATTAGAAGTAAAAATAGAAACCCTACCTAGGGCATCTAATAACTTCCTCAAAATGACTCCAATTGAACCCAAAAAAAAAATTCATAAACCCTATATGAGTCTAGTTTTTTAATAAATAATCCATTAAATTTTTCAATTCATAAATTTTTCTACAAGCACCAATCATTTCCTATAACTTCAAAACAAATCCTTAAAAACCAATCTTCATTAAAATGAACATAACTGACACATATCTAAATGAAAACTACTCAAACCAATTTTAAATCAAATATAGTTCATATATATTTCCAATTAATACAACTAGAGTTTCTATTTCATCCAAATATGTCCGTACCAAACATTTAAATCTGACTATAGCTAGGCATCCTCAAATCTGCAAACAACCACTTTTAGCAAAACTAGCATAACTTCTTCAAAACTTAAAAAAATTGTTCCAAACCAAAAAGAGAAAGAATTTTATTCATCCTAATCTTCAAATGTATAGAAAATGCAAGGGTTATAGGCTTTACATGGCCGTACAAGACCTGGAACCAACACTAAAATAGTTAAAATCAATCAAAATGACAAGTTCTTCAAAACCAATTGCTTCAGAATGATCTATTCTTCTTCTCATTCATCCCTCTCTATTTGGAATGACCAATTCAATGATTTTAAAGTGGTTTTTGTGGTTTAAAACTTCCCGACCACCTTTTTAACCAACCCAACACATTCTTTTAACCCTTGTACATTTTTCAATGCTTCTTTAAACACTCCCATTACAATGCAAATATATTTTTTTCTAGTTTTTAATACATCACAATGCAAAGTTAAGCATTTTAACCATTTCTTCAACATAGTTATAGGAACATCTAAATGACTTAAATATTACAATATTATGAAACTCATCATTTTGTATGAAGGGTCAAGATGCTCCTGCATCATACTCCCAAGCTTAAAAGATTTCCATGTCCCATGGAAATGTGCAGTGAAGAGTTCTACAAAAAAATCTTTCACTTCTTTGTCTTTATCACTGGGTCCATGCTTCTGATGCATACTCTATCTTTTTCAAAGAACTTCCATCAATGGAGTAAAGACTGGCTGCTAGCCATCACGTTTCATGTTGCTTCTTCATACCACCTTATTGTCATCTTACCCAATAGCAGACTCGGCCTGGTGATGCACTTCCCACTCTCGCTCAATGGTTGCTCTCAACATCCTACTCTAGATGTATCTCTGATTTAGAAAATACCAAGACCTCTGCTCATGAGATCTTCACATATGCAATTGTAATTGCATCCTTCTTGCAGCTATGATGGATCCACATACCACCAGTTATCTCTACCCACAAAAACACCAAATCTTTCACTAGCTCTGATACCAATTTGATGTAAAAAGAATCAATGGAGTAAACCAAATGTTGTGATACATGAGTATCCCTTAAAAATTCATGAAATAAATTTCATTCTTAGGCATCTCATGAGGCACAACAAAGCATTTTCCCACACAAAGTCATCAATCCTTCTTGATTTGCATATCCTAACTTCTATACCCATGTACATTATTCATAACTTTCAACTCTAAATTTTTTTTTCAAAACCCTTTGGAAAATTTATTCAAAATTAGGAATACTAAAACATATCCAAAAGTTAGTCAAAAGTAATAAATCCACTACACGTTATATTCTCTTCATGTAGACCCATTTTCTCTATCATAAATTAGAAGTAAAAAAAGAAACCCTACCTAGGGCATCTAATAACTTCCTCAAAATGACTCCAATTGCAACCAAAAAAAAAATTCATAAACTCTATATGAGGCTAGTTTCTGAATATATAATCCATTAAATTTTTCAATTCATAAATTTTTCTACAAGCACCAATCATTTCCTGTAACTTCAAAACAAATCCTTAAAAATCAATCTTAATTAAAATGAACGTAACTAATGCATATCTAAATGAAAACTACTCAAACCAATTGTAAATCAAATCTGGTTCATATATCTTTTCAATGAATATAACTATATTTTCTATTTCATCCAAATATGTCCGTATCAAATATTTAAATCTAACTATAGCTGGGCATCCTCAAATCTACAAATAACCACTTTTAGCAAAACTAGCATAACTTCTTCAAAACTCAACAAAATTGTTCCAAACCAAAAAGAGAAAGAAGTTTATTCATCCTACTCTTCAAATGTATATAAAATACAAGGGTTCTAAGCTTTACATGGTCTTACAAGACTTGGAACCAACACTAAAATATTTAAAACCAATCAAAATGACAAGTTCTTCAAAACCAATTGCTTTAGAATGATCTATTCTTCTTCTCATTCATCCCTCTCTATTTGGAATGACCAATACAATTATTTTAAAGTGGTTTTGGTGTTTTACAACTTCTCAACCACCTTTTTAACCAACCCAACACATTCTTTTAACCCTTTTACATTTTTCAATGCTTCTTTAAGCACTCCCATTACAATGCAAATGTATTTTTTTTCTAGTTTTTAATACATCACAATGCAAAGTTAAGCATTTTAACCATTTCTTCAACATAGTTACAGGAAAATCTAAATGATTTAAATATTACAATAATATGAAATTCATCATTTTGTATGAAGGGTCAAGATGCTCCTGCATCTCTCAAATAGTAATATCAAAGCTTGATGAAGAAGGAAGAATAATTTTGGAACCAAACTGAATTTTTCAAACACATACGAAGAAGTTGAGGAATAGAACCCTCGCCTAGTATCTCATCCAATGGAAGAATTTACTAGTTGAAGAGGCCACATGGGAGAATGAGGAGTTCATTCAAAAGAATCCACATCTTAGATAGCATTAAGGACAATATTTATTTTAAGAGAGGGGGCATGCTTCACCCTTAATATTGGTGTATATAGGGTTATGAATAGTCAACTTGTGGCTGTCTTAATTCATGTTATCATTATTATATTATTTTTTAGGTAGGTAGGTTGGCCTATATGTTATGTAGCGTTGTGTCTATTCAACCTAAGCATAATTAGGCATATATAGAAGGTTGTGAGTCTTTTTCAACATCATATTGTGAAGTGTGTTCTTATTAGAGATATTTAGAGGTTTCCCCTTCAAATTGGCCTATTACTCTCAGTTATTATCAAGCATTTATATAATATTTATTATTATTTCTTCTATTGTGCAACTTATTTCATTACAGAATTACATAGATGTTGCATGGGTTCAGGGTCTCTATTATGAGACTGAAGAAGCATGTAAGAAGCCAAGAAGGAAGAATGGTGTAATATACATAGAGCATATTCAATGAAGGTCTTTCAAAAATCTAGAGCAAGTAATTGGAATGCACTATAAGATATATATGCAAAAATTAGAAATAAAGCAAGGCTACTAATTGATAAACAAAATTCTTCAAGGAACTTTAGTCACGTAAAGCGCAATGATCATCGGGAATACATAATCAATTTGTTGAAAAAAATTCAAACCAAATGGATTAAAGTGTCATATTTGACATATATGTAAAATATAGATGCATAGTCAAAATATGAAAATTGTTTGACAAAACTGTCTGCAAAAAAACCTAATGTGTAGCAAACCCACAAATGAAATCTTCCCAACTCCTAGAAAAATTATCTACAATTTTTTTTTATAGAACATTAACATATGAAATGCATAATTTAGGATTTTAACAATAAAAAATGGAAGAGAATAGTAGGCAATCGATGCAAACAATGTACAACATAATCAATGAAAGCAAAGTAGAATAGGAGATGGTTGAAAAAAATAGTTTTGGTGTCCACGTTATTGCTACTATCTAAAATGGTTTGGTATCAAATATATAATAATATATATTTTTATTATGAATTACACAAGAATAATATTGTTGCATGGATTCGGGGGGGTCTCTTATGAGATTGAAGTAGCATCTTGGCTAATTATTTTCTAAACTTGTGAATATTAAATTTTATTATTTATTTTATTAGTTATTTTCTATTTAATACATATCTTTTATGTTTCATTTTAGAATATCATAAAATGCATTTTTTTATTACATTATACAAAAAAAATAAAAAATCTAACCGTATAAATATTAAATTTATTATTTATTATATTAGTCATTTTCTATCTAATACATATTTTATATTTCATTTTAGAATATCATAAAATGCATTTTTTTATTTCATTACATAAAATTTTGGAAAACATCATTAAATGACCTTAACGAAATTTGAGAAACCAAGATGTGTGAATTATTCCTTCACCAGGGTATAATATAGTGGCAAATTTTTGTATTTTGGCAAATTTGACGTTTTGTCAATGTTATTTTTGGCAATTTCTGAGCCCTTCCATGGTTTCCTAGTCGCCAAGCTTTGTTGGGTTTATCTGGTTGCCTAGCATTGTAATTGCCAAGGCAAATGTTACATTTGAGTTTTTCCCTGGCAGTATTCGCCTTTCACGCAGTCGACCAAGTAATGCTTATCATGGAATGTTCACCGGGTTTCAAGTTTATGTTTAATGCAGTATGGGAGAATTTTCCATCCCAGTTTCATTTTACCATGGAGGAGTCAGCTCGTTTCACATTATGGGAAGTGGAGGAGTCGGCTCGTTTTGCCAACACACTTTCATTTTGTCATGGAGGAGTCAGCTCATTTGGTGTGGTAAATTGGTAATTGTATTGATTTGTATATAAATCCGAATTCTCCCAAGAAATGAGACATTCGCTAAATATCGCTGGCACTCCATCAAATTTTTGACAGTGCAGGACACATCGCGGGCAAGACTTAGACTCCAAAGATAGCTTCCATAAGTGGTGGTACACTGGTATGTGCAGCTGTGCTATAAAATACTCTCCTTGAGCTTATGTAGTTTAATTTAATCAAAAGATTATCTACAGTTTCCTTTCTTATCTCATTTTCATTAGAAATTTTTCAAAAAGCGGACGTTAATGGTTTTTAAGGCTTGCATGCATGGATATTGACAACCTAAGTTCAATATCCTATTTCCTTTGCCATGGAATGTCGATTCACCAACTGTCAAAAATCAAATTTGAAATTTAACTTTTTTTCTTTAAGTTTCAATTCCTAGTCTGAAAGTAATACTGCTTATTCTCAGGGAAGTAAAGTTTAAACAGGTTATTAGTGGATTGAGATGTTAGGGGAGGGTAAGTCTGTAACTAATATTGCTCAGTCTCAAGGAAGTGACAAGGGTAAGACCCCCAAGGGCAGTGAAGGGATTAATCTTACATCAAAATGCCAAAAACTTAGAGATACTACCATAAAGGCTTTCTTTGGAATTGACAATGTTTCTGGTCCACCAACTTTGGCAAGTACAAGTGCAGAAGGAAATCACAATACCTCACCACCACCAGAAGAGCAGGTTGTTATTCAATTAAATCAAAATGCATCAAATGAGGATAACAATGTTCCAACAAAAGAAGATGTTGTAACAGAAGATAATATTGATGTTGGTAGGAAGAAAAGAAAAAGGAATGTAAAAATGGGGTGGGAGTTGGAAATTAAAAGGACTTTCTAGGTTGATTGCGTAGCAAAGTACAAGTTTATTGAACTAGTCACAAACAATGATGAACCACCAATAGAATGCAAGTGTATGATTTGTACCTGGTAAACTAAAAGAGAGAAAAAGTTGCAGTTAAAGCTCAACACTATAGAAATACATATTGGTAAGGTTTATGAAAACCAAATCATAGATGGAAAGGAAGTAGCGGCAATGAGATGGAAATCAAAGGAAGAATGCCTTCATGTTAAGTATGCCATAGAATATGAAGAGCATTTCAAGAAAATAGTGGTAATTGGTAGTGGCAGTAGAGGCAATCCAATCAAGGATGGGCTTTAACATGCAGCCAATGATGCAAACTTGGCAAAGACCGTTCATATGACTATTATTTTTCATATTCTATCTAGAGGGTGTCCTATGAGAGACTTTTCATAAAATGGTAATTTATTATCTTTTTTGAGAGTTCCTCGCTATCCTATGTCACATTGGTCAATATACGCTCGATGGGAAATGGCAAGTTGTCTTGCTAAGGTGGAAAAGAAAAATGTACAGGAGAGAGTAAAAGAATCCAAGTTCATTTCATTATCCTTAGATGAAGTCACTATGGTAGATAACACTGCTTGGGTCTGTATGCATGTATACACTGTAAAAGATCATGTTCATCAAGCTAATCTACTTTGTGTTCATAAAATGAGGGCCAATTCAACTACAGAAAAATTATATTTAGAAGTTAAGAAATCTTTGCATGAAATTGCTAGTATGGATGACTTGACAATTGCAAAGAAGTTAGTGTGTGTCGGAGCTAATGGAATTGCAGTAATGCAAGGGCAAAGGACTGGTCTTTGTGCAAGATTACAAACTAATATTGCACCTTACATGTTTGGCATACACTGCATGGCCCACCGGATGAATTTAGTATATAAGATTGTAAGTACTTTTCCTACAGTGTCAAAAGTTGAAGATCTAATCCATGAGCTCCACTTATATTTTTGCAAAAGTCCTAAATGCTTTGCAAAATTTAAGGTTTTTTTTGAGGAAGTAACAGCAGGAAATAAGATTCTCAAGGATGTTGAGACCAGATGGATATCTTTGCATGGACCAGCAGAACAAGTTCTAGTAGAATATCAATCCTTGATTGGAGTTCTATATGAGCAGCACCTTACAGTGGATAGAGCTCCTAATTTGTTAAATAAGTTAAGTGATATAGAGAACCTATTAACTTTAGCCAGTCTTCTCCCCATGCTAGATTTAATGAACAAACTTGTTAATAAATCCCAAGACAGAACTATGTATATTCATGAGTATTCTGATTTACGTAAAATGACATGCATGGCTCTGGATTCTTTGTATTCAGA
Organism: Cupressus sempervirens; assembly: GCA_028749045.1. NCBI lineage: Eukaryota > Viridiplantae > Streptophyta > Pinopsida > Cupressales > Cupressaceae > Cupressus > Cupressus sempervirens. Next base: position 369,871,937 of record CM053792.1, on the reverse strand, counting down.
TCTCTCAAGTCATAGCCCAATTTTTTCAAGGTGGGAGATAATTACATATTTGAATCATGCTGAGAATTTTTTACAATTCAATGGGAAAAATGAGCTATGTGTGTTTGTGAAAGGATTTGAAATACCAATGCACCAATCTAAAACAACCAAGAGAGGCAAAGTACTACCAGTTAGAAAGGATGATTTTGACAAGATTGTTAAATCTGTTAGTGAAAATGTGAAGTCTATTTCCTACCAAATTTCAAGTGATATTAGTGAAAGATTCCCTTGAGAAGAAATTCTTGAAGCCATGAGTTGTGTGTTTCCTCAATTTTGGAAACACTTTGGACATAATCCAACTGATGCAAAGTTGCTTCATAATAAACTTGACGAATTGATAACACAGTTTTTGAAGCATATAGATTGCAATGGACAACTAATACAAGGAATCTTAGATTCAAATAATCTTAAAAATCAATGTAAACTTTTTGCATTGTGTATGAAAAACTAGATGCAAAAATTTGAGAATCCATTCAATCCTGGTGCAATAACAAGGCTCTAGAAAAGGATAAGTTAGAGTGAAGTATTATGTACTTCAATATCAGAATATTTCAAACTTTCTTATTTATGTCAAACAATGATATTAGGGTTGATGGAAGATGCGAGAGTTTTCAGTGCATTGGGGTTTTTGAAATCAAATGTCAGAAACAAACTAGACAAAAATTTGGAAACTTGTTTGAGGTTGTTTGTAACTCAATACAATGTTAGAGATTTTCCTTATGATAGGTCATTGGCCATTTGGAATCCCACACATGAAAGACGAGGCCTTTGCAACACTTTAAAAGATGGTGGTTCTACTTCTACTACTGACTCCAACATAAATGATGAATTTAGGTCTCAAAGTCAAAATGAAGATGAAGATTTTACAAATTTTGAATACCCGATTCAGAATGAAGAGGAACCTATTAGTACTAGTCAGACTTCAGTTTCAGGATCTGGATTCTGGAGTCCATATGGGATATAGAAGCATCACATTTGAGACTGAGTCAATGAAGTGAATTGTGATTTAGTAATGTAGCATTCAATTCTAAGGAATTTATAGGTATACAGTATACTCTACTTTAGTTCTTCCATATTCATTATTCAGTCATATTGCAATTACAATTTACAAAAATTGAGTTCAAGATTTTGTTACTCTATTGTTGACATAATGTTATTTTTGTACCTTTCTCTTGATTTGAGTTCAAGATTTTTGTTAGTTGTTACTCTATTCATATTGTTGACACAATGTTTATTTTGTATCTTTCTCTTGATTTAGTTGTTTGATAATAAAAAAAGAGATAATAGAGACGTGTGTAAAGCCCATAACATCACAGAGAACTACTGACTACAAAACATAATGGAAAATTGAAATACATAGAGTTGGAACAATATCTGCTCTTAAAGAAAATTATACTTAATCTAAAAAATAACAACAAATCGGACCATTTCTATGCCTTGGGAACTCATATTTATATCACTTGAGTTGCAACAAGCTTCAGGCTTACAAAGGTTACATCATGATTCATTACAAAACAGAAAAGATAACAATAATTAAGATAATCATTACAATTTGTTGAAACCTTTTGTGACATATTTTAACAGAAAAAGGGGAAGCAATTACAAAATGTGACAAGTGGCAAGTGATCATTAAGCCTGTCTTCCAGTTCTAACTGTAGCATTACCCACAATGGATGTACCACAAAGGTAAGGTAATCTGTTATGATGAACAGCTTCTCTTTGATATTCTTCTGGAACACATCCTCCAATTGATTCCCTAGGGCCACCATCTTTTGTGCTAATCATCTTCTACTGAAGGGATTGCTTTGATATCTGTTATAACCTCCCAAATGGAAATATTTGTATCCACAACAGGCCACGCTGTATTTCTAACTACCTCTAATTCACTGATGTTTTTAGTCCATTTTGCATATGTGATGGCTTTACCCTCTCCAATAATTTTGTTCATATCTGCTTCAATTTTGTATGTCATATCAATCATATCATATACAACTTGATCACTTGATTCACCTCTTGAAAATTCTATAAATCTTGGATGGTCTACTATTAGATCAAAAGATTCAGACCACTCTTGCCAAGATTTGACATACCCTTCATTGTTCAAAATTGTTGGAATGAAATTTGGGGTACCCAATGCTATGCTTTTCAATTTTCCCCTTACTGCTTTGATCTTACCAATGAAGAATGAATTCAATTCTTTAACTCGATGTATCATTTTCCTTATAGGAACAATGTTCTCCTTAGGTAGTTCCTTTTTCTATGTGAGTAAAGGAACTAATCTATCAAAGAATTGAATGTATGGCCCCCACTGGGCAAACAATGGAGATAATAGTGATAAAGCCTCAAAGCATTGGTATTCATTACTCTGCAGAGTAATGTACATACTATGTACATTTATAGAGGCTCTCTTTAAAGCAGTGATTCTATGAATCAAAAACTATTTCATTTTCCTGATCTTTGCATCCTTGCTAATCTCAAACTCATCCACATCCATATGTGTTACTGGATGTGGTTCTTCTACTATCTGGTCAGTTTGAATATTCTAGTCTTGTACCTCCCTTACTCTTAGTGACCTTTCTTCTCTTTTCAAATGTTCATTCTCCTTTTTTGATTCCTCCAAAGCGTGTTGTAGAACATATGTTCTTCTCATTTCCTCTCCATACTTCTTCTTGGCATCAAGGTACTTTTCATATGTCTGCACCAGTTGTTCTTGAAGAATATCAATCTTGTTCTTGCCTAGCATTGCAGCAGTGTTTTGGAGGTTGTAAATTTGATCTGAAAAAATTAAATGTGCATTCCAAAAAATTGCATTACCTGCCGATGTTTCTTTAATTTCCATCAGGGTAGGCTTGTCTGATTCTAGACCTACAATCCAAATAGCCATTGTCTTAGTATCTATATTAAATCCTGCCCCCTGCAATTCACCAAATGGATTAATCTCCTCATAAGAGATTGATTTTTCTTGTCTCCTCATTTGATCAAATAGGAATGATGAACTAATATCCCATCCTGGGAAAACTATCATACCACTCCTTTGTATCAATTCCCTAGCCTCCTCTACAGTGAGGCTTTCACTGTTAGGATCATAGGCTTAGAGCTTCTGCACCATTTCAGTCACTTTTTCATCTGTGTCTCTAGGTTTTACATGCAAAGAAAGTTCATTCTATTTGAGTTTATAAAGAAAACTTTTGAATTCTTCACTCTTGATAAAATCATCATCCTTCATGAATTCTTGAGCCTGTATAATTTTGTTATCCAACATCATGGACTGCAGTTCTAAACTATTGGGTCTCCTCTTCTCTTCAGTAGCTTGATCAATTAAGAACTTTTTTCTGGCATCATCAAAATACCTAGTTCCTTTTGGAAGCACTTGTAAGGCTTTCTCTCTAGCCTTTTTCAGAACCTCAATCAATTTTTGTTTCTTCTTGCCCCCTTTATCCTAGTCTGAAGGGCCAGGATAATCTTCTTCATCACTAATTTCCAATACAACATCTACCTCTAGAGAAGAAGGGTTTACCCTATCTCTAGCATTTTGAGGAACATGAGCCATAATGTTATCAAACTCCTCAATACACTTATCAATTTGTTTAAAATAGGGTAAATCAGAATGGAAGCCCTAGAAATTAGGATCTACTTTCTTCATTTCTTCCTCTACTAAGAGGATTTCTCTCCACTTCTGCATCCTATTAGCATAGACATCTTCATACAATACATCCCTAATGACATCCTCTTCCCAAATTTTCCTTCCAATGACAACATTATAACCCCTCATTTGTTTAAGAGCACTTGTAACAATGTTATATGGGTCATAAACCCTAGTGGGGGTAGTGGGGAAATTTAACTCTCTTAGGAAGGCATCAACTTCCTCAATGGCCTCTTTACCAATTTCAAAATCCCCTAATTTGAAATTTATACACACAAAAGACCCCTTTTTAATGGTTGGCCCTAGATATTCTCTATTCATGGATAACAACTGCCAAAAAATTTCAACTACACCCACCCTCTCCCATACATATCTTGGCAAGAAATGAGGGGGTTGGGAACAACCAAAAATTCTAATCACTGTACAGTTTGCTAAAAAAAAGGCACTACCCCAATCATGATCAATTGGTCCCTCATCATCAAAACACATAGTTGGTCTAACAATCTTCCTGATTAACCTAGGTAATCTTTCCAATTTTGAACCTAACATCCTATGAATAGTTGCAACAAAATCATTATAAAAAGAGAGGGAATTAGAAAAAGAGTAGAACCTCTTCCATAATCTTGTCCATCTTTGAACAGGCAATGCCTCTTCAAAATTTTCCAAACCTTCAATGAAACTAGAATCCACATGGCCCACATTGTAGAAGAGGATGAGATGCATAAGCAAAGAGTAATGTAGAAATTTGAAATTTCCAAGATCACCTTGCTAAGCTATCACCATCTACTGATGAATACTATCAGCAATGAATGTTCCAAAATCATACCCCACATTAGTATGTGGGTCTTGAATGTCTAGAGCTATCACATACAATGCTGGTGAGGCATCCATGGATCCATCTACTCCCAATAGTTTGTTCAATCCGAAAACTATTTTTTGAAAGTATGCACACAAATATGACAAGGGTATAAAATCAGTAACCATTTTTGGGAATTCTCCTTTCATCTTGTTTTGATTTTCCCTTGGGATATGTCACAACATTGCATGTGTTGTATAGAAATATCTTTGTTTCTCAAATGTTGCTCCCAATTTTTCCAGGTTAATAGTAACTAACATGGGACCCTGCAAATTAAATGCTTCAACAAAAGCATCCTTACTTAACGTACAAAGAATGCTCATATCCTTTCTATGAAAGGACCAAGTGGTTGGATTATATGCATTTACCAGTGCCTTGATAAGGTCAACATCCACATATACCTCTGGCATTATCAACTTTCCCAGGTTCCTCATCCATGGATTTGAGACAGGAACCTTCTGCACCCTATTCTTGTAAAAGTACTAGAACAATTCAGTTCCATTGGTGTACGGTACTTGAGCATCTCTACAGAAGCTTTAAGTGTCTCTAAACACGTAGACATTAGCACTTTGAGCATTGGAAGATTTAGGGAGAATCTTCAACCATTCTTCTACAAATTTGGCAGACAATGAAACCTTGCTACCCTCTCCAGTGCCCTTCTTTACTGATGATTCTGCTTTTGCCATTCTGATCTTACTGCAAATTCTTTTGGCTCTGTTAGCTCTAGATGTCTAAGAATTTAATTCACCTTGTAAACCTTTTGCTTCGATAACTGGTACATGAATAATCCCTAGATGTTCAACTTATAGTAGTACCAATTTTTTGCAACTTGGTGACGATGCTAATGACTTTAAATTTTTAAAAGCTTGCATGTGCATGGATATTGACCTATAGTAAGTACCTTAGTACCACCTTTATTTCATTTTCCTTAGAATGTCAACTCATCAACTGTCGAGAATTAGATAATAGATTTGAAAACATGTTTTTTTGTCCTTTCAAGCTTTAAAATCTTATGAGTTGTGAAACCCTTCTTTCTGCACTCTATAGCAAGCAGTTTAACTTAACCTTGAATTCTTTTTGCGAAACTGAGAAACCCTTCTTTTTCTTTTCTTGGGCTATCGCAACTGTTAAATCAAATATTCACTTTACCCTTGTGATCCTGCGATAAGCCTTATATCCTCTTCCAATGAGATTCCCCTTATGTTGCAGCTTTGGAACTCTAACTTTTCACATCATGCTCTCACAGTTGTGAAAACCCATTTCCTTCTACCCGGTGCGAAGTGGCAAAGATAGCTTCATCTTAACTTTTCACGGCTTCATAGGATGACCATATCTTTCTATCGAAACCTCAGAACATGAAAATCCTTGCCATCGCTATCTTGCGGCTGTTGGAAGTCTTTTCCCTTTAACCGTTGTGAACATCCGATGGTGTGATCTCCCTTTTTCATGACTTCGCAACATAAAATTTCACCATCATTTAAACTAGTGATGATGTGATCTCTACCCTCCTCATGGTTTCGCAACACACATCTTTTCAACTAGCAATGATGCGATGTCTGCCCTCATCGTGATTTTGCAACACACAAACTATTAACTTGCGATGATGTGATCTCTGCCCTCCTTGTGGTTTCACAACACAATCTCTTATATCTTTCCAAGCGACGATGATGCAATCTCTGCCCTCCTCGCGGTTTCGCAACACATAAACTATTAACTTGTGATGATGTGATCTCTGCCCTCCTCACGGTTTCGCAACACAATCTCCTTTATCTTTTCAACCGATGATGATGTGATCTCTGCCCTCCTTGCGGTTTCGCAACACACAAACTATTAACTTTCACTTTGATAGTGACATTGCAATAGACCTGTTAAAGCCTTTCTCGCGATTTCGCAACTGCCAACTTCAAACTGATGAAACCCTTTGCAAACCTTCGAAGCCATCAACTTTGCATATTTTTTTTTAACCTTGAATACAATGAAATGATTCACCCAAAAAAATAAAATTTTACTGTGATTATTATTTTTTGTTCGCCAATGTATAAATTTTTTATGGTTTTAAAATAACACAATTCGCCCAGATTTTACACATTGTTTGAGAGACTATGGCTGATTCGCCAATGGAGATTATTATTTTTTCTTTGTAAACTATTTTTTTTGCCACAAAATATATGTTTTTTTGTTAGGTGTTTTACACCTTACGCCAAATTTACACACCTTTTCTAAAGGAGGGGTTTCTTAAAGTATACCATGTCCTTCACCTTCCAAATATAAATGTATTATGCGTTATTTTATTGTTTTATCATTTAAGAGTTAGATTTGAGTTATATTTATGAGTAAACAGTGGACCCGAAATATTATTTCTTTTAAATATCAGTGGAAGCTCAAAACAAGGCTCAATGATCTTTAAAAGAATAAAAAGTTCTTATCATTTCATTTTATTGGAAGACATTTAAAAGAAAAAGTTATTTTGATTAAAGAAATTAGTTGCAAACATGAGTAAAGATGGTAGGGGGTAATTTGTTATGGGAGCTTAGCTGATGGACATGTCTATTAAGTTTGGAGCCAAGTACATTATTAGCATTGTTGCTCGTGAGTTTTATGAGATCCTACTAGAGAATGCATAGAAGAGTGTCCCATCATTTATGAAAAAGTGATAATGGTCTCTGAATGCATTTTTATAAGTCTATTGGAGATGTTCACAAAGTTGCATGTTCGGATATTTTTGGGAGAATTGTGTGCTCAAATATTTTTGGGATATTCTACATGTATGAAGAGTACAAAAATCAATATAGAACTTTTAAAAAACTAGTTGGATGAAAATTACCATGCTTACCCTATGTTTCAATGTGGCTACTTAATTCCAATTTCTGTGTAATTTTAAGTAGCTATAGTGTCCCCATGCAAATTTTAAATGACATGAAAATGATATAACAAAATCTTGTCTACTTCAGACAATATTTCAAAGATAGAATTCTTGCTATATCAAGATCGATATTCCTATTGAAATGGTAGATTTGTTGAAGATCACTCTCAATGGCCTTGAAAAACCCTTTGAGAAGCTTCTCCCATGGATTCAACTAGATTATGTAATTCATGATTTCTCCCAACACTAGGTTGCCACTGTAGCCACAAAATTCAATATCTTGTCCATATATTTATTTATGCATATTCAGTTGGATGATCAACAATTGTACTATGGAACACCAAGAGGAATGAAGGGTTAGGAAAGAAGATGAGGAAATTGATTATAAAGATGGTGAATAAATTGATGCAATATTTTCTATGAGTCCTAAGGAAAATCACATGATGGCAATTAAAAGAACATTGAGATATCTAAAAGGAATAGAAGACTGTGGATTATATTACAAGAAGAATGATAAGTTTGAACTGAAGGTATTTCTTGATTCTGATTGGGTAGAAAATGTTGATGATAGAAAAAAACACACAAGTGGTGGTGTGTTCTTTCTAGGAAAGAGATTGATTTCATTGACTAGCAAGAAGCAGAGCTACATTTCCCAATCAATAGTTGAAGCTGAGTATGTGGTAGTAGCAGTAAATTGTTCAAATATCATATGGATCAAGCAATTGCTGAAACTTATGGAGGAAGAAATTACCGATCCAATGGTTATCTATTGTGATAACACTAGTGTTATTAACATATCAAAGAAATTTGTAATGCACACTAAGACAAAGCACATTGCAATCAAGTATCATTACTTGAGAGAGCTAGTTCAAGACAAAGAAGTGAAATTGGAATATGTGAACACTAAAGAAAAAATTGGTAACATATTCACTAAAGCTTTACTTAACGATGCTCATGAATATTTTAGAGGTAAATTGAGGGTGATTCCATTAGAAAAAGCTACTTTAGCAAAGATGGTGTTATGCATCAAATGTGTTGATTAGACTATCTTAAAAATTGATGCAGATAGTTCTATTTTAGGAGTTGCCTAAGATAGTAGTAAGGAAGATGAACAACTTGATGGATCAATCATACAAGGATGACAGATAATGTTGAATTCAAAACTGACATGAAAATATCTATACATGAGATATTGTTGAAAGTGTCTTTGGCATTGTTGTCAAAGAGGGAGATATTATCTAAGTTACCATGCAAAGGGAGAGATTATCCAACATGAAAGATGGAAAGGGTGAGGCTATCTAGTGTGAAGGAGAAGATGTAGTTTAGTTACCATGAAAAGAGAGAGATGATAGAGGAGAGAATATCATAGAGATTATTCAACAGTAGAAGATCAAAATGATAAAGGGAGATAATAAAAGCTGGCAGAGATATCCAAGTAAGAGGGAGTTCATTAGAATTACTTGAGGTGTTACCAGATCTAAGATGTGGATCAAAATGAAACTAAGGATATTCATACAAATCTTATACATTGAGGGTGTTGCTCACAAATAGTAAAATATTTTTGGATTGTATAGTAACTAGAACTATTTTGGAGGTGTTTCCATCAATGCCAAAGAGGGAGATTGTTGGAAGCTACAATTGGAATAATTTATATATTTTCATTGATGTCAAATCTATTGGTGAGACAATTTTCTATTTGATCTAAATATCACATCTATTTGATTGATGAAGAGGATTTGAGAAGTTATTTATAACAAAATAATCTAGAGGATAGTTTGAGTTATGATAAGGAAACTACAATTAGACATTTGATTAGTTGGACTTTCACAAGATAAATTGATTGTTTAAATCATGTTACAAGTGGAGAAGATAGTAATGCTCAAGTCTTGAAGGCATGATCACAGGAAGATCAAATGCATAGACTTGACCGAGCAATAGAGCAGACAACTAAATAATTTTGATGTACATGCCAAGTGATGCTAGTGTCAACCGAGCCATGGTAAATTCTAACCAAGACCAGTGTTGACTAAGCATCAATATCAATTGAGTGAAATTGCATGTGTTGGGTGAAATTTAATAGTAACCATGTAACCAAGTTATGGCTGAGTGTTAGAACGTAGTGTTGGTTGAGGAACAACATTTTAACTATTTATGAGAAATCATAAAACCAACTAAGTTGATTTCTTGGAATATGGAAAGTGTGTTGAATATAAGGATCGATGAGTTGGATCATTTAAATCCATGAGAGGATTAGGTAAATGACTTGAGAGATGGATTCCAAGAGAAGTTTCTAGAAAAGAAGAGATAAAAAAAATGGTGACCATATACATTGTATTCTATGAATCTAATTGTAAAACCTAAGATCTACAGTGTTGTTTAAGTGAAAAAAGATCATAATTACCTATTTAAGGAGGTACAAGGGAAAACTTTCAATAATACCCAGAGGGTATGTTCTAAAGAGTTAGAGCTAATGTTCATGTTATTGACTGACAAATCTAAGTAGAAGGTTCAGTTGAGTTGAGAAGAAGTGAAAGGTGATTGCTTGAAATGTTGCCAAGAAAATTAGTTATTGAGATGACAATGAAGGCCAGACAGTGAATCAGTTTATGAACATAACAGAGATTTGTACATACAAAGTGAGTTGTACTTAATAGATCAAAATAATGTTGTTACTTTCTAACATTTTAAGTAGTATTTGAAATCCTTTAATCAAGGTTGACCTAGTTAAGTCATAGTGACCTAATAGTCATATATGAATTCTTTAATAGGGTGACATTCTAATGGAATGTTCTAAAGTCCTCTAACAAGTCCACTCCTAAAAAAGTGATTAAATCCTTTAACAAGGTCATATTTAAAAGTTTTTTGGTAACCTTTAATAGGGTTGGCTCCTAACAAAGCTCACTTTAGAATAGTGAGAATTAGTGACACGTTGTTGGTGGTTTTTCTAAATTGGGTTTCCACATTAAATCCTAGTGTCAAACTTGTGTGGATGTTATTGTGATGTTTCACTAACTAGTGTTTGTTTCACTAATTAGTGTTTACATTCTACAAGTCTGTTATACTTAGAATAGTGGAAAACTAGTTGATGTTGCTAATAGTTTACAATAAAGACTGAACAATGTAATGATAAGATCTCAAGTTGATTAAGTATTTGTTTGTCCAATTGGTATATCTAGATCTTGGATAATTGATTCACCACCCACCCCCCCCAACATTTTCACTTTCAATTATAATATCAGTCATCTTGTTCCAATATTTATAAGCCTTACTCCTAGCAAAGTAACCTAGGAATATAACTTCATCTCCTTTAGAATCAAAATGTCCTTTTCTTGGATCTTCATGAATATAACATCTACTTTCAAATATTTTGAAATAACTTACATTTGGTGTGTAACCATAAAAAAATTCATAGGGTGTCTTATTTGTTTCTTTCTTCAACTGAATTTGGTTAGAGTATAAACAAAAATGTCAATAGCTTCTCTTCAAAACATTTGTGAAACTCTTTTTTCAATCATTAGTATTTTGACACAGTCAACAACTGATCTATTTCTTCTTTCTTCTACTCCATTCTACTATGATGTCTTAGGGAAAGACAAATGTCTCTTGATTCAATAATCAACACAAAATTTTATGAATTCATTAGACAAAAACTCACCACCTCTATCAGATCTTAAGCATTTTAACTATTTACTTTCTTCCTTCTCAACTCTAAATTTATACAATTTGAATATATCAAAGAATGTGACTTTATCTTTATAAACATGACCATCATCATTTTTTATTAATCATCCACAAATAGTATGATATGTATGTGTCCCTAATAGATTTATCTCATTGGTCCACATAAGTCATTATGAACTAGCTCCAAAACATCATTAGATGAATGTTCTTTACTAGAAAAATTAAATTTAGTCATCTTACCAAGTTGACATTTTTTACACAGCATTGTTAGTTTTACCCAAGCTCAGTCACCTCTAACTCTCTTCTTTCTACTAGTCTTAGCAATATTATCAAAATTCACATGATAGAGTCTCCTATGCCATAACCAAACATCTTCAACTTTTTAATACATGCATATGTACTAATTGTAGGATCTAGATAAAATAAGTTACCTCTTGTTTTCTCTTCAATTCCAATCAAGTTTTCTTCATCATCATAGATCTTCACCTTTCTATCCTAGAACTTAAGCTTGTCACTTGTATTATTTAACTAAGAAACACTCAATAGATTATATCTTAGTCCTTGGACCCAATATGCATCATCACATCTTCATTTTATCATTAAGCATCAATGGCCCTTTACATTTTATTGGTCATGGAATTATCATTCCCTAATTTAACAGTTCTACCATCACATTCCTCAAATTTGTCAAACTTGCCAAGATCTCTTGTCATATGATGTGAGTATCCACTATCAATGATCCATTTATCATTCTTACTAACAAGTGAAATAAGATTTTTTTTCTTCCTCATACCTTTCATCATTAGGATCTTTTTTAACAACAATGTATACTATCTCAACTCCATCTTTCTCATGTTCAGTGTCTAACTCAATTTGTTCTTCCTCAACAATGCAACATGAATTTTTCTCATTGTCCTTGTAATCCTTGTAGTCCTTGTCCTTTCTGTATTTTTTCTTCCTCTTATTTGTCTTGTCATTCATGTACTTATTAGGACATCTAGCAAAAAAGTGACAACATTTATTACATTTAAAACATATCAGAGATAATTTTCCTTTAAATTTACCTCTTCCTCTTAGTAACCTCCTTGTAAGAAATGCTTCAATATCATCCATATCATGATTTGATTCTAACTCACTTTCATCCTTACATTTCTTTTCTTTTTTTGAACTATCAATGATTAGTGAACCCTTGAAAGCATTTTCAGGTGTAGGCACAATATTATCATAATTACTTAATTTGAATCTAGTTAAATAACCAACTCACCCATCAAGAGTAAGATCATTACTAGGCATAGCTCTAACTTCCTCAATTGTAGATACTTTGATAGAATAGATATATATGAGAGTTCTAAAAACATTAATTACAACTTTTGTGTTACTGATAACTCCTCCAGCAAATTTGATTGCACTCACAACTTCTTTGATTTGATTCACATATTGAACACCATTCTCACTTTCCTTCATTCTCATGTCATCATATATGTCTCTTAGGCTTTCTGATTTATCTCTCAATACGTTGTCATATCCACCATGTACAAGTGCCAATTTTTCCTACATCTCTTTAACATTATACAATTCTTGATATCATCAAATTCTAAATCATCTAGAGAAAATGCAATATGAATCATAAAATTGTTGTGTTCTCTGTTATGATTCATTTCATCCATAGTAATAAACCCTACAGGAGCAACATATTCATTATCTAGCCAATGTAGAGCATTGTCTCTAACTCTAGATAAATGTAGCCTTATCTTGTTCTCTCATGAGGGAAAAAACATGTGTCCAACTTAGGTACCTCTCTCTTATACATCTTCAATTTTTTAGCTTAAGTCCATTTAAACTTTATTTTCCAAGCATTGGGCTCTAATACCAATTTTTAGATTTAGATAACTAAGAGGGGAGGGGTGAAACAATTATCTTTGAGCCCTTTGAAACACTTTTTCACAATCTTAGCACTTTAAACCTTCAAATCATTCACTCAATGACCATATGCAACTTCATAAGATAAACTAAATCAATCATTACTTTCAACTTGTTAACTAATTGTCTTAGTATATATCACATATCAAAGATATTTACTAGTTTCTACTAAATAAAAAAATTAAATTTCAGTGTATATTGGCTTTCAACATGAAACAAACATGAAACATTAAAATCATTCACGCAATTATTTAATGTGGAAACCCTATAAAGGGAAAAATTGCCTGGGAACTAGCAACCCAAAATTTTCACTCTTTTGAAGTGAGCTCTGTTAGAAGCCAATCTTGTTAAATGTTTACATACACATTATTACATGTGACCTTGTTAGAGGATTTACACCAAAGATCATCTAGACCTTATCACTCCTTGATATTTCTAAAGAGTGGCATGCTCTAAAGGACCTAAAAACATTACTATTGAATGCTACCATATAGGATTTCATAGATTGTGAGGGGCACTTTGTTAAGATATTTTATTTGATACAATGGTAAGAAAGTAACAGTGAATTAATCTATTAGGTTTAGAACTATCTTTCTTTCTTATATCTTTGTTCTACTCACATACTTCCCTCTAATCTCATTCAAGCTGATCCACACTCTTCACAACTCATCTTAGCACTTCCTTTTGCTTGATCTTCACAATGCAACTCACTTGGCTATACTTGTCTTCCGCTTTCTTCTTCTTCTTCTTCTTTTGGCATCAACAATAATGAACTTCATGCTCATCCCTTAAATAGTAATCTTCCTTCTCTAACTCTTAATCTAATCCATTCATTTTTCCTCTTAAACACATATGTTGGATCTTCATTTTTCTTAGATCCATTGTGTCTAGTCACTCAACAAATATTGTGCTACCTTAAAGTTTGTGCTCGATCTAAAAATAGAAAATATTTTCCATACAATCATCTTTGAATTTCTCCATTCATTGATCTCATAACTAACTTCATCATTATCCTTCATGCTTCTCAAACTTCTCTTATTTTCATCAAACTTCGGCCTTGGATCCACTTATTTATTTAGTTCTTATTTTCGTGCTTGGTTAAACTAGATCTTTTCTTAGGTAATACTTTGCTTGGTTAACATTAACTTTTCTTGATAATAATTGTATTTCCTTCATTTATTTCCTTGCGCTCGATAATAAGTGTAATTTCTCAATGACAACTATAGTAGCTCAATTATAATTTTAATCCTTCATTCACCTAGCAAATTGTCTTTATCATTCATGATCTCAATCACTTCATGTATAACAATCAAATCAACATTTTACTATCATAGTGGACAATTCATTTAGGTGTCCATCAAGAATAGCATACTCATACCAACATACTATTGAATCCTCTTTGTCAATTAAATGATATGATACTTTACTGAATTAGCATAATGTCTTACCAACTAAGGCTTGACATTAATGAAAACATATAAATGAGTATGACTACTAAGGCTTGACATTAATGACAACATAAAAACTAATATGACTCTTTCACATACATTTACAACATTATTAGTTGGGGCTAACAATATCCAACACAACATGCTACAATTCTCCAAAGGGGTTGGGCATATAGGAGTCTTGGAGTCTATCAAAGGGCTCTTGGAGTGTGTGAGATCCCAATTTTGTTCATCTCATTAATTTTGTTTGGTTTTGTTCATTTTGATGGAGGAAACAAACTAAACTATCTATTGCTTTCCCATCATTGTTATACCTCATTGGGAGGTTTTTAAATGGATCCTAAGATACTTATAATTTTGGTTTATATTTTGGAAAGGATAAAGCACACTTTCAAGGATCTCTAGATTTTCACCTCGGTGGGGACTCAAACAAATGAAGGTCTACTTCAAATTATATCTTCACATTTGGTGGGACATCTATCAATTGCAACATACAGTTGCTTAATATTTCATAGAGATTATGTATATGGATCTCTCCAAGGGAGAGAGAAAGATGGTATGGATGCAAATTTTGTTTAGAGAACTATGCTTGAAGAAATCAATGTTTTCTATGTTTTATGGTAGTAGTCCAATGTTTATGACTAAACATCATACTTCTCAACACTATTCTAAATTTGTTGTCTTATATTATCACTACAATGGATGTGGTTGAAGAAGACAAGCATCATGCGGAGAAGATTGAGGTCAAGGAAAATCCAACTAATGATCTAACAAATATTACTACACAAGAGAAGTGTGAGTTTTGTGGAGCTTCTCTCAACAATTTCAAATTTGTGACAATAGGATTAGAGTAGGGGAACGTATTTGATACATTAGTAATTAGTCTTCAAGTGCAAAATTGTTGGTGTTAAAAGCCCAATAGGTTTTATTATCTTTTCCCTCCAATAATTGATGGCTCTTCAACTTCATGAATGGCTTTCAAAAGTTTTTTTTAAAGTGTCATGTCATTATATGTTACACTTGGATTATCATTATTCATTCTATTGCTTAAATTTGTCCTATAATACTTTTGATATGAATGAAAAGAACTTGGCTAATAAATATGTGCAATAAAAACAAGCATGCAACAAGCTCTCATCAATTTTTCTTTGTCTATATTCACATTCAAATGATGTATAGATCAAACGAGTCAACAAAATTTATTGTTTTGATTTACAACTTTAGTGCAACAAAATGGAAAAGATGTGCAATTTGCAAATTAGAAAGGAAAAGCTCCCTATAAAATAAAAAACAATCTAAAATTGCATTGTATATACTTACAATTTAGAACTTTTACATTAATTTTAAGGCGTTGCCTATTTAAGGTAGATACAAAAATCTTAGAGTTTTAGTATAGAATGTAAGGCTAAGATCATCTTTCAAAAATAGGAAATTAAACTTTTATGTTCTTAATTAAAAAGAAATTATGTAATTAAATGTTTATTTTGTTCAATTATAAATAAAGCATGACCAATTCAAGAACACATAGATCGAATAATAACACAAGTTTAGGTAAACTAATAGGACTTGATATAAAGTGAAGATTTCAAATCTCAAATAGTATATCTAGAATAAAAATGCTTATGAATTTAATGAAAGCAATTTATTCTCTTTTGATCTAGATCACAAATCATTCAACATTAATCAAAAGAAATATATGCTTACTAAAATATATAAAAAATTAACAAATTTCAAATGGACAAATATTTTAAATACCAATTCTAATCATATACAAACATGAGAATTATCATTCATGGCTTTCTCTAATAAAACATTAAAAATAACTTATTTATATTATTTGCAAAAAAAATATAAAATTAAAAATTAAAAATTAAACTAACTTCACTTTTACATATGTTCAAGCTTTATTGAAAAATCAAAACACTAATTCTAAGATTAAAATCATGTCAAAGGGCCCTTGGTCTACTAGTGAAGTTGAATGGCTCACAACGAGCCCACTAGGGATCAAGTCTTGTTGAGTGCAAGGCTCCGACACCATAAGGGATGATAAACCTAGAGCACTGTGTTTTTCTTAGATGACAATGTTGACTCAACAGCTTGCCTATGTATATCATCACAATCATAGCATATAAGAATGCACATCCCTAGAGATTATTTTGATAATCTCTCAATTGCACAAATAAAAAGCCTCCATCACCTACTACCGTGATTATTTCCTATGGAACTCATGCTTGGTTTAATTCACCTTACAATTTTAGGGTACATGTGGGTGTCTATGTATTGTTATGAGAGAAAATGCGTGGAGGAAAAACATGGCGCTCTCCATTGTAATCATACATATAATAAAAGATCTATCTAACAATCTTAGTGCTCATATGGCCAAAGATGATTCTTATGAAAACTCTAACAATAACATCAAGAAATTCTAATCGTCACAACCCATCTTAAGACTTGAATTGTCTTTTCTTATGTGGTGATTATGTGTTGACCTTGTCAATTTCGACTAGGTCAACCTTAAATTGAACATGGATTAATAAATTTGTTAAAGTTAACAACTGCATTATGATGAGTTTGTTAGTATGATTAAATGGATAATTAAGGCATCAAATAGTCTTGGTTACATCATTTTAATGATTAAACATAATTAGGTTACTTTATGATGACATAATAGATTTTATTTTAAGATAATGATGTAATGAATTATGTTACATAATGATGATAATGTAATTATGGATATCGACGCATGTGTTATCTCATTTATGTTATGATGTTCATGATGTTGGTTTAGTTATTATGATGAATACTAACTTTTTTTTGGTTGTGAGTGTTTGAGTGATTGCAGGTTTGTCAAGATGAGGGTGTGATTGAGGTAGGGAAGCTTAGCCTTCTGGAAGGGGATGTATCAAATAGTTTTTGTAGTCCGCACACTACGTAGAATAATGTGATTTATATAGATATTGCTTAGTATTTGTTCTTCTTATCTTTAAAAATAGAAACTTGATATTTATGTTGGTATTGCAAATATTTTCACATGATGCTCTTATAATGTTAAGTAATAATCCTCTTACATTGTAGACTGCCATTTAATTGGTAGAGAAATGAGCATGCATATAATAATATTTTTTTTTGAAAAATGTGTGGAAATTAACTCTAGATGTTGAAGATATTTTAACTTATCTTATCACCCATGGAAGACAATAAAAAATGGGTAGATTTTAAAAAGAAAGGAAAAACCCAAAATTGGGTCAATTATGAAAAACAATAATACAAAAAAAAAAATGTGGTGGTAGAAAAGGGCATTGGCGGCTAGGGATTTTTGGAAGGTCGTGATTGAAAGGAGGGCATTGGGCCATGGAAAGGGAAGCATTAATAATAGAAAAGTGGAGTTGGAATCAGTGTACAAGGGGGATGGATTAATCTAAGCATACTAACTTCTCCAAGTTTTTTTTAATATTTTTTATTTACATGAGTTACCTATTTGCATTTTTATTTTCTTTCCAACTTGAATTTGGAGTGTATTATTTCTATTTTCAAGCTGAATATTGGGGGTGTTTAGCTTATGTGCTTCTTGCAACCACATTTTATGAATATCTTTGATGAAAATCAATGCTCTGAAGCCCTAGATAAGAAGGAGGAGGAACTAAGGAAGAAACATGAGGATGACTAATTGGTTGAGGATCTTAGGAGATCTGAGGTAGAGCAGAAGGTGGAAGTTGACTGTCGAATTACTCTCATTAATACTAATAGGATACAGATAAAAATTGACTTAATCAAAGATCTCAAGAAAGTGAATCCACCCACATTTCATGGTAGAGCATTTGGGGAAGATGTTGAGGCTTGGAATACTAGCATAGAGAAGTATTTCCTAGTAGGAAACTATACATGGAAATCTAGAGCATTTTGGGCCACATTTCAGCTAATGGGTGAAGTAGCTACTTAGTGGGAAAAAATTATGGCTAAAAATAAATTTTAGGATGGAGAGGTAACTTGGGAAGAATTTTCGCAGCTTTTCTAAAAATGATGGTTACCTCAACTATTCTATAACAAGAAATCATCAAATTTCTACAACCTAGTTCAAGGGAACATGAACGTTACATAGTATCATGAATATTTCTGCCATTTGGTAAAGTATGTTTCTCAAGTATCAGCATGATGAGCTATTTAGGATGCAAAAATTTGTCATGGGTTTGTGACCTAATATTTACAATAAAGTTGAAATGTAGGAGTCTAAGACCATGGATTTTGCACTATGTAAGGACCTAAAGTAGGAACAAAGACTGGAGGATTCTTCCTCATCTAAATCTTCCAACCAAAAGTATAAAATAAAGTTCCAGGATAACAGGTCTTATCAGGATAGCAAGGTTATCAGGATGATAGGAAAAAGGGAAATGGAAAGAAACAAAAAATAAGAAACATGAAGGATAAGGGACGGGAAAATTTTGTTAGGAACAGGAACAAGGAAAACTTGAATAGCAATAAGAACCAAAACAAAAGAAATAACAAAAATGGAAATGGAAGGAATGCAAACAATAGAAGTGATCAGAATAGGAATGATGAAAGGAGAGGTTCTAGGATAGGATGTTCCATATGTGGTGGTAACCACTTTGTTACTAAGTGTCTACAATGATCTGACAAGAGGGACTTTCCAATGCACCACCACATTCATGGTGTCATTGATCATAGATAGATAGATTATCAAGCCACTCCTATACAAATGATTGGTACACTTTTTGGTTACCATGTTTCTATTCTTATAGATATTGGTGCTATTAAATGCTTTGTAGATCCTAAGATAGTAGCTAAGATACTTGTTAGGGTTGGTTTTATGGTTGAACCTTGGACTATAGAATATGGTAATAAGGACGAATGTAGGGCAAAGAAATGCTTATTTTGCAGTGAGTTGGGACTTCCTAGCTTTCAAATAGAGGTCAACCTATATGTAGTGTCTTTGGGCTCATACGATGTCATCCCAGGCATCAACTGGTTAAGTGAACACATAGCCTTAGATAACTGCCAAGATAAAGTGATTAAATACCTTAATGACACAGGTTACTCATTGATACTAAATGGTGTCAAATGACCCTTGGAATTAAGATAAATTTCAGCAATACAATTGAAGAAAGCCAAGAGGAAGGGATTTTAGTTATATGCTACCCATGTTAAGAATCTAGAAAAGATTCCACCTCAATTAGATGATCACCCTATTTTTTAGGAATTTAGAGATGTGTTTCCAAATGATTTGCCCAAACTGCCCCCTAAGAGGGAGTTTGATTTCTCCATAGATCTTGTCCCAAGAGCAAAACCTCAGTCAAGGATTCCCTACCACGTGACTTCCATAGAAATGTAAGAGTTGAACACTCAGCTATAGAAACTCTTGGATAAAGGTTTTATTTGACGTAGCGTATCACCATGGGGAGCTCTTGTAATCTTTTTCAAGAAGGATGGTACCTTGAGGTTGTGCATTGATTACCGCATGCTAAATAAGGTGACAATTAATAATCGATATCCTCTTCCAAGAATTGATAAAAAAAATTATTAGATGAAGGGAGCAACCTTATTCTCTAAAATTGATTTGAGATCTAGATATCACCAACTCTGGATTCGAGATGAAGACAAACCTAAGACAACATTCAAAATGAGGTATGTACATTATGAGTCTGTAGTCTTACCTTTTGGACTGACAAATGCACCTATTACTTCCATGAACCTGATGAACAATGTATTCAGAGACCGTCTTGATAAATTCATGGAGATATTTATAGATGACATATTAATATACTCCAAGAATTTAGAAGGCCATTAAGAGCACTTGCACATAGTTCTGCAACATTTGAGAGAGAGGAAGTTGTACGAGAAACTCTCCAAGTGCTCATTTTATTAGAAAGAGATCCACTACTTGGGGCATATTTTATTAGTAGATGGCATAGCCATAGATTCGGAAAAGATAAAAGCCATCTTTGAATGGCCAACTTCACAGAACATGAGTGAAGCTAGGAGTTTTATGGGTCTTGTTGGGTATTATAGGAAATTCATTGAGGGATTTTCCAGGATAGTAGCACCGATCACATCTCTTTAGCAAAAGGGAAAAAGATTTGAGTGGACAAAAGCATGTAAGAAATCTTTTTAGTTTATTAAGAAAAGGCTTACTACTACTCCTATCTTGATTATACTGGATCCTAATGGATACTTTGTTGTCACAACAAATGCTTCAAGAGATGGGCTAGGAGGCATATTAATGCAAGATGACAAGGTTGTTGCCTTTGAGTCTAGGAAGCTCAAATTTGATGAGTTGAATTACTCTCCTCATAATTTAGAACTGGTTGCGATGGTACATGCTTTGCAAATGTGGTGACATTACTTATTAGGGAAGCCATTTGAGCTTAAAACTAATCATATGGGGTTGAGATATGTTTTTACTCAACCTAATCTGAATGCTAGATAGAGGTGGCGCCTTGAATTCCTTAGTGAATACAATTTTGGCATTGAGTATATTAAAGGCAAAGAGAATAGGGTAGTAGATGCACTCAGTCACAGAAGACATATTACTGGCATCTCTACATCTTGAACTTGTATGAGAGAGTATATTCTTTAGTACCTTCCTAGAGATACCCATTATGAATGGGTGAAGTCAGTTTTGGACACTGTGTTGGTAAATAGATTGTTCACTTTTATTAATTCTTTAAATGCCCAAAACTTTTGAACAATGGAAGATTACAATAGTTGGGAAATCGTAGCTAAATGATTGATTTCCCTCTGAATTTTATAGGTATAGCTCCCTTATGGTTATGATTTGCAATGAATTTGTTTGTTCCTAATCCTAAAAGGGGGTATGTTCTTAACCCAAGAACAAAAGAGGT
Organism: Cupressus sempervirens; assembly: GCA_028749045.1. Classification (NCBI taxonomy): domain Eukaryota; kingdom Viridiplantae; phylum Streptophyta; class Pinopsida; order Cupressales; family Cupressaceae; genus Cupressus; species Cupressus sempervirens. The sequence continues at coordinate 369,850,630 of CM053792.1, read as the reverse complement.
AAACCAAATTAGGCCTAAACATGAACTAACTTAGTTTACCTCTTCTATTCTCAAGTTAAGAACATACCCCCTTTTAGGATTAGGAATAAATAAATTTGTTGCAAATCATAACCATAAGGGAGTTGTACCTATAAAATTTAGAGGGAAATCAGTCATTTAGCTATGATTTCCCAACTGTTGTGATCATCCATTGTTTAGAAGTTTTGGGCATTCAAAGAATTAATAAAAGTGAACAATCTATTTACCAACACATTTTTGGCGACTCTATTGGGGAGATGAACAACTGCTAGACCAATAGACCTATAACATGAAGGAAGATGGTGTTACCTCATGAGAACATAGTCCTAGTACTCCAACCTAATCTTGGATTCCAAGACGATCGCGAAGATATAATCTTGTCCCTGAATACATTCGTTTGGAGGAATAGAAAGAACATAGAGCACTATAGAAATGCTAGCCAAGTGTTAGAAGAAGAAGAAGCTAGAGCCGAAGCACTAGAAATAGTTGTTCAAAGAAGAGAACTTTGAAGAGAAAAAAGACAACTAGATCATGAAGCTTAGAGGAAAAATTAACTCAACACCCTGGAACAAACAAGATTTCTCAAAAGTGCCAAATATCAAGGGGGGAAAGACCTTATTTTTGAAAAGCTTACAGAACTTGGTTTCCCCATCCTAGAAGCACCTTGACAAAAGGGTGATAAGAAGAGTAGGAGCAGACCGCCTTCACCATCTAAAAACCAAAATTCATCACACACCACTTTCCAGGTAGTAGCCTTACATGGAGTAGATGCTCCTCCAGTTATCAATTTTCTACCATACCTTGCCAGGATAATTATGGCCACCCCTTGGGCCACAGCAACTGGTCCACTAGTGCTTACAGCATAGCATCCACTCCTATCTAGTTCAAGAAAGAACTTTCCCAAATTCTTAGGTGATGGAAGGGTCACCACTAATGAACATATCAAAGCTTTTTTCATAGCAACTCATATCCTAGGAGTGGCACACGAAGACGTAGTCGTAAGATTTTTTGTAGAGACTCTAATAGAGAATGTAGCAGATTGGTTTTATCATATGGTTAATGCCTCAATCATAGAATGGGATACGATGAGGATGGCATTCAAAACAAGATTCAAAACTATAGAAGATGAGCACATCCTACTAACACAATTGACATCTATAAAGAAGCAACCTTCTCTAAGTATGAGAGATTTTGTTGCTAATTTCAATAAGATCACTAGTAGAATCCCTATTGGTGATAGACCCACTACGAGTAATTTGAAATATTCTTCATAAGCTCAATGCCACCAAATATCAACTATGACCTAAGGAGATCCCATCCCATGAACTTGGCGGATGCCCAAAAGAAGGTACTTGAACTAGAGGATGACTTGATCTTTGCCAAAAAATGGAAATGAGAGCTCCAAACTAAAGGGAGTTCCAGTAATACTACTTCATCACATGAGATGTTGAAAAATTGTTAAATGAGCTAGTTTCTATGAAGAGGCAACTTCTTGGATTCAAAAATTCTTACCAACAAAATTCCCAAAATCAGTAAGGAAGGAATATCGATGGAAAATTTGTATAGCTTACTAGTCTACCAAAGAGGTTGGCTATAGAAGCTACACCTAAGAAAGGAAACATGTGTGTTTTCCACTTAACAATAGATCATGATAATGAAAGTTGTCCTGAAATGGCTCGTATGATGTAGTTATTATCTACTAACAAGTTGAATGTCGCAACTTCTAGTTCTGAGTCAAATTTGTACTCAAATGGCGACTCTAGAAATTTATTTTTAGAGTATGAGTCAAACTCAAAAAGACAAGGCAAATGTTACACAACAATTGATGGAACCTCATACACAATACTAACTAGGAGCCAAAAGCACAAAAATTAGTCTTCCAGTCATAGCCCAGGAAATGATGGTGCCTCTGCTTCAAGTACCAATTGACCAAGGAGCCACAATCTCTCAATTAGGTAAGGACAAAAATCCTTTTGATTTCATCCAATTTTATAAAGACTCTAGGATTCAAATTTTTCTAATAGACTATTTGAAATCTCATCCTTCAAAGTTAAAAAGATTGGTAGATCATTACAAAGAAGATATTTTGACCTTGAATCACAATGTTATAACTGAAAAGGAAGATGACCCATTAACATATAACTTTTTTTATCAAGAAGAGTCCACAGTCCTAGCGACTTTCCTTGGACAGAAACCCAATCCATTCTGCATTTCATTATATATTAATGGGTGCAAGATGAGCAATTGTATAATTGATTTGGGTGCCTCAAACAATGTGATGCCTTATCATGTAGCCAAAGATATAATCTTATGAAGGTTCATGGTAGATGTTATTTTATGGATGCCAAATAAGTCCCTCTACTTGTGCAAATCAAGGATGCTCAAGTAGCACTGGCCTCCTACCCAAAAAATAAATTGTTGGTCATAGACATTCTAGACAGCTATGAATTGCTTCTAAGTAGAAGTTTCTATAGAGACCTAGGAGGAGAAATAAAACTGGATTGGTCTCAGGTGGTCATACCCATAGGAAGCAAGAAAGTAAAGTTAGAAATTAAGGAGAAAGCCAAGTTTACAGTTCTGAACGATTACCCCAAAGCTCAAATTCTCTACTAGGAATTAGAATTTGGTAACTATATGTTGTTCACTAAAAATGTCTCAAGCGACCAAAAGGTTGAAGAGCAAGAAGATAAAATTCGTATTGAAGAAGAATCATCATTGGTATGGACACTAGAATTTGATGGAAGTTGTTCCTCATGTAGTTCTGGCATAGGGGTGGTATTGATATCACCCAAGGGAGAACCTAAACCCATGGTGTTCAAGTTAATTTGGAAACATGAACAACATGGCATAATATGAGGCCCTATTACTTAGGATAACAACTGCAAAAGAAAAAGGGATAAGATTCTGAAAGCTTGAGGTGATGCAGAGCTTGTTGTGCAACAAATCAAGGGGCAATACTCTGTAAAGAATCATAAATTGAAAAATTACAAAAGCATGGTCTGCAATGAGATAGAAGGGCTCGAAAGGTTCTCAATTGAATTAGTACTGAGGGAGATGAACTCTAAAGCAGACTCATTGGTCGTTTCTATCTCCTTACTACTTTCTCATCTAGAATTCAAGAACAAAAAGTATCAAGTAGAAATTATGTACAGACCTTCCATCCCTCACAATTTAGAAGCCTGGCAAGTGTTTGAAGATGAAAAAAGTCTGTAGTTACTTTTAGAAGATGCCAGAACTATCCAAGAAAATCATCATAATGAAGCCAACCAAGAATATCCTCGGAAGAAGCAAAAAGGAGAGGGGCTGATGTAATACAACTACAAGGTAAAATCATTCCCCCATACTTTGTGTCATTGGAAAGGTACTTTAATAGGCATGATACTTACATTAGAGAAAAGAGGATAGAAAAGGGGCCTACTACTGGTGAATATGAGGAGGTAAATATTGGAGACCTAAAATGTCCCAAAATGATCAACATCAAAAAATGTTACTCACCAAGGAAAAGGAAGTTTCCAAACAACTTTTCATAGAATATCAAGATGTATTCGCCTGGGCTATGAGGATTTGAAAAGCTATAGAGGCGGGAAAATGAAGCATCATATCCCCTTGAAACCTGATCTAGCTCCTTTTCAAAAAAAAAAGAGAAACTCTTATCCAAAGGTAGCTAATGCCATATTTTAGGAGGTCGACAAGATGTTGAAGGCTAGAATCATTTACCCTATTCATCACTCTACATGGATAGAAAATATAGTACCATTTAGAAAGAAGAATGGAGAGATAAGGATCTACGTGGATTTTAGAAATCTAAATCGGGCATCTTTGAAAGATAATTACACCATTCCTAATATGGATTATCTACTACAAATAGTAGTTGAAGCTGAAATGGTGTCCATGCTTGATGATTTCTCAGGATACAACCAAATAGAAGTGGAAGAGAAAGATCAACACAAGATAGTTTTTACCACTCCTTACGGTACATTCGCATACCATAACATGTCATTCAGTCTTATCAATGTTGACAACACTTTTCAAAGGTGTATGGATAAATATTTTGTTGACTTGAAGGATAAAATCATCGTTATATACCTAGATGACCTTACTGTATTCTCGAAGAAGAGAAAAAATCATATAGAAGATTTGAGGAAAGTGTTGCAAAGATGTCAAGAGCATGGAATCTCTCTGAATCCTAAGAAATATGTTTTCTATCTAACAGAAGGAAATTTACTTAGTCATATAGTATCATAGGAAGGTATTATAATTGGTCCTAAACAAATTAAGGCCATCTAAAGATTAAGTCTTCCTGTGAGCAAGATGGGAGTTAAGTCATTTTTTGGACAAGTGAATTTTTTATTTTCCAAACAAGTGAATTTCCTCAAAAGGTTCATGCCTAATTTTATCAAAACCACTAAGTGTATTGTCGATATGATGAAAGGAAATTCAAGCTTTCCAAAATATAAAGACTATCATTGTTAATTCTCTAGTATTATGTTATCCTAACTACAAACTAGAATTCATGATCTATTATTATGGTTTTGAACACACCTTGTCAGCTATCTTCATGCAGGATAATAAAGAAGGAATACAAGCTCCTATTTCCTTCATGAGTATACCCCTGAAGAGTCATGAGTTGAAATATTCTCAAATTGAAAAACATGCTTTCCTCGTGGTCAATGCATTGAAAATTTTCAGATTTTATATCCTATACTCTCATTCTGTGGTTCATATACTTGACATAGTAGTAAAGAGTGTGTTGACTCAACAAGATGTAGGGTGCAATACTAGAGGGACATGGGTGGCTAAAACACAAGAATATGACATTGAAATTAAGCCTACAAAGTTAGTGGGAGGTAACACATTATGCAAGGCTATAGCAAAGAATGGAAACGTTGAAGAAGATGATGAGAAACAATTGGTATTGGCAGTGAGTCTACAAGACCCTTGGTTCAAAAATATTACATACATCCTAACATATGTTGAATGTTCTAAAGGATTGATAGCAAAGAAAAGAAGAGACCTTAAATTAAAGGTCACTAAGTATGTGATTTGGGATGATAAACTTTTCATATGATCCTTAGATGGAACTTTCCTTAGGTGCGTAGATAAACAACAACAAGAAAGATTGTTGAAAATGTTTCACGATGAAGTATGTGGTGGGCATTTATCAGCCTTAGTTACTACTTTTAAAATATTGTGACAGTGTAATTATTGGCACGAAATGTTTCAAGATGCCTACTACTGGGTGTCCAAATGTAAAATTTTCATAGGTAGGCCCCAGTTAGCTGCACTACCTCTTAGACCTGTGGTAATTGAAGGTCCTTTCTAGTAATGGGGCCTCAATTTCATTGGTCCTATTAATCCAACATCTAGCACCGATCACACCTACATATCACTTCAACTAACTACTTCACATAATGGGTGGAAGCGAAAGAAATGAAGAGGACCACTTCTAAAGTAGTCTATGAATTTGTAAATGAAAATATACTAGTTAGGTTTGGTGTACCCATTAAACTGGTAATGAATAATGCAGCATATTTCTCTTTAGCTGAAATAGCTAAATTTTGTTTTGAATGTGGCATTACAGTTAGTCACTCATCTGACTATTTTCTACAAGGGAATGGTCAAGCCAAGTCCAGCAACAAGAACTTGGTGAATATTATAAAATATCTAGTAAGTCCTGGCACAAGAAGATTCATGAGGCACTTTGGATAGATAGAGTGACACCAAGGAGGGCAATCGAAATTTCCCCTTTTGAAGTAGTCTATGGAGTGGAAGCTAGTCTTCCCGTACCTCTAGAATTGGGTACGAGAAAATTAAGGATAGTTACTAAAGATGACATCTATAAAGATGGATTGGAGAAGAGGATCCTATATCTGAGCAAGCCCAAAGAAGAAAGAGAAGAAATTGTGGATCACATTACACAACATTAGATGTGTGTGAAAAAAATGTTCGATAAGAAGACGAGACCGCAGAAATTAATGATAGGAAATATTGTACTGCTATGGGATAAACAAAGAGCACCAAAGGTAATGCATGGAGAGTTTGATACTCTATGGAAGGGACCATTCACCATTCATCAAGTTTTTGAAAACAACTCATTCAAATCGGCATATCTAGATGGTGAAGTGTTTTTCCTAACCTACAATTGCCAGGACTTAAAGTTCTATCAAGTTCCAAATTAAAAATATGTAACCCCGATATTGTATCATAGTTACATTTAGTTCTTGTTTTTGTTTTTCCTAGTTTAGTTTACCTCACTTTTTCTTACTTTAATTTTGTTATGTAGCCAGCTTTTCATTTTTGTGAAACCAAAGATCTTGGATTCCTTGCTTGGACATGGATTGCCCAAGTCCCCAGACAAAGCCAACTATTGCCCCACTTTTTGTTTTCTAACCAGTTGGGAAAAGTGAGTATTATGATAGGAGAAGTGATTGTAGTCCTCAAATGGGTTTGAATTTAGGTATAAGTCCCTAAGTTTAGGTGATCTCTATCGAATTTTCCCATTTCACCTTCTTTTTCCCTCTTGCCGTGTGGGTGTTTGTTTCACCTTGTGACTAGTCAGATAAGTTAGTACCTAGTCTGATAGAGATTGAATTTTTTCATTTGATGATCAATCATGCTCCATATTTACTCATGGCATACCACTCCTTGATAAGCAGGCATTGGTGGAAATTTGGAAATCATCTTCTCCTCAGCAAGTTTTTAACCTATGAAGGTAATTTCCCATAATAACTACTTGAATATGCATATGGATTAAAAACATGCAAAAGGTGAAGGATACTATGATAAAGTAATGTTTGAATCTAAGTTTGGATCTCCAAGAATTTTTTAGATTCATGGTTACTCAAATATTTAAGCCCTAGCATAAAACCTAAAGTTCTCCTCTCCTCGATGAATTTCTAACCCATGAAGACAATTCTCTGCAAAACGGCTTAAGGTGAAAAACAAGGTATTTAATGACTCTCAAAAAAGTCCTCACACCTTAACCAAGCATCTCTAGCTTCCAAAAATGTAGTTTTTGAAGATTTGATCTAGAAGGAAGCAATGACTAAAAAATGGAAAATGTCTTCCCCTCAGTAGGTTTCCAACCCATGAAGACAATTTTCTGATTTTTCAAGAAAACCAAGTTAATGGTTAAGCTCAACCCCTGTACTGGATTCATAGTATGTCAAATGATATTGGAATGGATCGAATCATTAAGGAAGAAGAAATATAGCAAGAATCTCATTTAGCAAATTTTCCTCAATGGGGTACCCTAAGGGTAACTTTCTGAAACATAAAGGAAAATAGAAAAGTAAGTGATGGGCATGCAAAAAGTTATTGTTGAGTTCAACAGAATAGTGAAAAGACCCCTAAATGTCTATTGAAATCTTGCATTTACTATCCAACAGGTATTTCCTTCAATTTTTAACCATGTGGCACAAGTTCTGAAGATCAATAGATGAATTGAAGCTCTCATATAAAGATGCACAAGCAGTTGAATAAGTTACCGCTTTTTCTTTGACTTTTCATTCTATCAATAAACAACTTTTGAAAAACATGTGATTGTTGCATTTGTATCTCATTCACTTTCTCGATTCAAAATCTTGTTCACAAACTCATGGCAACCAAGTTCGCGAGTTTTGATGGGTTAACTGGTATCAAGTCCTAATTGCAAAACTTTGCAGATACTTCTCTTCACTTTTTTTATATGGCAGACTTCCTGAAAAGGTTGAGATTTAAATGAATTCATCCCATTACTAAGAAGCTTTGAGGGTGTGGTTTAGTCAAAGCTTTTGGTTTCCTAGTTGCAGTCCAAGCCCCTAAGTTGATTTATGAATGCATTCATCATTACAACCTAGAAACCAAGAAAACTGTGCTACCTGATGATACGGTGCTAATCTCAATTGATAAGAAAATAGTGGTGAACTACCTTCATGTGCCAAAACGGGATGAGTTCTCTAATTTAGAGTTTGGTGGAGTCGTCTTAGAATTCTCAGCAAAGAAGATGATCAAGAGGAAAGAAATCATGAGGATATGGTTCCAAAAACCTTGGAGTGATAAGAATAAAGTTCCCAAAACCTTGTTTAGGACCAACCTTAAGCTAGAAATCATTGATATTTTGGTTCTCCTACATAGGTTGAAAGGTGAGGTAGAAGCTTTAAAATTTATCGAGTGATATTTCTTTTTAGTTCAAGTAATTTTCTCAAATACCCAATACATTGATTGGGCACAAGAGGTAAGAAATATTTTGTCCAATGCTCTCCAGGTAACCAAGTTCTATAGTACATTATGCATGTCTTCCTTCTTGATTTGCATGTTGGCCTCATTGCAATTATGGCCTTACCTCCCAAGATTAGAGAATTTCCTTGATGATGTTAAATCTTATGAGTTTTATCCATGTCTACAATTACAAAATAATTATGTGGATTATGTTAAGGTGAATGATGTGTTTACCATGAGGATTTGCAAGGAGCTACAGGGATGCCCGAAAAGGAGAATCAACCTAGAAGCCATGGTTGTCATTACTCAATTTGGATGTCACTTCATTCATTTCTCATCATTTTATTATTTGCGTCTTGCAACATTTGACGGATTTTCCTTAAAGCTACAAAGGTATCCAAGCAACATGATTGTGTTCATAGAGATCATATGGAAAACCCTACAAGTGAATATACTAAGTGGGAGCCTAAAGAAGAAAGGATATGAATTCCCCATGAAAGTTGGAGCCTTCAATTGTGACACTCAGTTCAACACCAAAAACATGATGAAGGTGTTTGAGAAGAAATATAATTTGGACATGTATGAAGTCTTGAGGCCCATGTTCGACCCGAATGGGTATGCTAGAGATGTCATGCAGATAGGGAGTGTGATAAAGCACATCACTACCATTGATCACTATTGGGCCTATTGCAAAGATGAGTTTGAGAAATGTGATCAAGCCTTTGCTAGATTGATAGTCAACCAAGTGAAGATGTATAAGATTAACATTGATGTAGAAGGAGTTGAAGATGATGGTTAGCATATGTATAGCAATACTTACTTGACCAAGCTAAGTAGTATTCCTATAAGTTTGGAACCTTATGAAGATGTTGTGGAAGACCTAGATTTGATGATGGAAAGAGTTTACAAGAGAACTGGACAATGGGTCGAGTGGACCACGACGCAGCGAAGTAGGAGCAAAGGCATGCCTACCCAATCATCCCCAAATGCAGCAGTAGCCTCATCCTCTCAAAGTGGTGCTCCAGGAACAATCTTTCCCATCACATAAGGGCCTGCTCAACCGATCAATGGAGGTAACCAACCTCGGGACAAGAATATCCCTCTTGATAAAACTTGTCAAGATGGTTCAGTACCAGCGATCAGAACTGAAACGGAGGCCGAGAAGAAGAAGGTGGAGGAGTTGAAGGATAGTGCAATCATGGTGGCTCTCTCACCCCACAGTAGTTTGATCCCATCTATAAATGTTGCATTACTCTTACCAAGTAGCCCCCAAGTACAAGTGGTGGACCTTGGAGATGGTGGAAGTAGCGATAGCGAATCTATTGAGTTCGACGAAGCTACAAAGAAGACTACAGAAACATAAAAGGGTCTCAAAACTTCAAAACTTATTTCCCAAGCTTCAAAGAATTGTTTTCTTCAACTACAAAGACATTAACTCCAGTCAAGAAGCAAATGTTCAGTGTAGATACGCTTGGGACTGTATCTAAGGTGATTGGCACTAAGTCATCACTTGAGCATACCTTGGACCAAAAGAGGAAGAGGAAAGAATAGGGAGCTCCCAACAAAGAAACTTTATCTCTAGCTATCCATTCTAGATCAATATAGAGTAAAGTTAAGAAGCATAAGACCCTGTCAATCCTCGAACAAGATCCTAATATAGGGCACTTAACTATGGAGATTGCTAAACCCACCAAGGAAGGGAGAATTGAAGACATGTCTATAGAGGAATTTGCATTACATTCTATAGACCTCGGAGAAGTTAGACATGACACTGAGGTGGGCCTATGGAAATCAAAAAATAATGTGATGGAAGGACAACTCGAATGTCTCAAACTAGCTAAAGTCATAATGAAGGCGGAGATTCATGAGCTTTATTGCTTCATCAGGCAACTAGTCACCCCGCTAGAAAGCATATCAAGAGTGTTAACCACCAACAACCCTACAGCCACAGGAATTCAAGCTATCATCTCCCAGCTACAAGAAGACAAACACTTTGGGAAAATTGGTAGGGATTGGTATGGAAAACTGAAGTCTGAGGGACTTGCAATCATAGAGCAACTTGATAATGTAGTACTAAAGCTTGAAACGAAGAAAGATAATATCTCGGCTAACCGGGCTACCCTATTAGTAGAAAATGCCAAGAGCGAGGATTGCATTTCCTTATTGAAAATGATCATCCACATGAAGGCTAAGGAAGCAGTAGAGGCAAAGATTTTGCCTAAGGGAGATGAGCCCTTATTTGAATGGCTACAGAGTATGCATTTCAAATCTGAAATGATTATAGTGGTAGAAGAAGGATTAAAGGAAACAATGGCTAAAGTTAAAAAGGATCAAGACAAAGACTATGAATTACTAAGAGGTCTACATACAAACTCCCAAGCTATTGGACAAGGGAAAGGGATAGTTGGAGTTGTCATGCAAAAGAGTTTCTCTAATTATTTGGATAGCTTAATAGAGAAATCTTCTGATCATCAAAACAAAGTGTTAGAGCTCCAAAATCTTGGTGGGTGTGTACACATAGCTATGGAGGAAATACAAGAGCGATTGAATGTCATCAAAGATCTAGCCAGAGAGCATTCCAAGTGGCTCTTAAGATACACTAATGTTTATGTTCATAGACATGAGGAGTTGATCCCAATCATTGTTGCTGCCAAAGCCTATAAGGTGAAGTTATAGAAAGGAAAGAAGGGGAAGTGATTCTTATCCCACCCTTTCATATTTTGATGTAATGATTGTAATTGACAATTGGCTCCTTACCATTTGTCAATTTTGAAGAGATGAACCGATTTGAGTCTCATTTTGTAACGGTTATCTTGGAATCCTATATGTACCTAATTGAAAGATTAATAGATGGTCGGCTAAATTTTGGGTGTGAAATACTTCATGTTGCAGAGACAAGTTGAATTTGTTTTATATCAATTATTTACTATTCCATTATTTATGATAGCTTAGGATATCTCTTTTAGTTGAATTGACTTAAGGAATAAATAGAGTTTTGTTCCCCTATTCAATACAACAAGTCGAAGACAATAGTGGTGTTATTGAAGGTTAAAAGAGATTATGTTTTGCATAATTCTTTAAGTTAGTCCATTGCATGTTAGATTCAGAAGCATTCTATTAAGTAGGTAATTCATAGAGGGAATTCATTACTGCATCATCAAGTTTTGTGGGTTCATAAGATGCATAAGTTCACAGATTTGATTAGCATCAACACCTAAACCTTTGCCTAAGTTAGTTCTTGTTTAGGCCTAACTTGGTTTACCTCTTTTGTTCTTAGGTTAAGAACATACCCCCTTTAGGATTAGGAACAAACAGATTCGTTGCAAATCATAGCCTTAAGGGAGTTGTACCTATAAAATTAAGAAATTAGTCGTTTAGCTACGATTTCCCAACTGTTGTAATCAACCATTGCTCAGAAGTTTTGGGCATTCAAAGAATTAATAATAGTGAACAATATGTTTACCAACACACTGATGCCTCTGATTCACATTTTGATGATTACTCTTTTGACAATGATGGTGTGCTTAAATACTAAAACATGATATATGTTCCCGACTATGAAGGGTTGCGAAAATTTTTTCCTGAGGAGATACATTGCACTCCATTTTTTAGGGCACCCAAGGATAAATAAGATGGTGGCTGATTTGAGACCTTTATACTTTTGGTTGGGACTCAAACGGGATGTGACATTGTATGTGGCCCAATATTTGGAATGTTAGTGTGTTAAGGCTGAGTATGTCCATCCGGCAGGACTTCTATACCCACATGAGAATCCACAATATAAATGGCAGATTATTAGCATGAATTTTGTACATGGTTTACCCATGACTCGATGCAAGATCGATGTCATCTTGGTCATAGTCCACAAATTAAAAAAAGTTGCCCACTTCATTCCTGTTAGTCTAAAGGATAGATCTCCAATTTTGGCAGGGAAATTTGTCCAAGAGATATTTTGACTACATGGTATTCTGGAAACCATCATCTCTGACAAGGATACTCGAATGACTTCAAGGTTTTTGACAACCTTGAACTCCACTTTAGGTACACGCCTAAACTTCAGCACAACTTACCACACTCAGACTGACGAGAAGACTAAGAGAGTGAACCGGGTGCTCGAAGATTTGTTGTGCATGTACTGCATGGATCAATAGTATAGATGGGAGGAGTATCTTCCATTAGTGGAGTTTTCCTATAACAACTCTATCATTCTTCTTTGGGTATGGCTCCATTTGAGGCTCTTTACAAACAGAAGTGCCAAACTCCTATCAGTTGGGATAGGGTTGAGTATAGGATTATTGTAGGTTCTAAGATGCTAAAAGAGATGGAACAACAGGTGATCCTAATCCACAGTCAGTTAAAAGAGGCAGTTGATCGATAGAAGAGTTACGCTGACAAGAAACACACTTTTTGATAGTTCCAAACTACGGAGAAGGTATTTCTAAGGGTTAGACCGCATAAGAGTTCAATCTCATTCGGCAAAAGCTCAAAGCTTGTGTCAAGATTTGTTGGCCCTTTCAAGATTTTAGAAGTTATCAACACAGTTACTTATCGGCTTTCTCTATCACTTGCTTTAGCTCACATCATAAAGTCTTCCATGTTTCTTTGCTTAAACTATATCATCTTGATATATCTCATGTACTTGACTGGCGTGTGTTGCAGGTGCATGATCCAAGGATGATGGTTGTTTAACCCACCTAACTCATTGAGCAATGTACCATCAGGTATGAGATAGGGACGTCCTCTAGTACAAGGTCCAATGGGAACAATTTGGTGTGGATAGTGTTACTTGGGAGGATGTAGAGGATTTATAAAAATCCTTTCCCCATCTCTTTGTATAGCTTGCTTTGTTTCACTTATATCATAATTTTGGGTGTGTGTACTTATTTTGTTGTGATTTGACATTGGGACGATCCCTCTTCCTAGAGGGGAGGAATGTCATGACCCATCTTACGACTTTCCTTGCCTTTCTTTATGTGGCAATTATTTGGAAACCTTATCGATTTCAAATAGGTCAACCTTAAATTGAACATGGATTAATCAATTGGTTAAAGTTAACAACTGCATTATGATGAGTTGATTAGTGTAATTAAATGGATAATTAAGGTATTTGAAAGTCTTGGTTAGGTCATTTTAATGATTAAACATAATTAGGTTACTTTATGATGATGTAATCGATTTCATTTTAAGATAATGATGTAATGAAATATGTTACATAATGATGATAATGTAATTATGGGTATTGATGCTTATGTTATCACATTTATGTTATGATGTTCATGATGTTGATTTAGTTATTATGATGAATACTAACTTCAGTTTGGTTGCGAGTGTTTGAGTTATTACAGGTTTGTCGAGACGAGGGTGTAAGTGAGGTAGGGAAGGTTGGCCTTCTGGAAGGGAATGTATTGGATGGCCTTTGTAGCCTACACACCATGTAGAATAATGTGATTTATATAAATATTGCGTAGTATTTGTTCTTATCTTTGAAAATGGTAACTTGATATTTATGTTGGTATTGTGAATATCTTCATGTGATGCTCTTATAATGTTAAGTAATAATCCTCTTACATTGTAGATCACCATTTAATTGGTAGAGAAACGAGCATGCATATAATATTATTCTTGTTAGAAAAATGTGCACTGGAAATTAACTCTAGATGTTGAAGATATTTTAACTTATCACCCATGGAAGACAATAAAAAATGGGTAGGTTTTAAAAAGAAAGAAATAACCCAAAATTGGATCAATTATGCAAAATAGCAATACAAAAGAAAATGCGGTGGTGGAAAAGGCCATTGGCAGCTGGGTATTCTTGGAAGGTCATCGTTGAAAGGAGGGCATTGGACCATGGAAAGGGAAGCATTGATAGTTGAAAGGAGTTAGAATCAGTGTAATGGGGGAGGGATTAATTTGAGCACACCGATATATATATATATATATATATATATATATATATATATATATATATATATATATATATATATATATATATTTATTTATTTATTTATTTATTTATTTATTTATTTATTTATTGACATTTGTATTTACTTTCAAACTCAAATCTGGAGTGCATTATTTCTATTTTCAAGCTAAATATTGGGGTGGGTGTTTAGCTTATGTGCTTCTTGCAACCACATTTTATGAATATCTTTGACACCTTATCCATGTAAATTCCCTAAAAGGGGAGTTGAATCAATTTGATTTTATGAGAACATTTATGTTATCTATCTATTAAACCATGAAGTAACTTGTGATTAGTAGTGGCAAGTTTTTATTTAGATGTTTTCTTCGCATGCTATAAGTTGTGTGACATTGTTGACAGCGAAGGAAAACGTGATATTCCACTTTTGAGCATGTATGAATACATAAAACCTCTTGCTCATTTCCCATGGACCTTAATTGTTGTACTTTAAAAGTTCAACTGAGATAAAATAACTATAACCCTCATGTTCACCATTTCATTCTATAGCATTGTCGTGTTATATTAAATCAATTAAATAAGGGTTTAAATTGTTTGTCAAGGTTCTTTACTACCTTACAATGTTAATGTCAGAATAGAGTACTTTTTCAGTGGGATTCTTTTTACTCCTTAGTGAATCCAACACAATTAGAACAGAATGAGAGGGATTAATGTCAGTCTATATTTATGCATAATCTAGCCAACCTTGCCAACTAAATTCCAAGCAATATAATGGTTGTGTGAGTTATTTCAGTTGTTTTCATGTTACCATCATTCTGTCTAGATTTTGCTAAAGTACTTGGTTCTTACATAAAATTATACCCGAATTGTGTTTCTTTCCTTAAAGCAATAAGGCAAAGGTTCTAGTGACCCTTAAGTAGAAAATGTTGAATCCAATATGTTCCCTATACACTAATAGGCCATTGGGAAGAGAACTATAAAAAGACTACTATGTGGCTATCTTTGGATCTTTAAGCCTTGTTGGTGTTGAATTCCAGATTAGGAAATTAGTACCCTCAAAGATTAATGCTTGGTATGTTAAATCTAAGAGAAATTGTTTGATGTTAAGAATAAGTTAGGTTGTTGTTTAATTCAAGTTGAGAATGGTGAATGTAAATTGGTATTCTTCTAACATAGTAATACTAGATTATGTTGATTTTAGTTCAATCTAGTTGTAATTTGGAAAACCTTTTTTTATGATTGCCTGAGTGTTAAATGTTTATCTCTTTTTCTACTATATTGTTGTGGTAAAAAAAGAAAACGTTACTATAGGTGGCTATTGGGTTCCTTACTGTTGTAAAAAGGATCCAATACTCTAATATTTAAATAATGTTTATTGGTCTATGTACTTATTGGTTGCGTAATATTGCTTCCTTAATTTGTTTGTTCAGTAATTCTTGAAACATCATAGGTTGAATCTGCACACTTTTCTAATTGTTGTTTGACATTCTTTTAGTAACGCTAATACTACTCTTAATGCAATCTTAGTCCATAAGTTACTTGAAACAATAGATTCAAAGATAGATTATTGATACTTGTAGACGGACAGATCGTTGATGTTTAAATCCTTATGGAAGGGTGTAATGTGGCAATATGGAGGGTGGGCATTGACGCATTATGTTTTGCTTCTCTCAACCTGCCAAAATTCTAAGAATAGGATTCATTTATTTTTATCTCTATCTCAGTATTGTTGACAAATTTCAGTGCTCGGCCAAGCCATTTAATATATGCATTTAAATATGTTGTTTTTGACATGTAGCACAGCTGTGTGACTATGCTTTCTTTCAAGTTTGCATATGTGTAGATATGCATTAGTTTAAAAGAAATGTGCATGTGGGTAGATATGTTATAGTTTTTCTTTCACTACATACGGGTAGATGTGTAGTGTTATTTTCTTTTCCCTGCCACATTTTGTGATTAGACTACTAGGCACATGGTTGTATGTAGTATGTTTCACAATTGCACCGGATCCATCTAATCCATCTTCTTATGGGAAGCTAGGCTTCTCGTGCCAAGGTTGAGGCATTCTTCATGTTAGCAAGAATCCTGGGGGAATAAACACTTTTTTGTTGGCGAGGTAAAAGTGCCTAGGCCACACTCTCGTCTTAGATAGCAAATGGACGACATCTGATGGCTTTGGAGACCGAATACACTTTCAGAACACCTATCAAGTTTCAAAATTTATCTTATGGTCTTGTATCTTCATCTTGGCGATGATGTACATTATCATTCAATTGATGTAATCTTTGATTTTCGGATATTGTAATCCTTAAAGTCAGAGATGTACTATTGTTCATGTATGTAATGGCATATGATGTATATGCAATGTAAATTAGCACCTTAGTGTTATGCTAAATTCATTGGTAATCTAATTGTATTCATTTTATTAGTTAATGGATAACGAATGAGTTCTTTTTTACTTTTCAAAGTTGATTGGTTTCTTTTCCGCATTTTGTGTTCTTCTCTGACGTGGAATTTTTGTTTAGAACATGGTTCTTACATAATGTGTACCAATTTCACACGTAATGGCGAAAGCAGTAGTGGAATCCATCAACCTGATGTTGAACTTATTGAGAACTTTGATGGAGAAAGAAATTTGAACAATTTTGTGGATTATGTACTTTTATACATCATTTTTTATTATTAACTAGTTATTTCAAAAAATATACCGAATTTGAGAAATATGCAGGAGCTTTTAAAAACATAAAAGAACTATTAAGTCCTTAAAAAGGTCTGGTCAGGAATTTTTGTCTCCTAAAATTTTAAAATTTCTACATCTATATAGTAAGTTTCTGTTGACATTCCAACGATTTTTTATTGCATTCTATGCTTTATAGTTCTCGGGCTTGTAAGATACCCAAACTACATTAAGTTGGTTGAATTGGTTGAATTGACAAATTGACATATTATGATATATGAGTGATGGTCTTTTTTATAAAGGTTTGTGCAAATTTGTCCATATTTTATTTCACACAGACTGTTCATGTTAGGAGATTGAATTAAAAACACACTTGCAGGGTCTCATTAATGTTTTGTTTACTTGCGTAGGCTATCTTTCATGCAATGGACTTCTTTGGCACCATTATACACCTATTCCCAAATATTTTTAGAGAGATTCTATTTACATTTTGCAATGGCACTGGAAGCCACAAACAATCCAGAATCAATTATTAAGGATTATGACTCTTCAAGAAACAAAATAATTAAATTGAATAAATAAAAATATTGTATTTTCAATTTAAAATACTAAATTAGTTTTCTACACACAACCAATCTCTTACTTTATCATACAATCTTCACATACATAAATAAGCACATTAAAAATACTCCTTTGCACTTTGATTGCAAAAACAAATCACTATTAGGACACAATTAATACTTTTATATTCAATTCCAAATTTATATTATCAATTCCATAACTTGTTTTTACCTATTTCATGTAAGATCCATGCTTTATTGATAATTTAAAACTTTTTTTTTTTTTTTTTGAAAAAATACAATACGTAATCCTCGTTAGAATTAATAATAATAAAAACCCTAGAGAACCTAGATTGAAGAGTTTTTTAATTTGTATTTCTACATAAGCGATGCTAAGAAGATCCCATTTCTCATATTAATAACATTTTCTACCAATGACATGAAAAAGGATAACAACTGAATAAGCTTCATGAGTGTAGAAAGTGGGTTTTAACAACAGAGGAAGCGCAGGATGCAGGGAAGGAAAAGAGTTTATCTATTGAAAAGCTAAGGCCCTAAATACTATTTGTTAATTTTATTCAAGGAGCTCCAAAACAACATTCACAGACTGGAAAATTAAAGGCTTGATATGTTTATTTTATGTGTATATGTTAGTTGGCCTTGATATGTTTATTTTAGATGTAATAATCATTTTGGAGATAAAAAGTTGTCTAAGAGTTTAATGTGAAGGTGTCGTGGCATTTGTCATATTTAGCAATTATATCAAGTAATATAAGAACTCTAGAAGTTGCATGCTTTTGTGCTTGTAACGATAAGCTAATAGGTGTTCGATAATAAAATTAATTTTTTTTAAATAATCTTATGTGAACGAAGTAGATTAATAATATTTTTTAATTTAAATAACATAATATGTACTACTTAATCTTTTAAATAGATTAATAAATATTATTTATTTAAATTCAATTTATCATATATGAAAAAAATTATTTTAAAACACACCATAAAAAATCTATTATGAAAAATTAATAAGAGAAACACAAAAAAATAATATGAAAAAATTAACGTAGAAAATAAAAAACAATATTTAAAGAAAAAACTAAACTAATATAACAATAAATCAATTTTAAAAACCAAAAGTTAAATAATAAAGATCATAACATGAGCTAATGTGGAGATCACAAATAATTATTTTTAAAATAAATAGGGAAAAACACATATGTTAAAAGTGAAGATTTAAAATATAATCTTATGTGAACAAATTAGATTATCAATAATTTTCAATTTAAATAACATAATATTTACTAAAATCTTTTAAATGGATTAATAAATATTATTTATTTGAATTCAATTTGTCAAATATGAAAAAAATAATCATTTAAAAAATCTCATCAAAAAATCTATTATGAAAAATTAATCAGAAAAAATACCAAAAAATAATATGAAAAAATAGCAACATCTCTAACAAATATTCTATTGACTAAATAAATTGCCAAAACTAAAAATATATATTTAAAAAAAAACTAAACTAATATAAAAAATAATTTAAAATAATTTAAAAACTAAAATCTAAAACAATTTTAAAAATCAAAAGTTAAATAAATAGAGATCACGACATGCGCTAATTTGGTGATCATAAGTAATTTCTTTTTAAAATAAACGTAAAAAGAAAAACAATAGATAAAAGTGGACATAACAACTAATAAATATCAAAGCAAAAGTTAGAAGTGGAGTGACATAAAAATTGACCGGTAACTAAATAATGGGAAGGACTTACAATTTTTTGGCCAAACTGACGACTTCTCCAGCCAACTGACATCTTTTTCGTCAAAAAATTAATTTCTAAGAACAAAATTCCCACAAATAGCCTATCGACTAAAATATTCAGTTGACCAATAAATATACTTTTAATGTAAAATGAAACTAAGAAATCTTAAAATTATATTTCTTATAGAAAAAGCTTTTATGATGTAATTTTGTAATGTACTTTTGCCTAAAATCATTAAACTTTTACACAATTAATAATTAATTACAGAACTATTAAAATTTTTTTTATTTTTTTTTTAAATTATGACTAAAAGGATTAAAATTTGATTTAGGTGAAGAACATATGACTTTTGTTTTCAAATATAATTTTCTTTAAAAACATTATAGTATATAAAACTTTTTAATATCATTTTTTCAAAATCATGTACATGATTTATTTAAACAAAAATCTATTATAATCTTTCTTTCTTTATAGTAATTCAAAAAAATCAATAAAATTTTAAAAAATACAATCACAATCATATTTAAAAACTTTCTTATAGTAGAATAGAAAATAAAACCTAAGAAGCACAATTGATGTTTAGACATCAATGATGCTATAGAGGACATTTTGGATTGGCCTACAATAGAGCCATCCCTTGTAAATGAGTATAATACAAAAGGATTATTTGACATAACATTTCCAGCTTTATTTCTTGAGGGAATTGCACTACCAATGAAAGCATGGATGTGAGAGGTGCATATACACAAATATGCTTTATTTCCTGAGGGACTTGCACTACCAATGAAAGCATGGATGTGAAAGGTGCATATACACAAATATGCTCTGCACCTAATATGATAACATGATCATAAATTTGGAGGACATCCTAGGTTTTGTTATTTTATTAATGATATGGCGATGCACCATCATAGTCATAGAATTGCAAAAGTATTTGTTCATAAAATTGTTGTTGAGAACAAATCAACAACCACTGAAAACCTTTGCATGCACTTCGCCCAACTCCCAGACACATAACTAGCTGAAGAACTCAAGCACTTTGGCTCTAGGATGTGAGGCAAGAGGCCATACTAGAATAAGTGTTGCAATAAATTGATGGATATGATCAACCAACTCAGGACACCTACTCTCTTCTTTACATTGAGTATTTCGTATATGAAATGGCCAGATCTACAAAGATTATTGACAGATTATATTCCAATTGAAATGCAAACAAACAAATCGTTTGGACAATGTGGTTAATAATCCTCATATGAAATGATTATATCTTCATCAACGGTTCACAATATTCCATAAAGATGTAGTTGAGAAGCTCCTTGGCACAACAAATTGATGGTACAAAATTGAATGGTAACATCGAGGAACTGGGCATGTACATGGATTTATTTGACTCCCAAATGCATCAAACATGGACATAATTAATTGGCATAACAACACACAAGTAGAGAATTCATAACAATATTTTGATAAATATGTCAGTGCATGGAATCCTTGAGATGCATCTCATAGAGCTAATATGGTGTATCGGTCGCCATTAAATGATCCTTGCTTACTAGATACACATGAGATTTTTATGATAGACCTCGCTCATGATTATGAGGAGTTGATCAATCGAGTCCAAAGACATACAAAATGTAGCAAACGAACATGCCTATCTAAAAAGGGTAAAAGTTAATATGTAGCTATAAAGCTCAATGGAAAGAACAACAAACATCCACACTATCTTGCAATAATACTAGAAAGGCATGATTGAACCTATGAGGATCGACTCAATATCTACAAGCCAGAGATGCTTTCAATTTGGAGGGCTAATATAATCTTTTTTGAAAACAAAAAAATGGAAAATCAACCACTTTAAAGGCCAATCTTAGAGTTAGTGGTGCCCTTCTTAGCATATTTCATACTAAGGATTCAAAAAATCATCATTGAAGCGGAATTCTAAAATGCAAGTATAGGCATTGTATATGGTAAAATCTCGTGACAAGGACATGGATTATCAATGTCTCAATTTAACCGAACATATGTGTGAACATAACTACCTCAAGTATAATCATGTCAATATATCATAGACATTCAATTGCATTCTCCTCACACTATGTCAAGGACATATAAGTGGTTTCTATATATAGAAGACATATTAGTACTTGATTCTCACAAGCTACCAAAGATGTATTAACCTCAGCTTTGGCTCTCCCATCACTTCCAACTGTACCTATTTGTCTTCTACACCTTAAGAGTTCTTGTATAGATGTTCATAAACTTGAATTCATCTAATTTGTATTATGTAGGGTTGCATTTAAATGAATTTTGCAATTGGTTGTCATCATATTTTTTAGGATCACGCATGAATAAATTTAATAATTTAAGCAAAGGTTGAGACCACTATAGAATAGTTGAACATAGCATCATGCTCTTTTCAAATAAAATGCTTATGGTTTATATGTAAGTTATCTATCTAAATTATATGTTATATAACACTTTAACCAAAACTACCTCTTCCTCGATCGAACATGCCCATCAAATAAGACAAACAATCTCAATTAAGTGTCATGTTGGATGAAGCATCAAGTGAGGAGAGTCCAGAAGAAATAAATGCTCAACATAATGGATTGCGAATAAGAATGGTGCAAATGCTACTAGATGGAAATTGTTTTTCTAGAGCCCTAGTAAATCAACTTGAAGGTGACCAAGAGCGACACTCAAACTATTGTAGTATGGTAGTGGAGTACATTATGGAGAATTGTTCAAAATTCGAGCCTTTCTTTTCTCAAAAAGATGACTCGAATTCTAAAAAATACTGTGAAAAAATGGCAGAAGATGGAACTTGGGTAGACCATTGTGAGATTTATGCAACCTCCATAGTGACTTGAACTAACATTCATGTGCACCATTTGTAAAGCCAAGTATCCCAAATCTACATTTTTGATAGCTCATAAACACCCACACTTCATGTCTCATCATGAGGGAAACCACTACAATAATGTGTACTTCACTAATAACAATGTCAATGCTCCTGTAGCTCTCATGTTGTTGGAGGAGGATAATCAAAGCACAAGCCATAATGACAAAGAGCATGTAAAGTTCATTATAAATGAAAAAGGGTACAAACATATTGACAAAAGTTTTATAGAAGATAAATTATTGAAAACACTGGATGAACCTCAATGAAAGAAAAGTTTAATAGGGTGTATTCCATGGGTAGCAAGGAAGACAAAATAATAAAGATTTAAAAATTATCTTTCCAATGTTTTACTATGTACAAAAATCTATTATGAGCAAACTTTTTGTGTCAAACTACATTGCCATTATTTACAATATATAAAACTATTGGTGTAACCCTTGCACCCTTCAAAGATGCAAGTGCTAGTTATGTTTAATCTTTAATTCAAATGCCATCAAGTCAGGTTATATGACAAGAATGCATATAATGTTATGAAGCTCGTTTAAAGAATTTTTGTTTTATTAAAAATATAAACAGTTATATCTTACAAATAAATCTTTTAATATCAACAACTCTTAAGTTCACTGTAAGTTGAGTTTATATGATGAACAAATAGAACATAATAATCTATTTTTTAATAGATCTTAACTTCAATGGAAATAAAATGTCAATTATCCTTTCAACATTATTGTAACCACTAAAATTCAATGATGTTGGAACCATTGAAGTTCAACACGGTCTGAATTTGAAAACGGTAAGATGAAACATAAGAGCAATCCAACACCATTAGCTCATATGTGGTTATAGAGATGCTTCTGAAATCACAAACACAACCAATTGTCTACAAAGTGGATAAGCTGACTGATATAAGCTCTGCTAGCAATTCCCGTTTTGCAAGTAAAATAACATATTGTTCACAGTTAAATAATATTTAAATCTGCTAGCTGTTTCTTGACTCTAGCAAAATAAGTCTGATCAGGCTGTCAAAATGAGAAATTCAACTTATGAGTAGACTATATGTATGCTCAGACCTAAATCCAAATAGTAACTACTCGAATACCATTCAAGCGAAACACATAATCAGAAACCTTCCATTTATCAAATAATATAATGTTGATTTGCTATGAGAAGAAAATTACTTACATAACCATTATTACTCTCCCCTCCATTCTTTTGGGTCTTGTGGTGAATTCCAGCCCAGCTAAAAATATATATATATATTCAGAAACAATTCAGAAAACACCCATTTCTCAAAGAGAACAAAAGGGGAAAATACAATAAAAATCAGAAAGCAACACAATGCTTTGAAAAAATGGATTATATGAGATACACATTGTTATTAATAGAAGGCAATAATGCATTCATAATCTCAGAAACTAAGGTAATTAGCAAATAGACCATCTTTGAAACTTTATTTTGCTCCAAAGTGTGAAAAAAATCACTTGGACTTGTGAGAGCAAAACTCTAAACTAATCTAGGCAAGAGCCTACAACACAATGGTAACTTGTGAGCCTCTCATCTGGAAGTTCTTGGGTTCGAGTCTACTCAAGCTTAGACACATTATAATAATCAATCACAACAAATAATAATAATTAATCAAGGCTTCAGCCCATTAACTATGGAAAAAAAAACTCCTCTAAACTAATCTAAAAGACAGAAGTTGGGTCAATGTGGAATCTTTCCAACATACAATAAAACTCAAAGCAAGGGAAGAAAATGTGTAAAACCAAGCTAAATAGGCAGACAGGCAATGCTAATTTTAAATTATTTATACTTTTATCTAGATTCATTGGAATTTCCTATTCGACAGTTTAAGTCTGAATAGGAAAGATATAAATTGTACTCCTCAACCCCGGATTCAATTAACCACATTGATCTGCAAGTTCCATAAAGACATCCTCTTAAGAGGAAGCATGATTTTTCCAGTCCAAGAAGATCAATTTGAGTGCTTTTGGATTCAACTGCATAAATTTTGTTAACATCAATTACTGTCAATATCTCAAAAATACTGTCTGAATTCCTCTTTTAGGACCAACAAAAGGGATCAACCATGAGGCAAACATCTTCATGGTCTTCAACAGTTGAGTAGGTACATAATTCATAACTAATATCAGCGGGATGCAATTAAGATTTTCAACAGATGTATTTGTATTGAAAACATTATTTTGGTTTCAGGTTTTGTGATTTAATAGGAAACTCAATGTAACAGATAGTGTCATAGCAGCATAACAGAAGTATCAATTGTCTGAGGATAAAAAATGGTTTGATATAATCAAAGCTGGTTTCACAAAGAAGAAAAGGCGGATATTGAGACAGAATCCCAGACAGGCATAAATATTACATCTGGACAGTATGTTCCATCGATATTTAACATGTTCCATTATCTGTTGAAAATATTTATTTTAAGGACTTACAATCAACCTTTTCACTCACTGCAACTAAGTTTAATGTTACCCAAAAAAAAAATGGAACTTCAAAAATAATGAATTGAAAAAATCCCACCAATCCAAATTCAAGAGATGCTGTCATCACAAAACCAGACGGCTTAAAAGAGTTTAATATTTTACTGTGTTACATAAATTAATAAAATTCTCAGAAACAAATTACCAAATTCAACCTTACTATATGAATTCCCTTCAGATGTGAAAAGCTCCAAAATCAGTCAACCTATCTATTTAAATTTTTAGTTAAAAAGTGGAGAGAAAAGGGACATCCACCAGTAATAACAATGGAATGAGAATCTGGGAATCAGCTGGACAAGTCCTGCAAATGACAGGCCTGTAAAAGATGTGTTGAATGACTTTGCAGGGTGGCGCAAGTTTCACAAGCCTGCTGCCCAGATATGAGAAAGGTAAAAAAGTGGGTTCAATTATTACACATTATCATTGGTGCTTCAAGACAACTAGTCACCCCACAATTCTGATTTTCCATGATATATTGGTCGACTATTTGTGAAAGAGAGTCTAGGTTATCCCTAGTGTTCGGAACTGTAATGAGCCTATTGATGTGAGTTTTCTGACCACTCCAACATGCAGAATAAACTACTACCTTATCCTTTTTTCAACAAGAAAGCCTCATATACTAAACAATACGGTGACTGTGTGATCAAATAAGGCAACCCCAAGGTTTACCCTGTGACCTAGCAACTTTGTGTTGGATATAACTCAATGAATATTATGTGATATGCTAGTAACTGTGCAGGGACTTGCACTATTTGTTTGATATGACAACTTTGTAATTGTGAATGATTTGGCAATGCAAGCTGTTCCACTACTTCTAACTAAACAAAGTGCAAAAGTAATTGGGTTTAGGAAACTAAGCTAATTCCAATTCTATCAATGCAACCCTTGATGATGTGGTGAAGCAAAACAATTTCTTGCTTCAGTAATGGAAATAACTATGCATAGGAAGGTGCTATCTTGTAAGGGTATGTGGATGATTTTCATATTGTTAACAATTATTCAAATACCCATGTTTGGTGCAATCCAAATAAACATTCCCAATAGAAGCTAAATGTGTGCAATGAGTTTGGCAAACCTTGCACTATTACTTGAAATTGAGGTTTACCCATGAATCAGTAATGACTTCTTCCATTTGTCTGCTACATAAACAACTTCTACTTAACATAAATAAACCCTAAGTAAGAAAATAGAAACTATACAACACTCTGAAATAATAGAAGTAATTCACCATGAAATCAACAATGAATCTGCAATTACGTTGGCAGCATTTTAGCAATAATTTCACCAAATATCTTTTTACAAATGATTTGAACGAAGGCTTCAAGTACAGTGAATGACACCGATTGATTCCAGATCAACAGCCCAAATTATTTCAAATAAACCTAATAGGGGTTTTGCCTTAACTACCACTTGCAAGCATTAAATGCTGACCAATGAGAAAATTACAATGCATTGAATACATACTCTCGAGGACGGACCAATGAGAAAATTCAATGGGGTAATACATTAAACGCATTCAACGTACAGACTTGGGATAACTTGATTGAATCAACTTGGATATGTCAAGTTCAAAACCTTTGATTGGTTGAAGACGAGTGGGTGCCACCTCGACATGTCTATTTTGTAATTTCATTTCAACCCCTTTCTTCATCCTCCTTGCCTTGGAAATCTTCTCATTAACATGTTCTTGAAATTGTCTTTGTATTGATATCTTGGGCTTGATCCCTCTTGATGACTTGCATTATTTGTTCACCATCATCCTCCATGCAATCACTTTGACTTCAAACTTGGCTTGCATCTTGACTTTCCTTATTCCATGTGCTATGTATATTTGCAATTCGATCATCACCTTTGGTTGAATTTTCCAACAAATTTGGATATACAACATTGATCATCTTATTGACGTGTCCTCTTTGTTAGCATGATGATGAACTGCAACTACTTTGTTGATGCTTTCATATTGACCTTGCTGTTGCAATCATCTCCATCTTGAAAATCCCTGTTTTTCATCTTGCTTGAAGTCTTGATGTCATGATGTCCTTCCTTTCTCATGTTACCCATGATGTTGCAATGGCTCTCCCTTCGTACATGTGCTTGATCATCACCTTGTAATCAATCCTCACTCTATGAATGGACCCTTTCAAAACAAGAGGAAAATTAGTATCAGAAGTAAAGAAGATAATCATTACCACTTTCAATCAGAATTTGAGGGAAATCAATTTATGAAGACATCTTTTGCATGATTCACAAACTTTCAACTTTGTGCTTCTTACAAAATCACTTTCTGAATTTTAATCTATATTCTGATTTCCCGAGTTTGAAACACTTGACCTCCCCTTGACCACTCCCAGCTAATCTTTAGTTCAATGATGACTTCACCTTATACCTTTCGGCATGGTCGATCTCCTTCGATGCCAACAAATGATTAATTTCCTGCTTCACTCTGATTTTCAATCCTTCAAGTCTTCTCTGCTTTTTGAAGTAATATCATTTTAAATTGCATTGACATTTAAAAGAGAGTATTAGATATCGCCTTCTTAGGTGAGACCCTAAAGGACACACCCTTTTGTCATGCTAGGCCAACTTGATTCATGCTTTAAATTTATTTAAATGTCTCCTTTTCAAGGAGGCTGTCCTTGTATGATTTCAAAGTCACTAGGTTGACTCCCCTTTGCAATTTGAAATTCTACAAAATGCCAGCTGACTTGGCTTGGACTTCATTTATTTACAACTTGCTGATCCTTCTAAATGGATGACTTGGATTGAATTTAATTCATTTTCCAATTCATTTAGCTTCTCTTGATGGAAGACCTCACTTAAAAGTCTGAATTCCCAACTTAATGCTGATCAAATATCATTTTGCATTTTATAATTTGCCCCAAGTGTTGTCCAGAAATTGGCATATTGCTGGGCTTGGAGCTTTAAGGAGAGGTTGGATTTTAGACATCTCTTGGATGTTAAGGAATGCAGATCAGAGATAAAGTGTAATAATAAATTTTATTTCAATTCAAACTGACTAAATGATAATTCTGATATCAATTAATAAACTTGAAATACTTGATATTAATCCTTACTGTTTATAGAATTCTGTAACTGTATTATTTTCATTGCTATATATATATAATCTGAATTATGATTTACAATAAAAATCAATCCAACTGAAGCTACATCATTAACACTCCCTCTTAGCTAGGGAGGATTGAAACATCACAATCATCTCATAAATGGTGACAGGAATGACATAATTTGGATGTTATCATACATTAATTAGTTTAATTAATGCATCACGAGACGCCGTCCAATTATTTCTCATATATTTTCTTGGTATCTGCACTGGCATCAAGTCCATGATGCCTACTAGGAAAATATTTTCTCTATATCATATCCTAGAGTAGGATAGGTGATAACTGATCTCCAAGACAGCAACTGGATGTAGTCCATCACATTAACAATAGATTATCACGATCTCCAGGACAACAACTAAATCTTACGTTGTCATGATCTCTAAGACAGCAACTTAATGTAGTCCATCATAATAACAGGTCAAGCCATTGTTACGATCATCACCTTACAATGGCGACCTCAATAAAATACATCAATGAAAAATCATCACCTTTCCTAACATTTTCCACATGCAAAATAGTAACTCACTCAATATTTAAACAATATAATTGAATATTAAATTTAAACATAACTGAGACTCAATCTCAGCAATTATAATTACATTTTGAACATACCAAGTTTCCCTCCAAAGTGCTCCACTTTTAGTTTTGAGAGAGGTTTGGTAAGAATGTCGACAGTTTGCTCATCACTACTAATGTATACCAACTTTATGACATTTCTATCCACCATGTCCCTACTGTAATGATAGGGAATCTCGAAGTGCTTTGATCTATTGTGAAAGACTAGATTTAGTAATAGTTATATGCAACTTTGATTGTCACAGTGTATGACTGTAGGGTTCCAGGGTTTTCCAAATAATCCAACCAGTAACTTCTTTAACGAAACTGCCTTTAGAGCTCCTCTTGAGGCTGCAATGTATTATGCTTCACTAGAACTTTGTGCAATTGAGGATTGCTTCTTGCTGAACCAAGATATCATTGTGGATCCTAGGCTGAAACAATATCTAGTAGTGCTTTTACGATTATCAGAGCTGCCGGTCCAGTCTAAATCTGAATACCATCGAAGTTGTATTTCAACATTGTCATACTTTAGACTGAATCCAATGGTTCCACACAAGGATCTCAGAATGTGCTTAGCTGCCGCAAGATGAATTTTCTTGGGTTCACACATGAATTGACTCAATGCATTTGTTGCATAACAGATGTCAGGACAAGTACTCACCAAATACATTAATGAACCAATTATATGTCTGTAGTGTGTGGGTCTATAGATTCATGCTCAGATGCATCACTTCTAAGCTTGTGAAGGTTTGTCTCCATTGGTGTAGATATGGGTTTATAGTTCATCATTCCAAATTTGCTCAAAATTCAATAGTATATTTGCCTCAATTTAGGAAAATATAGTTCTCTTTTTGGCATACTTCTAGTCCCATAAAATAGTGTAGGGGTCTTTATATCAAACTCAAACACAAGGTCTTCTTTACATTTTGTAATGAGATGATCTTTCCCTATCATTGGTAAATCATCAACATACAGAACAAGTATTAACATGTCACGATCTGATATTTTTAAGTATATATTTACGTCAGCTTCATTTTTGAAGTATCCTAGTTTGCTAAGGTAAATGTCTATCCTTTCATACCATGCCTAGGGGACTTGTTTAAGGCCATGGAGAGCTTTCTTTTCTTTACACATATGGGAGTTCTTTTTATGGATGAAAAAGCCTTCTAGTTGCTCTAGATACACTTCATCAATAACACCATTTTAAAATGTTGTCTTCCCATTCATTTGGTGTATCTTCCATCTTTTAGATGTAGCAATAAGAATGTTGTCTTCACATCGTTTTGATGTATCTTCCATTCTTTAGTTGTATCTTCATGGTCTTGTGTTTTTCAATACTTCCATCTGGCGACAAATTTAGCCTTGTGTTTTTCAATACTTTCATCTAGTACATGTTTAATTTTGTATAGTCATTTAGAGGAGACAATTGATTTGTTCTTAGGTCTAGGTACAATGTTCTAGACATCATTTTTCAAGATAGATTGGTATTCCTCAATCATAGCATCTTTCCAAGATTGTCATGTTAAACCTTCTTCAACATTTGAGGATTCAAATTTGATGAGCTCACTTATAATTGTGACATAGCATGAGTGACTTCTTGTTCTCTTGCTTTTTTTGAAAATTTCTTCAAAGGCTACATTATTTTCTTCGATCATCTTCCTTGCCCATAGTGGTTTTTTTTTTTCTTCCAATGGATGGAATTTCAGCAGTTTCAAAATTAGTTTGTATGGGTTCTCAATCTTCTGTACAAGTCTCCCTCTGAATCTCAATAATATGGTTTTCATTCAATTTTGTGGTTGTTTCATCATTAGGTTCTTCAATATTTTTAGAAGTTTTATATGCCATACCTTCTTTGATCAAATTTAACATCTCTGCTAATTTCAATTGTTCTTTGTCTCGGAATATATACTCAATAGGCTTTAGAAAACTCACTATAGCCAACAAATATACCTTTCTTTCCTGAGAATTTTAGTTTTAGTTTGGACCTCTTCTCTTTAGGAACATGAATATATACTGAGCAACAAAAATTCTTAAGTGACTTAAGTCTGGTTTGTTTCCTGTGAAGGCTTCTTCAAGTGTTATATTCTCTAGAATTGAATGAGGGCATCTATTTTGAATGTATACTATCATATCTAAGGCTTCAACCTAGAACACTATGTGAAGGTTTTGATCGTGCATCATGGCTTTAGAAGCTTCAATAATGGTCATGTTTTTCCTTTCTGCTACTCCAATTTGTTGCAGATTATAAGGCACTATATACTCCCTCTTAATCCCAACAAAAGTGCAAAGTTCTTTAAAATTTTCGTAAAATCTCAAAGTCTTAATTTTCTTTTCAATTTGATTTTGAACTAGTGCTTTAAACTCTATAATTTTCAATAATACTTCATTTGATTATTTAAGCTTTAAAAAAAAAAAATCCAGATTTTTATAGAGTAATCATAAAAAATAATCATGTAATACAAGAATCCCCCTAATGAGAGTACTGACATTGGACCCCATAAATCAGTGTAAATAAGTTCAAGTACCCTTTGTTTTATGTTCATTACATGGGAAGGATTCTTTAGAGTTCTTTCCTAAAACACATCCCTTGCAAGTTCCAACAAGTTCAGATTTTAATTTAGGTAAGTTTGTCACAATCTTCCCTATAAAGGGTAGTGCATGAAAATGGAGATGTCCTAATCTTCTGTGTCAAATTTCACTATATCTGGAAACTTCATAATTTAATGCTTGGTTTTGAGTATTACAAAGTTTGTTTAAACTTCCATCTCTAAATCCTATAGTAATTGCATTCTTAATGTTAGAATTCTTAGGCTAAGATAGAACTTTTTCTTCTAAAAGAGTGACGATCCTTGGCCTACTAGGGTAGAAATGGAGACCAAATTTCTTTTAACGCCTGGTACAAATAATACATCTATTAGGTGTAAGGTAACTCTAGTTTTTTATTATATTGAGTAGGACCCGATTCCTTTTACTAAATATGTAATGGGCACCCCTGCATGTCCCAAAAAACTAAACCAAATTGCTGAAAGGAATTATGTCAAACAGTTTGCATTCAACCTCTTATTTCTCCGTTTAATGTTTTAAACCCCTTATAACTCCGAAAATCAAACGTTTATTTGTTTGTTGTGTTTCGTGCATGGAATTGGTATCATACAACATAAACAAGAAAGAAACTACAATAATATGCAAAGTGGAAATGAACTGCTGCTAATAAAATGTTATTTTCAGAATTCATAAAACCAAATACATGGCAGATTTATCAACTCACTAATTACTTCAACAGTATTGACATAATACTCCAGCCCATGCTTTTGAACTTGCTCCTACAATGCTTTGTCCTTCAATCAGTCCACTACCTTCGTAATATCATTTCCTCAAAGTGGCATAAGCGTCGGAAAAGTAGTGAAGAAGATATGAGCAAAATACCAAATCTGCCTGTAGCTGGTAATGCAACTAAATTGCCTGATAATGAAGCCAATAACAAAGAATTCCAAAGGCCAAACCCCAAGGGAATAACATCTAGAATGTTACAAGAGAGGATAGACGTCCTCAAATGCCAAGAACGGAGCTGCAACTCACACACCGATTTCTTCTCATATTCAACTTGTCTAATGAAGCCACAAATGCTTCCTTTTATTCTATTTCCAAGGGTCCGCTCAACTCATATGGGCAATGTGGGATAAAAGATGTGTAATATATAAAACATATATTAAAATACCCCTTATGTCTCTCTTGGGTACACATCCCCATAAAATAAATATTAAAATAACACTTTAATATTTTACAATTAAATTACACGTTACTTTAATAAAACTTCAGGCATTAAAATGTATTAGCAATCGGACTCCGAATAATGCGAGTGATAGCTCATCGGAAAGCTCTCACCGAGGAGTATCAAATCCAATCACCAAAATTGACCTGCACTGTGTCCTGCCGTTTTACTAAAAATAGTAAGTATGCCTGAAACTGAGTAAATCAACTTCGTTTTGGCCCAAACTGGAAATGACTAGGCCAAAACACTCCAGGATCCCATTAAACCTTTCGTTAGCCCTCGAGACCATGGAGAACAAGGCTAACGCACACACTTGGTCAACTGCTAAAATGGGGACATTACAAAATAGGTGGAATTATCCCTTATTGTAACTTCTTTAATTGAGTGTACTTCAAAAGTTTCAAACTGCTCTTTGAATCCAATTATATGTCGAGATGCACCACTATCAATTATCCAAGTATTCTTGGTAGTGTTTAGTTCACTTGATAAAGCTAAGATATGAATGAATTATCATTTCTGGGTTGAATCTTTTTTGCATCACATTTGGATCCTCCTCCATCTGATCGGGAACCTGGAATATGTTGCATGCTCTAATAATGTTGAATACCAATCTTGAATGCATCTTCTTTCTAATCTTTCTCTCATCTACAGTATTTGACCGAAAATATCCTCAAGGTGAGCTTTATGTTGGTACTTTGATCCTGCTACTAATGTCATCTTGTTGTAGGGATCAAAATCGGACCTTTTTTGATAAAGTGGAAGACAAAAGAAGTGGAGCTCATCTAATGATCTCTCTACTGCCTACACATCACAATTTTTCCTTCTCCAATGGAAATTGGGCACTGCAACCCCAACTTCCTCTTCCCTTTTTGAATCTTGTCATAGACTGTGGTTGCCAAGTGAGTTCCAACAAGACCATCTTATCTGTTGGGTGTCTCAAAAGTCTATACAGCTCCATGGAGAATCCTTCAACTTGGATGTATGCAAAGGTGGGAAATTGGATGAACCAAGCACCATAGTCCTTCACCAACTTCATTGTGCCAATTGATAATCTCATATGCAACTTTTTTAGTACAGTCATCACTATGCACATGACAAAGGCATCATTAACCTTACATAATAATCCATGGAATATAAATGCAACTATGGGTAGCATTCATGAACATTCAAGTGTTAGGTTCCACTTCCAATCAGTCCTTTGCATCTCTGTCCATTATAATTCATCCTTCGTGCTAGCATATAGATTATGTAAGAGCTCATGTAAAACATTCTTGTGTGCTCAAGATTCATCAATTGTTCATTAAGGTTATCACTTATGAGTTGAGCCCAATCTATCTATTACATCCAAAGAAAAATATTTTCTTTTAAATAATCTTATAGCCGTTGCAATGGTTAGTTAAAACTCTCGAATGTCATGATCTTGTGAAATGGAAGTTATAGTTAACCGTTTTTTATTCATGTGAAAATGACTTGTTAGTTGTTCATTGTTATTTCAACTGAAAATGAATGCTCATATTTTAGGATAAATGTTAGCGGTGGTTAGTTGTTGTGACATTTATCAATTATTGTTGTTTTCTTGATATTTTGATTTAAAATGGAGGAACATATTATTGTGGAAATATGCATTTTGGTTGCAAGAGCAGACGAAGGTGGTGAAGCATCGCTAAATAGGATTCAAAGAATGGGGCACCAAAACAAAAAGGTCCATAAACAGATTGTCACATATGAGCTCTAACCACCTTGATGAAAGATTTAACGACTAGACAACATGGAATGTACCTTGGACAATCATGAGCTACCCAGACAGTTTTTAAAACAAGTAAACATTTAAATAACTATGGGGGCGAGAGATGTTACCTTCTTTTGATTTTGTTGTAACATTAAGTTTTTGACAGTATGTGAATCTATATGTTGACACCATGGTATTTTAACACATATAATTGCACCTACATGTATGGCTATATGTATGTACATATGAGTGTGTATAAATAATATATAATGAACCACATGATTTAAATTACACACACATATGTATATATACATAGGCATAGGTGTACGTACAATGATAGGTGACATCAAATAACATGATGCCAATATGTAAATATGTCTTGTATATGCATCAACCTTGAGTTATCACAATTACTTGTCTCTCATTGAGTTCATAATGTAGAGATATTGCCACCACCTTGTCGATCACGATTTTCCTTTATAATTTATTTTAAAGATGCATGTGGAGTTACTTTTGCTCGATCATGCCTCACGACTTCCCTTTCTTGTAATGGAGGGAGCGTACAGTTTATATGGAAGCATTCCATTACCAATGTTTTCATATATTCGCACCTGTCTTTTCATAATCTTAGTAACTCTGAATTTGGGCAGATGTACATACACTGCATTTATTTTTACTATTCTTCTTCTTTCTTATGCGACACTAATAAGTCATCATTCTTCTGCATTTTTGCAATGTCAAACTGCAAGAAATTCAATGTTTGCTCAAGTTCCGTAAGCAAGCAAGCTTAAGACTGAGCCTTAGGTGACATAGTTGTGATTACCACATGAGAATCAAATTTCAAGTCATGCTAGCCTCTACTAATGCTCCATTTTTATATGCATTTTGTCCATCTTTCCTTCTCAGACATATCAATGTTATGAATGCTCATACTGATATCATGGATTCACGACCCATGAATTTAGAACACTAGTATTTTCGAAGGCATGATTAATGAGATTGAGTGAGCTATGTTATTTCTTTTCATGCTTTGTTTTAAATATCGGGTGATGGATGTCATACAGACCCGATCAACTGTCCTTTATTTTTATTTTGTTTAACAATCACCGCCAAGTGTTTATGGTGTGTAATAAATATATATGTACATAGAGCTTGTCCTGATATTACTCAGGAGGTCTGCCTTATATGATGGTACAATCCATGTACCATTGAGATAAGAAACAATCTCGAGAAGAGAATTCCTGGTTAAAATAACAGAGATGCAAATGTTTATATTGAAACCTCCTAGGATACACCCCTGACCTAGATGGTCAAGTACGAATGGGCGAGGAGGAGAGTTACCCCTGCAATAACAACTTAATTGTCAGATCAAGAACAATTAACAAACCATAACTGTACATGTTAGGTCAGCTTGTGTACATGTTGGGTCAGCTCGTGATTGTCCAAAAGGATGTATGTTTTGGTTGTCAAGTCGAGCGGTGGATGATCAGGCTTATACACTGCCCATCTAAATCCTTGGCCAAGGTAGGTTAGAGGCATGCTTGTCGTATTTGATCACCAAAGGTCTAGGTGCTAGCTAACTAAGGGGAGGTCAATGGAGGATATCCACTGCCTTGTCTACTGCTTAGCCAACACTCAACACCGAGATGCTCAAATGGCAGGACCATGGTGCCCCAAGCCTAACCCCAAGGTAGGGAGGGTCTTTCTCGTTAGAGATTGTGTGGGGATAAGTTAAGGTCTGTAGTTGGGAGGTTAAGCCTATGCTAATGCTTCTCCTCTTTACCAGATGTCGAGGCTTGCACAACACACTATCAGATACCAACATTTGTGTATGTTTTGTTATCTTACTTCCATGATAATCCTTGAAGTGTATTTAATTATGATCGATGTAGTATCAAATGATTATGCTAGAAGTAGTTATGGAAGTTATATTAGTTTCTTTTCATGTAACTAGAAAAGGATCATTTCTTAACTGCTAATTAGTTTCCTTGTACATTGAAATCAGTTGTAACAAATACAACTGCCTTATGTCATTTAGTTATGAAAGATAGATTTATCTTTAGAATTAATTTCTTTTTCCAGTATATGAAAAATGGTATATTACATATGGTCTTAGGGCACTAGGTTCCGCTCTAAAACTTGGGCTCATCACTTAACAAAATTAGGACAACTAAAAATATAGATTTAAATGTAGCAGGATGTATATCTGGAAGACTCCCTGGAAGAAAACCCGACATCCCATATTCTTTTATCTGATAAAGAGCATACCGAAGCATGATTATTTCTATTGCTCCATATCCCAGGATGATGAAACCCTAGCACAAGCCATGTAACGATTGAAGAAGGGTTAGATGGACTCCTGCCAAGAAGGCAATATTAAGGGACAAACTTATCAAGGCATGGAATGCCCGACAAACTGATCCCCTCATGATCTTTAGTAAAACTTGGATAGTGCGGGATAGGCACAAGATTGGAGCTGAACAAAATACCAGAGAATAGGTATCTGAAAATTCAAATTAATATTCTTTTTTGTAGTATCCTCTGAAGAGGAGATTTTTGTAAATATAATTTGTTATGAATGTACCTAGAAATTTGATGAATCCAATAAAATGAGCAATTAATAAATATCTTTATTGTCCTTTGTACTTTTTCTTGAACAAGAATGTATACGTCTAAATGTGAACATGATGTTGATTTAAGAACTTTATTACAATTCAAGGACTTTTAAAATAGGAAACATGAACAGCAACGGGAACACCTTAGATAATGAAGTGACCAATGAAGTCAACCCACACATTCCCTCAAATCTATTGCTTCAAGTTTTGCAAGACACCCAAACAAAGCTAGAAAACATGGAAAAGAAAATGAACGAACTGGCAGACCGGATAGGGCAAGGTCAAGAGGAGACAATCTTGGCTTCCACCTAGAACTAAACCTGAAAACTCTAGCCACAACAAAAAGGGTGCTCAAGTCTCACCCACACAAACTAAGAAACAAAGAAACTAGAAATAGTCTGCAACTCGTCCTCAAATATTAAAAAAATCAAATCACCTAGGTTCTCAGGCTTCAAATCTGGAGAGGATGCAAAGGCCTGACTAACTAAAATGGAACAATACTTTGAAATCAAGAGTTTTTCTAAAACTTCCAAGGCAATGTGGGGAATATACCACCTTTCAAGTGAAGCAAGTACTTGGTGGGGAAACACCAAGATAGAACTCAACATTAAGACAACTGAGGTTACATGGGACAAATTCATATCCATCTTTAAGAACTGATGGTTACCCTAGACTTTCTACGATCAAAAATTGTTAGACTTTTAGAACCTTAAACAAGGGGATATGTCTGTACACAAATATTGGGAGAAGTTCACTTGAAGAGACATGTCTCCTCTTCTCATATAGTTAACTAAAGATGATTAACTATAGGGGCATGTCTCTTGAAGAGACGTGTCTCCTCTTCTCATATTTATATGAGATCCAATTCTACATTTGGAAATCATTAATAATAATGGCCATGATTATACATTTGCACAAACGATCTTGGTTACTTTAACAATATGTCTGTACACAAGTACTAGGAGAAGTTCACTTGGTTGCTGAAGTATGTACCCCCATATTAGCAAGACAAGAACCTAAAAGTTAGGAAGTTCATTATGGGATTGAACAATAGAATCTGAGGAGCAGTGGATGTTTTTGCTCCCCAAACTATGGATGAAGCTCGAGAGAGAGTTGTCTGTCAAGAACACAACGTAAGAAGGGGTGACTATTCAAGATAACAAGAGGAAAACTAGCTAGACCACAGAAGAATCGGATTCAAGATCCCACAAAAAGTATTTTAAAAATTTCAAGGCCAATAAACTAGAGCCTAGAGGAAATGGTGGTAAAGAATTCAAGGGTAACTCCAACTTAAACAAGAGCAGTAAAGGAAATGAAAAGAAGGGACCACCGCCAGGATGTTTCACTTGCGGTTAGGATCATTTTGCCAGCAAGTGCCCTAACAAGCCAAATACTAATCAGCCACCTCGACCCCCATTACTGCTGCAACAGACTGTCTACCAACAAAGGATTCGTGCAGCACTAGACAATCGACAAGTAGAACAGCAATCGAGTCCAATAGAAACTCTAGGTAAGATCTATGAAAACCCTATTTCTATATTAATTGATACAAGGGCAACATAATGTTTTATATCCCCAAAGTTATTGAGTAGATTCCCTAGAAGAACTACTTTTATGGCAAACCCATGGACAGTTGAGTATGCAAACCAGTCAAGGGCTAGGGTAGAGCAGTGCATGTTTGAGGCCCAGGTTGACTTTCCAAATTTTTCTACAGAGCTATATGTAGCACCTCTTGGGTCATATGACATCATCCTGGGTATAAATTGGCTTAGTGAACATAAGGCTAAGGTCAATTGCCTTGCCAAGTCAGTAGAATGTTTAGATGAACAAGGCAATCCTGTGACCATCAAAGGGATTATGCATGAGATCAATCACACCAAATATTGGCCATGCAGCTTAAAAGATGCAGAAGGACGGGGTGTGAAATTTGCGTGGTAAAAATTGAAGACTTAAAGAACCTATAGATACTACTTATGGAGATGACTGCATCTTCAAAAAAGAAGAAATTAGAGAAAAACTGAGGGAATCCTTTGAGAAGAGATATCCATATCTTAAGAGGTTTTAGGACGTGTTTCCAGAAGAACTCCCTCAATTACCTCCGTCTAGAGTATTTGGTTTCACCATAGATTTGATACCTGGGGTAGAGCCTATATCAAGAGCACCTTACCAAATGACCACTATCGAGTTAATGGAGTTACACATGTAGCTGCAAGATTTATTAGATAAGAAACTTATTCTACCTAGTGTCTCACCTTGGGGAGCTCCAATGTTGTTTGTCAGGAAGGATGGGACCATGAGGTTGTGTATTATTATAAATGTCTTTAAGTAACCTTCAAAAGAAATGATCTTTTGGTATTTTTAATTCATTAAATTAGTTTGAAAATTTAGCATGTTATAGTTGAGCAAAGAACAACTGCTTCCAACAGTTGCCAAGTACTTTGCATCCACAACAAGTAGGATGCACCAATTTCACACTAAATTTGATGTCCTTGATATTGTTTGACAAAGAGGGAATGATTTCAAAATTGTGAATGAATAATAGTGTATTTATAAAGCTCTTGCAAAGTCTAAGATTACAAGGAAATGGTATTTGTTGATCCCCTCTTCAGCTGATGATTCCCCTCTTAATATTTCATATTCTTTGTTATATGAATGCTCGATTGAGGAGTGTATTTCCATATATGACGGCTCAGTTAATAAATGTATTGCCTAATATGACTGCTCAATTGATGAGTATATTGCATGCTAGTTCGCTAACACTTGGTTTACTTAAATCTTCATATCTCCTGACGTGTCATCCTATTCCTTCTTGAATATCCCCCTCCTTAGGTCCATATATATATTCCATATCAAACATTTGTGACCTTTAGAGTCTAGACACATCAGTTGGTTCCTTCATAGCTTTCATCTCTTCCATAATTCTTATGTTATCCTTCCATTTAATCTATAATATTATTTCACATATACAGATTTACATATTTGATATTTAATATCTCAATGTTTAACAAATGGCAAATTTATTGAGTATTGATAGATATTTTTAAAATATTATTTAAACTGGTAGTTAAACGAAGATTTATAGTTTAATTTAAATTTTATAATATTATTATTTGTATATTAAAATATTGTTATTAATGTATAAAAATAATTATTATATTTATGTATTTATTAAGATATTATTTACTGATTTGTATTGAAATTATATTGTTTATTTATTTATTTTTATATTTTATTTTTATTACTTATTATTAGCCTTTCTTATAATAGAGGACATCATGATTAGGGTTTTAAATGGGGGACATGACATTAATTGCCATGATGAATCCAAAATGTCAGATCTTGTCATCTTCTGAAGTTGAAATTCTAGTCTATAACATTCACATGTTTAGCCCCTAATACTCAATCTATATTGTAGGCATTGTAGGGTATCTTTCTTTAGTCTTTTCTCATAGTCAATAAAAATAGTTTTCTTGACATTTTGTGGAGGCTACTCTAGAAGCTATTTATGTATCCTTGGCTTTTGATATCTTCAGCCTAAAGTTGCCCACTACTCAAATGCAAAGCGTTCACTCAAGATTGAAGTTATAATAAGAAAAGGTTGGATTCTCAAAATGAGAAGAATCACTCAATGTCCAATTGCATTTGATTTACAGGAGACTTGATCATTCCCTTCCAAAATCCAACCACTACAAATCTTTAGCTTCCAATGCTTCCCTCGTAGATCAAGCAAAGCTCTAGAAAAGATCATTAGAAGGTTGACATACCTTAGAAAAAGAATGTGGGAATAGCTTTTTATGACAATGAAATACCAATTCCAAGACCAATATGTAAAAACAAGACTTCAAAATGATGGCAATAACATTTTTTAAATGTCTCATGTTTAGATGGTATAACTGCAATATCTCTTTCTCTTGTGCCCCGAAACTAATTATCCAATCTCATGAATGAATATTAATAAGTTGAGAATAATTGTGTTTATGTCAAATAATAGAATTGGACTCACAAGTCCACTTTTGTATTCATCAATTACTCTCCAAATATATGTCTCTGAGTCATTCACCAACCCCTTACTACTACCCCCACCCCCAGTGGAAGAACCACTGAATCTTCTTGTGAGGATTTTTAGCAAGCCCCTCCTCTATCATTGATTGTCTAATATCATGGTCGCAAGCTTTTTCTTATCTTTCCTTGTTGGTGGCTCACATTTGATAGCAATATCCTCCTAAACAAACTTGAAGGAGGCCCACTTCCGATAGCAAGAAATTCCCTTGGTATGTTCATCATTTCTCTATAGATTGTCCTAGACTTTCCCCTTTTCTCTAAGAATACCTAATTCTCACTTCAGACTGAAATTATAACTAACAAAGCTTGTGGATATCAGCTTACCAAACATAACACGATGGCATGTCTATATCTAATTAATGAAGTTAAAATCAAATTCCTTGACCTCTTACCACTCCAATTCATTTCCTCCAAATCACCACCAAGGAGGCTCTAATAGAACTTTAGAACACAACCCCAGCATACACAAAGTCAAATAACCTTAACATTTTTTAAGACTAACTTGAAAAACTAGAATTCCTTGTGGTGCCTAAAAACAGATCTCTCAACAACTTCTTAAATACAACAACATGGTATCTCCAAATATATTAGCAACTTGCATAAAATTGTTTGATTCCAGTATCTATTCTCGTCCATCGCCCTAACAAAGTTTCAGCCCTACAAGGGGTGAATTGGTGGGCCAAGACCAGAAAAATTCAATAACCAGACAAACCACTAAGAGTGATACGCTTTATGCACATGTAGAGACAAAACTACAGGTTTGGCCTTGGACCTAAAGGGCTTCATCACCTTGGCAAACAATTAATTCACATACACATGGCCCGAAATTGCTCTACAAATTGATACAAGTTTGAGATGATCTCGAATTGCCTCAAAAGCCAATCAACCAATCATTGTTGGGATACTAACGGCAGAGAAACTTTCTCTTCCCCAACCAGCTTTCACATGTCCCCATAAATTATCTAAAATACACAACTTTTCCTCATAGTCTCATATGACAGAGCTAAATCTCTGGGCATTGATCTTCTATATTGAGTTTAGCAAGGAGAATAACATCTAATAATGCAAATAAGAGAACAAAAGGGTCTTAGATGCTTCAAATTCCACTTATCATGAGAGCCAATTTATTATCCCACGTGGGTTAGATGATCTACACATGCATTCAAAGTCAAACAACAGATACACTTGCATATCACACTTGTTCAAAAGAAAAACAATAGATCTTCACCAAGCAATTTGACTTGGATTGTTGGCAATTGTCAACCAGATATTTTGTGTGCCAAGGTGGCCAACATGTGTGTGTGCATGTGCGTGTGCAAAAAGTTTGTGTTTAATCACATGTCAGAACGTTGATCTATGTCATTAATATTGATCTTCTTTTCAATTAAGATTCTTACATTGTAATTCAGATAATGGACAACTGAAATGTTAGATGTATGGATTCTGTAACTTCTTGCACTACTCCATTTTAAAATTATGACTAAAATCAAACTAAATTATATGCCACTAACAATTATACCATATCTCTTATTGGATCTGTTTTTCAAATTGCTACTATAATACACCTTAATTTTTTTGTTTATTTTGAGCGGAACCTTTGATCCATAAACTGAGGCAGCTATGCCACACTTCAGCCATTACCAAACAGATAAAACAATGCTCAGATTTCTTTGCAAACCCTTTACATCCATTTAGAGGGATTTTCGACATGCAAAATAAAATGCCACACATATTAGAGAGCTTATCATTATGGAATAAACATATTGCAGCTCACCATTACAACACAAAACATACTGCTAGAGAAACCCCCACATGGACAGAATTCCAGGAAGAGTAAGTAAAACCACTTGTGCCACCATATGACTGCTATAAGTGACTACATGTCTCGTGGACTAATACAAGAGTATTCAAGGTAACTACTAGCTCCCTACATATACAACAACCAGTATTAAAGCAATAGTGTGGACAACAACGATCAGAACATATGGGAAAATGAACTACAGCCACTATCTGCCTGTTAAAAGGATGGCTCACAACCACCGAGAAGATTGCCCATGATAATTCTAAACAAGGAAAAAGAATCTAAGACACTATCTCAGCTTTCCAAAAGACAGTACAAAAGTTTGAGCACCAAAACCAAAGCATCACAAATTTCAAATGACAAAGCTCACTCTTTGGACGATTTTTAATTAATCATGCCTTTTTTCCATCATTTATGGTAATGATGTTTTGATTTGGATTCTTGTACGATGTTTATTTTTCACAAAGGAGGGTTAATGACCCTTAATAAGCTTCCAAAATAACCAATGCAATATTTATTTGACTTACAGACATGTCAAGAGCACTTCGATAGCAACCTTCCCAGAGCCATAACTTTCATATACAGACTCAAAACACAATGGCATTTCTTTAAAATTGCATATTCCTTGTTACCTTTCTAACAATTTAACTTTCCTCCCATTCTTGCAATAAGTGTACAATTCTCTTTTTCCAATACTATATGCAAGGATGATTTGCTGTACTAGGAATAGTTTGACAGTAATAACTAACTTCTGACTTCTACAAACCTTAATAAAAGCTCTGTTATCTCATAATATATATTGTTTGAATTTGAGTATGATATCCAACTATAATGAATATATTTTAACCGTATTAAAAGCAACTGATTTTTAGAAACGGTAGATTTATCGATACCCAATGTTTTCATTTTGTTATTGATTGTTTTGATTATTGTTAAATTTTTTGAAGTTGCAACCTTTTTAGAGTCAAGGATATTAATAGACAGATCCAATGAGTTTTAATATTCAGGAAAGCCAATTATTTTGCCAAGCTCTGTTTTTGAGTTATATTATATTTAGGTCCTTTTATTGAACAAAGCACTTTTTATGAACTGAGCGGTATCAATGGGTTACATTGAAGATAAGTCTTTTTACCATAGTAAGATATGTTCCTAGCTAAAGCCTTATTACCAGACCATACTGAATTGATGTCCACTTATTAGACCAAGATTTATTGGTGAAACATTTCATATTGAGCCTTGTTAATGGAACAAACCTTTTCATTTGATAATTGAAACCACTTTATTTCTTGAAGATAGTTTTAGAGATGAATTATTTGGGAATCCTAACTAACTGAGCCTTAAGAATGTCAATGGAACAATTTTAGAGATGAGTTAATTGGGAATCCTAACTAACTGAGCCTTAAGAATGTCAACGGGACACATCTGTGGACGCGATTTGGTGGTGTCCTGCTTCCCACTAAATATCTGTGGTTTCTTCTATAACATTTTAGTCAGTGTCTTAGCATATTTATATTATTTGCTGGTATCGAGAAGTGGGTGGTCTGCAACATTCAGGATACCCCCGATCGAACTGACTGATCATAAAAATGATAGTTTAAAAGACAATAAAAAATTAAAATTATGAGGATTGATCTTCAGAAATTGAAGGTCCTTCAATTGAAATCTAAGATATTTTTTAGAAGCTTCGGTTTGTAACAAAGTCATGGAGAAGCATTTATAGGACTAGAAATATTATGTAATGGTTTTAACATTTGTTTAATATATGTATTGCAATTTTCTTTGTGGCCACTATCAATGTGGTTTAAAATAGCAGGTTGTAAAAAATATTTAAGTGTAACCACTTACATGACCGAGCTTTTCTGTCCATCTGCCAAAGACGATCCCACTGTAAAAAGGAGGCGTCGACTCCAAGCTATCTCCAAAAGTTCTAGAATTTCTTCCCCTTCTTTGTTTTTTGGTAGATGAGCAACATACGTATCACCAGCATATGCTGTTCCAGGAGCTGGATGCTCTGCAGACTAACCAAGTGAATACTTTCCATAAGAAAAACAATCAAAAAATATATCAATTTTCTTTGACAGAATTTGTTAATGTTTGACCAAAAATTATTAATTTAATATGATTTAGGTAGCATGTGGCATCCATATACACAGCATACATCCTTCAAATTATGAGAAAAATAATCGAACACCAACAATAATATTCGTTTTCTTGCATTATTAAGCATAGCCATACATAGGTTTTAATGTCCCATGGAAGATCCTTGTTAAACACCCATGGAATCAAAATCGTAGTAAAAGACCAAGATCAAATGTCAATC
The DNA here is from genome assembly GCA_028749045.1 of Cupressus sempervirens. Lineage (NCBI taxonomy): Eukaryota > Viridiplantae > Streptophyta > Pinopsida > Cupressales > Cupressaceae > Cupressus > Cupressus sempervirens. Next base: position 369,806,106 of record CM053792.1, on the reverse strand, counting down.
ATCTGAAAGATCTCCTTGGTCAAATGTCAATCATCTTCTTAAAAATTGAGCTCCCGCTAAATTCTCAAATTATATGTAACCAGCTCTACCATTCAATTTAATTTCATGCAAGGAGATGATGTCACTCTGATGTACATAATAGATACATCACTAATATTTGTAAAGAGACTCAAGTGCTCAAGGTTATATGCCTGTGAGATTATACTAAGAGTAATTTGGGGTTGATAGATAAAAAGGTTATTATGAATTAAAGGTTATTGAATGTAAAGGCCCATTTATACAGTTATAAATATATAGAATAAGAAGATAGAGAAGGCAAAGATTTTGTTCTACCATTGACCCAATAACAACTAAAGAAGCTTTGCCCATTCCTAAGAAACCTGGTGTTCTACACTGTGTTCATTTTTAGGCTTCTTGTGTTTATGTTATAGTTACAAGATTCAATCAGAATCAGCAATTCCCCAGGTAAACTAGTCAAAACAAGAACCAAACACTTATGAAGTAGGCCAAACTCACGAAGTTTTATCTAGAAATTCAGCCACAACGATCAAGTAGGAAAAAAAAAAGGAAACACTTCAAATGATATGTAACACTTCAAAATGGCATTCATTCTACTATAACTTCACTTCTGGCTCTGACTTCTGTATGTCTTAGAGCGTTTTGTGTTTGTTGACTTTATTTTGTGGTTTTCAGTTAGATGCTTTGTTTGAATTTTCAAAATAAAATAAGTACTAAGCTTGAGAATTGAAATGCAATTTCAGAACTATGCACTCCAAACTTTATTCAATGATCATTTAAGATTTATATGCAAATAACTACAAAACCTAGAAGTATATATAAGCAACAGTATTTAATTCAGATTAATTACAGAACCTGGAAGGTTTCAAAAAATGCCGTTGATAATCTTCAATGTTTATTGCAGCAGCCAAAATAGGCTTAGAATCCGATGTGGATGCTGAGGAGTGAAACATGGATCTTTTCTGAGCAAGACCAAGACTCTATTTGCAAATGCAGACCCTCTGAATGGAATCACAGACCTACAAAAATAATATTGCCACCAACTGGAAATGTCATTCCCTCTATCGCAGACACTGGATAAACAGTGTCTGTACTTAAATAACAAAAACGAGCCTCTTTACTGGTACGACGTTGAATGTCATCGCACAGAGAACTACGGCAGCTTATAAACCAATATGCAGCTTCAGTAAAGAGCTGTGATTTATACCAAAACCAACCACCACTGGACTTGTGGTAACTCCTATATACAAATTGCTGAACCTTAGTTCAATCTTCAAACTCAATCATAACTTCAAGCTGAAGCTATTGCAGGTACAATTTCATTGGCAAAAGGAAACCAACTCAAAGTCTAATTGATTCTGACAATTTACAATTCTCTTGTCAATATAAAACTCCAAAACTTTGCTCAAGAGCACAAATTTCACAAGAGACAGAATGCATGCAGGATGGCGAAGTGCAATTCCATTCTCTTGCCTATATAATTCATTCTTGCTGAATCAATCACCTGGCTTCATCGTTGCCCATCATATGGTTTTGAATTCATATATTTTCTTTTTGTTGCAAACTTTCGAACTTTAATAAATTAATAACATTTCCCCTCCTTATCTAGGCATCCAAGTCATCTGTATTAAACAACAACAATTTCACTTTTAACACTTAGATAATAAACTTTAAATTTAATCATCAATTAAAAAAACTCAATTAATGATTACTAATTAAATATATGGCTTATAAATCCCATTAATAATCCATGCAAAATCAAAGTGCTCTCTGACAGAACCTGACATAAATAACATGCCTAAATCAGCAATTGGCTCACAACTGCCTTACTATATAGAGTAAGTCCCTAAACTGGAAAGCTTTATCAATGCCCCCCCAACTCTATGTAACTACCAAGTGTTCAGGTGCCCTGCTAAGAATAGTAACCCTGACATTCCCATGAAAGTATCTTCCCATAAATAGTAAGTTTGCCAATCTGGCTCCAACAAATAGCAACCCTGGACCTCCTTGATCATTACAGTGGGAATATAGTCTTTGGCTCGTCCAATGAAGCCAACTGATTAACCTATGAAGGAGACTGATAGGCTAATCTTGACTACAATTCCAGGTGAGCTAAAATGGGAACATTACACTATGCCCTCCCTGAAATTGCTTGTCCCCAAGCAATCTCGCATCCAACAACCCACCAAACTCCAACAAATAGGGAGTTACACCTCCACCAAGATCCCACGGATAAATATGAGTAATGTCCCTATTTTCACCAACTAATTCTTGTAAAGACAACACCATTTGTATGATCAACATAGTCTGCCAAACTAAACTCAATGCCAGAACAAGTGACACTGAAGCAGGAACATCATATAAAAGCAACTCTACATGTAGACTAGAGTTGCCCCCTTTCTTTGCACAAACTAGACTATCAAACCAATCATCAAACTCATGCACTAACAAACTCTGCAGCGGGTAGATATCATTTACAAGAGGATCAAATGTAAAGTTGTATGCATTCCTCAACATGTACACCTCTGAGAACTCCTCCATAAGGCCTATCTAAAATCATGGTGCATTAATGGGATCCCAAACATCATCATCACTCATCACCAAAGGGGGAACAATATCAAACTCAAATAACAGATTGTCGTATGAATATACAATATCCATTTAAAACAAGGGATTGTTCAGAAAGTGAACCGCACCTGTATGTTGATCAGAACTATGTAATCTTGAACCACAAGAGACATGACGTGTGACTTGCTGTAATGGGCACCCCTGAATGTCCCAAAACTAAACCAAATTGCTGAAAGGAATTATGTCAAACAGTTTACATTCAACCTCTTATTTCTCCGTTTAATGTTTTAAACCCCTTATAACTCCAAAAATCAAACGTTTATTTGTTTGTTGTGTTTTGTGCATGGAATTGGTATCATACAACATAAACAAGAAAGAAACTACAATAATATGCAAAGTGCAAATGAACTACAGCCAATAAAATGTTATTTTCAGAATTCATAAAACCAAATACATGGCAGATTTATCAACTCACTAATTACTTCGGCATTATTGACATAATACTCCAGCCCATGCTTTCGAACTTGCTGCTACAGTACTTTGTCCTTCAATCAGTCCACTACCTTCGTAATATCATTCCCTCAAAATGGCATAAGCGTCGGACAAGTAGTGAAGAAGATATGAGCAAAATACCAAATCTGTCTGTAGCCGGAAATGCAACTAAACGGCCTGATAATGAAGCCGATAACAAAGAATTCCAAAGGCCAAACCCCAAGGGAATGACGTCTAGAATGTTACAAGAGAGGATAAACGTCCTCAAATGCCAAGAACGGAGCTGCAACTCATACACCAATTTCTTCTCATATTCAACCTGTCTAATGAAGCCACAAATGCTTCCTTTTATTCTATTTCCAAGGGTCCGCTCAACTCATATGGGCAATGTGGGATAAAAGATGTGTAATATATAAAACATATATTAAAATACCCCTTATGTCTCTCTTGGGTACACATCCCCATAAAATAAATATTAAAATAACACTTTAATATTTTACAATTAAATTACACGTTACTTTAATAAAACTTCAAGCATTAAAATGTATTAGCAATCGGACTCCGAATAATGCGAGAAATAGCTGATCGGAAAGCTCTCACCGAGGAGTATCAAATCCAATCACCAAAATTGACCTGCACTGTGTCCTGCCAACTTACTAAAAATAGTAAGTATGCCTGAAACTGAGTAAATCAACTTCGTTTTGGCCCAAACTGGAAATGACTAGGCCAAAACACTCCAGGATCCCATTAAACCCTTCGTTAGCCCTCGGGACCATGTAGAACAAGGCTAACACAAACACACTTGGTCAACTGCTAAAATGGGGACATTACAGTTCGCCCCCTTTGAAATTGCTTGTCCTCAAGCAATCTCAGTCCAGCCTGCTGAATAACCTACTCACTCTCCCATGTAGAATCTTCCTCCGGTAGGTCTTTCCATCTGACCAAATACTCCTTCACTATCCTGTTTCTAAGCTTCCTCTCTCTGATGTCCAAAATAGCCTTGGGTACTAACACAAGCTTCCCCTCCTCATCCAAAGGGGGTAAATCTGTAGAAGGCACTACACTCTGACCAATGGCTTTCTTAAGCCTAGACACATGAAACACATTGTGCACTCCATTGCCCTCTGGAAGCTCAAGCTCATAGGCGACTTTGCCCACTTTGCGAATCACCCTGTAGGGACCATAAAATCTAGGTTTCAACTTTTCAGCTCCGCTCTTCTTGAGCGATGACTGTCTATATGGTTGTAGCCTCAAGTAAACCATATCCCCTACCTCGAAGCTATGCTCTATTCGGTGCTGATCAGCATACAATTTTTGTTGATTCTGGGCCTGTTGTATATTCTCTTTGAGCACTTTCAGGATGTCCTGACTATCCTGCAATAAGTTTTTGGCTTTGGGCACTCTATTGTCCCCCAAAACTAAATCTATGAAGCTAGGTGCTTCATAACCATAGAGTGCCATGAAAGGAGTCATCTTGATGGACATATGATAAGTGGTGTTATAACAATACTCTCCCATATGCAACCATCTGATCCAAGCCTTTTGTTGTGCAGTTACATAGTTCCTCAAATATCCTTCCACCCATTTATTCACAATCTCTGTTTGCCCATCTGTTTGCGGATGATAACTAGTGCTAAGTGTAAGATCTGTACCACACAACCTAAACAACTCTTGCCAAAAAACACTCATAAACTTACTATCCCGGTCGCTGACAATGAATCTAGGCAGCCCATGTAACCTAAATATCTCTCTAAAGAAAAGATCTGCCACTTGTGCTGCTGTGTAAGTGGACGGAATAGCAAAGAAGTGAGCAAACTTCGTCAAGCAGTCCACCACCATATAGACGCAATCCCTTCCCTGCACTCGTGGTAAACCAGTGATGAAGTCCATCGAAATACTTTCCCATTTCCTATCAGGAATGGGCAAGGGCGGTAATAAACCTGCAAGAAATGTGTGCTCTCCCTTATTCTGTTGACAAACCACACACTCCTTGACATACCTCTGAACATCATCCTTGAGCCCTTTCCATGAAAACCGCTCCCGGACGTCCAGCTGTGGGTGCATCATGAAATGCCTTCAGTATCGCCTCTCTCAAATGTGATGACGGAATCAAATAAACCCTGTCCTGAACTCTAATCAATCCATCTATCACCTCATAGCGATCATCCTGTATGGTCCCTGAAATCAATCCAGAAGCCCAAGCATCTCCGACATACTCTGCTATAATCCGATCTCTCCAATCTCCTGAAATCTCTACCAGAGCACATAAGTGAGGTCTCCAAGATAAGGCATCGGCCACCACATTTTTCTTACCTTTGACAAACTCTATGTCAAAGTCATAAGCCTGCAATTTAGTCACCCATTTTTGTTGCCGGTCATTAAGATCACGCTGGCTCATGAAGTATTTAATACTGTTGTGATCAGTCTTGATCACAAAACGTCCACCTACCAAATATGATCGAAATTTGGCCAATGCATGCATTATGGCCAACATCTCCCGGTCATAGACAGAATAACTCTTCTCAACTCCCCGGAGCTTCCTACTCTCGAATGCAATGGGATGCTTCTCCTGCATCAATATTGCTCCAATCCCATCACCTGATGCATCACAATGAAGCTCAAAAGGCTTCGTGAAATCCGGTAGAGCTAGAACTGGACATGAAGACATTACCTGCTTGAAATGCTCAAAACACCTCTATGCTGCCCCTGTCCACACGAAGGCTCCTTTCCTGGTAAGATCTGTCAAGGGTGTAGCAATCTATGAGAATCCCTTAACAAACCTCCTATAAAAACCACATAAACCAAAGAATCCCTTAAGCTGTGTAAGGTTTGTGGGAGTAGGCCACTCTACAATAGCTCTAATCTTTTCGGGATCAACCCGAACGCCATCTGCACTAATGATATGCCCAAGGTAAAGGAGCTCAGTCATGCCAAACTCACATTTAGATTCCTTGGCATACAATGACTCTCTCTCCAGAATAGATAACACCTCCTCCAGATGATGTAAGTGCTCCTCCCAGGTCTTACTGAAGACCAAGATGTCATCAAAGAAGATCAAGACAAATCTCCTCAGCTGCTTCCTGAATATCTAAAATGTAGCGGGTGCATTAGTTAGACCAAATGGCATAACCATGAACTCAAAGTGGCCATAGTGACATCGGAAGGCTGTTTTCTCAATGTCCTTTGCTCTCATCCTAATCTGATCGAAGAAGCATGCCCTATGCAACTCATCAATCAGCTCATCAATTCTAGAAATGGGATACCTATTTTTAATTGTTTTCTTATTCAATGCCCTGTAATCGATGCACATGCGCATCATCCCATCCTTCTTCTTTACCAATACTACTGCTGAAGCAAAGGGGCTCTTACTGGGCCTGATATGCCCCATCTCCAACAAATCCTTAATCGCCTTCTCTATCTCATCCTTGTGTTTCTTAGGATGACAATAGGGAGTAATCATAACTGGTTTGGCTCCCTCCTCGAGCTCAATAACATGTTCCATCCCTCTGTCAGGAGGAACCCCATGAGGAATATCGCTAAATACTTTAGCATGTCTATTAAGTATCTTCTGGATATCTGGTGGATGACTCTTTTCTTGTGGCTCTGGTGAAGTTGGCATAATGTAGCACTCTGCCGCCCACTCTATGTCATCATGACGAAAAAGTCTCTACATTCTCCTCAAGGACACTACTCTGCAACCTCCATCTGAAAGTCCTCTTAAGTACCACAATTCTGCCCTCATGCTGGAATCTCATCTCCAATTTCGCTAGGTTTAGTGTGAACTCAACTAGTGAAGCCATCCATGTCATGCCGAGGATGACATCATAATCTCCCATGTCCACAACATAGAACTCATCCTCCAACTCGTAGCCATCTCCAAACTTGATGCGAAGATTAGATATCTTCCGAGTGCATAATAATTTATCACCGTTAGCCACCATGACTCTAAACCCATCATGCTCCTCTGTCTGTAACCCTCTCCTGGCTACCAACTGTGCATCTATGAAGTTATGTGTAGCCCCAGTGTCAATAAGAGATATCACTTTCTGCCCCTAGATAGTACCCCTGACCTTAAATGTGATTGCCTTTTGGGCCCCTGCCAAGCGTGCCAACGATCTATCATCCTTAGGAATGCTGCTCTCCTCTATAGTGTTACCCTCATCTGAAACAGAGTGTTGATCCTCCCCCTTTGACTCTGACTCTTCTGCTGAAAAATACTCCATTTGATTTGCCTTAGCCTTGAGAGAACATTTATGAGATAAGTCCCAAGGCTCTCTACAATGGAAGCACAGCTTCTTCTTTCGAAGTTCATTCAAAGTTTCATTGTCTAGTCCTTTTGATCCTTCTTTGGGTTTGCTATACTCTTTCTGAAACGGTTTTTTGTCTTTGTCCTTGTGGTAGGAAGAATCTGTTGAATGATTTTTTTCTTTGTATACCGAAGGGGCTAAATCTCGTGTCTTTTTAGTTGCTTCAGCTAAGGTGAGTGGATCATGTCCCTTCACCCAACCTCGTAATGGATCAGCAAGACCATCACAAAATAACACCACCAATCTCCTAGGAGAGATATCGATAACAAGTATAGACAAGCGTTGAAACTCGGCAATGTAAGCATCCACAGAACCTGACTGTTTTAACTATGCTAGCTCCTTAAAATGTAACTCAGGATCCCTAGTGTCAAATCTCTTAATCAGTGTTTCGGTGAATTCCTCATAGGATGTAATCTGATTATGCCCCAAAGTCATCATGCCATGATGCCACCATTCATGTGCAATGCCATCCAAGTGCATAGCCGCATACTTGATAGCCTCCTCCTCAGGCATAGGATTTAGCTGCAAGTATGTATCTACCTTCTGCACCCAAGCTCGTGCAGTCATCTTCCTTGAAGCATCATAATAAGGTAAAGAAAGTTTTCCAACTTTCTTTCTCAGCTCAAAGTTTTGATTCCTCCCTCCTACTCTAGGCATGTGTCTCATCCTCAAGTCCATATAATCTCTGAGGGAAATATCCGCCTGAAACTCCGGTCCACTAGCCTCCCAATCCCTCCTGAACTGATCCTGTAACTCGATAATCTGCAGTTCGTTTACTGGTTGAACCGGATCTCTGGGTGGGAAAGTGGGCAGAAGAGGTCTCGAGCTCGCAGTTCGCGCTGGGCGTGCAACGTGTCTAAAGTTATCAGCCTCATTCCCATTGTTGCCGTGTCCATTATTACCATTAATGTTATTCTCAGGACCATTGTTGTTGCCTTGGCCTCCATGGTTATTGTTTCCCCCATTGTTATTGTTTCCCTCATTGTTATTGTTTCTGTTGTTGGCATCACCTGGATTAATATTGACACCCATCTATCTAGCCATGAGCTGCAACATCATGTCCATTCGCCTATTCTGCTCCTACTGCATACGCTGCCCCTGCTCTAATGTATCCAATAACTGTCTGAGCATTACCTCCCCCTGCTCTGGACCGGCATTCCTGCCTCCGCCTAATCCTGTATTCCTGTCATCTTGATCACCCATATTGTTGTCCTGATCAAAGAATATTTCCTCTGTGTCTGTATGGCTGGATTCAATGTCCACCTGCACGGATGTACTAGACTATTTGCTTTGCAAGTCTGAAATCCTATTTTGCCTTGCTCTGGTATTACAGAAATTATAAGGCCTCTGTCGCATGCTCAAACATAAATGCTTAGCCTGTGTTTTTATTTATTTATTTCTGATTTTAGTGTTTTGACATTTCGTCAAACACTTTTCCCTCTATCCGGCTGTTCCAAATTCCCTATAAGACCTCCACAGGATGGCAAGACTTATAGCTCTGATACCACTATAATGGGCACCCCTGAATGTCCCAAAAACTAAACCAAATTGCTGAAAGGAATTATGTCAAACAATTTGCATTCAACCTCTTATTTCTCCATTTAATGTTTTAAACCCCTTATAACTCCAAAAATCAAACGTTTATTTCTTTGTTGTATTTTGTGCATGGAATTGGTATCATACAACATAAACAAGAAAGAAACTACAATAATATGCAAAGTGGAAATGAACTACAGTCAATAAAATGTTATTTTCAGAATTCATAAAACCAAATACATGGCAGATTTATCAACTCACTAATTACTTCGGCATTATTGACATAATACTCCAGCCCATGCTTTCAAACTTGCTGCTATAGTACTTTGTCCTTCAATCAATCCACTACCTTCGTAATATCATTCCCTCAAAACGGCATAAGCGTCGGACAAGTAGTGAAGAAGATATGAGCAAAATACCAAATTTGCCTGTAGCCGGAAATGCAACTAAACGGCCTGATAATGAAGCCGATAACAAAGAATTCCAAAGGCCAAACCCCAAGGGAATGACGTCTAGAATGTTACAAGAGAGGATAAACATCCTCAAATGCCAAGAACGGAGCTGCAACTCACACACCAATTTCTTCTCATATTCAACCTGTCTAATGAAGCCACAAATGCTTCCTTTTATTCTATTTCCAAGGGTCCGCTCAACTCATATGGGCAATGTGAGATAAAAGATGTGTAATATATAAAACATATATTAAAATACCCCTTATGTCTCCCTTGGGTACACATCCCCATAAAATAAATATTAAAGTAACACTTTAATATTTTACAATTAAATTAGACGTTTCTTTAATAAAACTTCAGGCATTAAAATGTATTAACAATCGGACTCCGAATAATGCGAGTGATAGCTCATCGGAAAGCTCTCACCAAGGAGTATCAAATCCAATCACCAAAATTGACCTGCACTGTGTCCTACCAACTTACTAAAAATAGTAAGTATGCCTGAAATTGAGTAAATCAACTTCATTTTGGCCCAAACTGGAAACGACTAGGCCAAAACACTCCAGGATCCCATTAAAACCTTCGTTAGCCCTCGGGACCATGTAGAACAAGGCTAACGCACACACACTTGGTCAACTGCTTAAGTGGGGACATTACACCTGCTCCATTTGAATTGTATCACGCCTTCATATTTTTCTACTCTCTTCTAAACAAAGACACATGGTGCACAAACTCCCCTCTGAGATACCTCTCAACACATATCTCTAGCCTTTGTACTCAAACCTCATCTCTACCGAGCGCAAGTTGAGAGTAAATCCACTCAATATCTTGTAACTACTGCACACCCAGCACAACGTCCATCTCCCCCAGGTTGACTACATAAAAATTTGAATGTAACATGTAGTCATCAAAAGATAATAAGAGATGATGTGTGTGTCTGGTACAAGTAAGGGTGTAGCCATTTACAATCAGGGCTCATTAACCAACAAACAATTCTACCTGTATACCACACCTGCTAATAAATCCCCCATGTATGAAATTATACATGGGCCCAGTCTCTAAAATGGCAATGCAACGTTGTCCATCCACCACTCCTCTCATTCCGAAATAAGAAGGGAGTGGTACTAGGGTGGATAACACTATTGGTTATAGTCTAGCATCAGGACCAAACTCCAAAGAGAGCTTTGGAACCTCAAAATTGTTTGAATCATGTAGCTGATGTGAAGTTTGAGTCTCATCGTCATCATAATAAACACAAATAGAATGGTTCACCTTACCCCTAGGCCTGAAAGGGCAAGATTGATCTTTGTCAAAAGGCTCTTTACACCAATAGCAAAGGTGTCTCCTCAAATCCTCACGAGTTGCCTCATCATGTTTCAAACCTGATTTCCATTTTTATTCAACAACTGGTGGGTGTACGTCCTCTAAATGTAAACTGGTGGATTTAGGTTGTGCTTGCCCCTTAGGAGCTGAAAGCTGCGTGCTACTGGCATTTTTTATGGCCCCGTGCAGAAAAGGCTAATCAAATGCCTTGAGCCAACTTCTTAGTGGCTCCTGCAATACCCTCTGTAAATAACATGACCAGGCATTTCTCTGTCACAAAAGAAACCACAGAGGGTCTCAGAAACTCGCTAATGAAGGACTCTAAATGTTTTGTCTGCCTGAGTTGAGCAAGGTCCCAAAAATATGATTTTGGGTCCTTAAGATCAAATTGCTCTATCAACCTGTCATCAAACTCTTGATATGATGTAATCAAATTAAGATGTAGGGTGACCATCTCATGATTCCAGCACTCGTGGGCTGCCCATCTAAATGCAGTGCTGAAAATTATATAGCATCCACCTCTGTCATAGACCTATGTGTTAGAAATATATTAACCTTACTGATCCAAGCTCGAGCAGTAACCTTCCCACTACCATCAAACATGGGAAGAGTGAGCTTACTGGTGGAATGCTTCAGTTTGATTCTTGTGCCTTCTCTCCTGTCTGGTTCTGCTATGCTCTCTCCTCTGAGTCATATACCATCAAAGGGAAAGTGATTCCTAACTCTGTCAAACAATGCCTCTCATGCATAGTTGTCATATTGTCAACAGAATCTCCAAATTCCTCCTCCCTTACGATCTCTACCTCAGACTTGTTCCTCCAGAACATGGGTCCAGCAGGTCTGTCATATGTAATTGCAGGAGCTCCTCTAGCCCGAGGAGTCCCAACCACAATACCACACTCATCCCTATCATAGTTATGATCTCTAGGTATGGATAACTGTTGAATGGCGATAGTGAGCTGCTGTAAAACATGTGTAACTGGTTGTTGGCCTGCTGCCAACCCCCTGAATAATTCCCACACTTCTCTCTCATCGTCATTGTTTCCAGCATTCCTAGGTGGACTTCCACCTAACCTATCACCACTTGAGCCTAATTGAGTTTCTTGGACCTGTTCAACCTATGGCACTGTTCTACCCCTGCAACTATAATACATGTCTAGATCAAATCTTTGTGGCTTCATGTATTACCCAACACTGCAGGATGGAAGAAAACTGCTCTAATAACACTGTAATAACCCCAATGGGTTATAACTTCACTTTTGGCTATGAATTTTGTATGTCTTTGAGAATTTTGTGTTTTCTGTAATTTTTTTGTGTTTTTCAGTTATATGCTTTTTTTGAATTTACAGAAAAAAATAATAACAAAGCATGAGAATTGAAATGCAATTTCAGAACTATGAACTTCAAACTTTATTCACTGATTATTTATATGCAGATTATTACAGAAGCTGGAAATATACATAAGCAACAGTATTTAATTCAGATTAATCAGGAAACCCAGAAAGTTTGAAAAAAAGACGATAGTCTTCAATATTGATTGCAGCAGCCAGAATAGGCTTAGAATCTGACGTGGATGCTGAGGAGTGAAAAGTAGGTCTTTTCCAAGCAAGACCGAGGCTCTATTTGCAAACGCAAACCCTCTGAATGGAATCATAGCCCAACTAAAATAATATCACTAACAATGAGAAATGTCATTCCCTCTACCGTGGACGTTGGATAAGAAGTGGCTACACTTGAATAACAAAAAACGAGCCCCTTTACTAGTATCGCGGACTCTCTAAACCATTAGTGTGACCTCCAAGACACCGAATGTCATCCTGCAGACAAATCAGCAGCTTATAAACCAATATGCAGCTTCAGTAAAGAGCTGTGATTTATACCAAAAACAACTACCACTAGACTTGTGTAAACTCTTGAATGCAAATTACCAGTGTAACCCGGGTGCCCGCACCCAGGTCAAAACCCCGGCACACCCGGTGTGCGTAAGCACCCAATGTGGGTGCGTCACGCACCTAAGCACCCCCGCCAGCGGCTTTTCTGCCGCCGCACCAGTCGAGCACCCAGGTGGGACGTGGTGCTCAGGTGCTTCCCGAGTGCGCGGGTGCTCATGGGGTGCTCACGGAGTGCGCCGAGAAGAGGCCCAAAAAAGTTTTTAAAAACAATACTTTTTGCATTTTTTTTTGTTTTTGTTTTTTAAGTATGCTAACCCTAATTGGGTGTGGGTCCCATGTGGTCTATTTGAAGACTTAATAAGACCAATAGATCTCATTTTCATTTCACCATTTTGGAGCAGCAAGGAGCTAAGTGAGAAAGAGTGTTTGGAGGAGCTTATGAGAGATTAGTGGGTGGTTTTACAAGGGATTGCAAAATCAAGAGGAGCAAGAAAGTTTGATTTGGCAAGTGTCTCCTCAAGTTCAAGCCTTCAAGGTAGGGTTTTTTTTATTTTACTTAGTTTTTTTTTTTTAAATCAATTTATAATTTTTAAATTTAGTATTTAGTATTTACTATTTAGTTTTACTAAGTTACTTTCAAGTTTCAAGTTTCATTCTTGAATCTTGTTGATAGTTGAATCTTCTTATTTCTATGATTTTTTATTTTATTATCTATATTAATTTTTAGTTTTTTTATTGTTCTTAAAATAAAAATATGGCATATGCCATATTGCCATATTGTTTTTAGATTTTTTATGTCATTAATTTTTAGTTTCAGCATATGCCATATTGCCATATTTTTATTTTAAGAACAATGGAAAAACTAAAAATTAATATAGAGAATAAAATAAAAAATCATAGAACTAAGAAGATTGAACTATCAACAAGATTCAAGAATGAAACTTGAAACTTGAAAGTAATTTAGTAAAACATTTCAGCATATGCCATATTGCCATATTTTTATTTAGTATTTACTTTTAGTATTGAGCTTCATTTTTTAATACTTCAAATTTTTAAATAGTAAATACTAAAATTAAATAGTAAAGTTTTAAGTTTTAAATTATTTTTACTTGGGTTGAAATGTATCATGATCATTTTTATAATTTTATTTTCATTTTGTGAAATGCAGTTTTATAAATGGCCTCTAGATCCAGCCAAAGTGCAGAAGACATGGAAATTCATGAGCCAAGTCCATCTAATTATGAGCCTGAAGGAAGTGATCATGGGGCTGATGTAGGTCGTCAATCTGAGCCTAAAGAAGAGCCTCCTTATGTTGCACCAGGGGTGCCTTCTACTGGTTGCCCTTCAGAGATTTTGAGTAAGTATGCTAAGGGTCCTTATGACCCAAAGTCCCCTCTTAAACAATTTGCTAAAAAAATTACATGCCCTACACCTTCAAGAGGTGGCACACGCAAATGGAAGTGCAATATATGTGGAGCAGAATGGTTTGGCAGCATTACAAGAGTTAATTCACACCTTTTTTGGAGTGGCTATGGTGTGAACCCATGCATGTTCTTGTCAAATCCTGAGAATGTCAAATACAGAATTGAAGCGAATAAACTATGGGGCATTCCTGATGATAGTGTTGTTCCAGTGCCTAGATCTTTGTCTGCTAGGCAACAGGTACAGCATATACAACAGTTACAGGGGCAGCGAGATACATCTACTCGTATCTTGCATCAAACAGCAAGGACTATGTCACCTACACCATCATTCTCCTCACCTACACAATTCGGCAGGGGACAGCAGTAGGGGGAAACGGAAAGCAACTACAAGTCGTCCCGATAGTAACCCCATTGCTCATTTATTTAACATTCATGCAAGGGACCAATTAGATGATGTTGTTGGTGATTTCTTCTTTGCCAATGGCATCTCTACACATGTGGCTCGATCTCCCTATTTTATGAGGATCTCGTACCGATAGTAACCCCATTGCTCATTTATTTAACATTCATGCAAGGGACCAGTTAGATGATGTTGTTGGTGATTTCTTCTTTGCCAATGGCATCTCTACACATGTGGCTCGATCTCCCTATTTTGTGAGCATGATGACCATTGCAGTGAATGAGGGAGAGCCATCACATGTGCCACCAGGTGACCACAAGTTGAGGACTACAAGGTTGGATAGAGCCTATGACAAGGTTGGGATCTTGATGGAGCAAATGAAAGCATATTGGATGAAATCAAGTTGCAGCATTATCATGGATGGGTGGACGGACATTAGTCATCGTCCACTCATCAACATTATGGTTACATGCACGGAGGGCCCATATTTTTTGAAGGCAGTTGATTGTTCAGAGCATCGTAAAGATGCTGATTTCCAGTTTCATGTGCTTACGGAAGCCATTGAGGAGGTTGGACCACAAAATGTGGTCCAAGTTGTGACAGATGCAGCACATGTGTGCAAAGCTGCAGGGAGGCTTGTTGAGGCAGCTTATAGGCATATTTGGTGGACTCCATGCCATGTGCATGCCATGAACAATGCACTCAAAGACATGGGGAAAATAGAGTGGATTAGAAAGGTGGTTAATGATGGGAGAGAGGTGCAGATGTTTATTTGCAATCACCATACATCACATGCACTTTTCAGGAGCTTCGCAAAGAAGCAATTCCTGAAATCAATTGAGACCAAGTATGCATCATATTATATTCTCTTGGAGAGAATGATTGAGTTGCAAGAGCCATTGCAACTCATGGTTATGACACAAGAATGGAATCGATGGCCTGAGTCCAGAACAGAGCAGGGGAAGAGGGTAAAAGAGACAGTGAAGAGTGATCAGTTTTGGAGTGATACAAAATACATAGTCTCCATCATTACTCCAGTGTTTTAGGTGATCAAATATGGAGATGCAGATTCACCTAGCCTTGGAGAGGTTTATGAGTGCATTGATTCCATGCTTGGGCAGATGAGGATTGTTGTGCAAGAGAGAGACCCCACTCTAGCATTCTATACGGAGCACATTGAGCCTATCATTCACCGCAGGTGGGAGAAGTTGAACACTCCTTTACACATGACTGCTTATGCATTGAACCCGAAGTGGTACATACGTAGGCCTGGTAGAGTCACACCACTTCGAGATGATGCATTGCCAAAATGTATGATATTGAGACTACTAGTTAGATTCGCACCGAGTGGTCCGAATTTGCTAGTCTTTCAGGTAATCCTTAAATCTTGATTCAATGCTCTAAACTCTTTATAATTATAAGTTCTTTTAATAATTAATTGTTACTTTACTTATAAGTTATAACTTTATTTAAGTTATTTATAATTTTAATATTATGTTATAAACTTTAAAACTTGTAACTTGTAGGATACTCGGATATTGCAAAGGTGGATCTCAAAACCATGGCACAAAAGAATCCCATTTTGTGGTGCAAATGTCATGGGTCACAAAAGTTAAAGATCACCTCACTAGCCATTCGACTGCTTTCTCAGGTTTGTAATACTAATAACTAATTCCAACCCTTTACAATCTTAACTTGAAGAGTTTTACCTTGCTGATTTTAATTTATGATTCATTGATTCAATAATTATTAATCATTGATTTACCATTTATCATTTGTTACAAATTGTATGAACATTTGTTTGTAACTTGTAACTTTCAACTTTGTTATCTCAGGTGTCTAGCTCCTCAGCTGCAGAGAGGAATTGGTCCACCTATAGCTTCATTCACTCTGTTAAGAGGAACAGACTCACCTCTAAAAGAGCGGAGAAGCTAGTTGTTGTACATGGTCACTTGTGGCTCAAAGATCGCAAGACATGCGAGTACAAGGAGAGCCCTGCAGCACGATGGGATGTGGAGCTAGAGGATCCAGCTCAAATTGATGAGGATGCCGATGCAGAAGCCAATGTAGGGCTAGTTGGTGTTCCTTAAGAGTATCAGGATCTTACCCAAGAGGAGTCTAGTAGTTCCAGTGATGAGGACTTCGGCATAGGGGATGATTAGAGAGCACTTGAGAATCATCCATTCTCATTATTGGCATTTTGTCATTTTGTTGATTATACTCACTTTGATATGGCTATGATACATTATTATTATTTCACTGTTTCATGCTATTCGGCTCATTGTCATCATGAGCATTTTTATGATATATGATATTTATAAAATCATATTTGAACAATGAATTTTGAATCTTGCATCTTGAACTAAGTTAATTTGTCAAATGGTCATTAGTAATAGCAATGGTTATGAAATTTCAAGTTTCAAGTTTGAACTTATGGTTTGTGAATCACATTTTAATTTTCTCTATTCATTGTAGTCAATTATATTTGGTATGTTAATGTTACATTGTTATATAATATATTGAAGTATCATTTCATAATTAGCATTTTCAATCATATATATTAATAATATTATATATATTTACTATGCAACCCCCTCCCCCCACTCCCTCTCCTCCCCCCCCGCAAACCCCCCCTCCGCTCCCTCGCCGCTGCACCCCCGGCGTCCCTAAATTGAGGCTATTTTTTTCCCACACCCGAAACTCATCCCGACGTCCCCTCGCACCGCCACACCCTACGCCGGGGTAACACTGCAAATTACTCAACCTCCTTCATAGTTCAATCTTCAATCTCAATCATAACCACAAGTTGAGGCTATAGCAGGCACAATTTCATTGGCAAAGGGAAACCAACTCAAAGTGCAAATGATCATGAGAATATTTACAATTCTCCTGTCAATAGAAATCTCCGAACCCTTGGCTCAAGAATCCAAATTTCACAAGAAACAAATCCATGCAGGATGGCCAAGTGCGATTCCATTATCTTGCCTTTATAATTCATTCTTGCCCAATCGATCACCTAGCATCATCATTACGCATCATATAAATTTAATTCGCATATTTGCTTTTTGTGGCATACTTTTGAACTTCAATAAATTAATAACATTTCCCCTCCTCACTTGTCCAAGTCATCGATATTAAACAACAATTGATGCACTTTCAACACTTCTATAATAAACTTAAAATTTAATCATTAAGTTAAACTTAATTAATGATTATTGATCAAGTATATATGGCTTATAAGTCCCATTAATAATCAATGTAAAATCCAAGTGTTTTCTGATAGAACCTGACACCTAAATGACATGCCTAAATTAGCAACTGACTTACTATAAATAGTAAGTCACTAAACTGTAAGCTCTGTCAATGCCCCCACAACTGTATGCAACTAAGAGTTCAAGTTCCTGTTCAAAATAGTAACCCTGACTTTCCGGTAATAGTATCTTGCCTTATATACTAATATAGTAAGTTTGTCAATCTAGCTCCAAGGAAGAGCAACCCTAAAAGTCCCTGGCCAATGGAGAGGGAATATAGTTTGTGGCTCATCCGGTGAGACCTTTCAATTGATTAGCCTATGAAGGTCACTGATAGGCTAATCCTCAATGCAACTTGAGGTGAGCTAAAATGGGGACATTACAGCAAGCACAAACGTTGTAGAATTTCTAAGGAGCTATGTGTCTATTCTTAGTCGCATGCTACTTTAGCAAGCCATGTGCTTTCTTCAGCTAGTAAATGGCTAGTTTTACTGTTTTACACATACTATTTTTAGATAGTTGTTAATCAATATGCACTCCATTTTGTTGGTTAAATCATTATGCATTCAGTTATTCCTTTGCCTATTCCATGTATTTTATTAATCTCACAAGT
The DNA here is from genome assembly GCA_028749045.1 of Cupressus sempervirens. Lineage (NCBI taxonomy): Eukaryota > Viridiplantae > Streptophyta > Pinopsida > Cupressales > Cupressaceae > Cupressus > Cupressus sempervirens. The sequence goes on along the minus strand of CM053792.1, from coordinate 369,787,830 downwards.
AGGAACATGTGATTGCTGGCATTTTTGAACTATCATTTTTTCTAAGAGATCATGGCAAATCTTAAATGGCATAAGAGCCACTCTAAGTTTAGTTTGCTAGTTAAGTAGTTTATGTTGAGATTAAAAAAACTGGTGCATGTGTTTAGGTTATTTTGTGTACTTTTTCTATGCATTGTTGGAAGCATTGTACCGAGCTGATCTTTGGAGGTGGGTAGAGGGCACAGGTGACTTGTATTTTTCTCAATTTTCCCTATGCATGTGCTATTTCACCTCTATGTGTGACAAATGCCATGTATAATCTCTGTCTGTATAGCAACATGTGCATTCTATGCATCTTAAAGTCTTTATGTGTGAAAGGTCGAATCTTATTTGGTTTAACTTGATTTAACCTGCTAAAGGCCATGCAAACCCACAAAGGGTTGGAAGCTATAGCTGGCTCTTGAGAGGCTGCACAACCAATTTAGCAAGGTGTGAAATAGGTGAACAAACTAGATAAACAAGTCATGAAATTAAATCCAAAGCAAATCAAAAAGCATGGAAACACCTTCAAAGAGGCCTCAATTAGCATAAGGGTGCAATTATTTTCTATTAAGGACCATACACCATGAGCTTTCTCGTTGTAGCCTTGCAGGTGTCATGTGAGGCATTAGCTTTTATGCAACCCTCAATTGCATCTGACTGTCATAAAAATTAAAAGCATAAATTTGTATAACCATTCACATGAAATAGAACTTCGGTGACATCGACAGTTTCAATCACATTACATCACCAAGGGGAAAGGGGAGACCCACAAAAATTTTACCCCTTGGTCACATGATAGGTAATACCAAAACATCACAATTCCAACTAGTAAGGGCTTAACTTTAGCCCCCTCTCTATTTCTCACTATGAAAGTGGATTTGTTTTAATTGTGAGGTGCAAACATTAGGCAACATAGGAAAATATAAAATTTATTTTAACTTCCGATTGGCAATTCAAAAGTGGGTGCCATTTTTTTAAATGAATATTTTTTTATGCCAAAACCATTGAGAATGTGATCACAATAACTTATAGAATGCCCTTTTTAGTTCCATTTAACATATTTATGCACTAAAGATATAAACGCCAAATATTTTTGTATTTCCTTTCTACAATAAATTCTTCTTAAAATGAATTTGAGTCAAATTATCAAACCTTTAACACCCTTTAACTATCAAGGTTGTATTGAGTAACAAAGGGCTCTAAGAAAGAACTTGTGGTGAAGAAGTCAAATTAAAATGGTTTAACAAATGCATTCAAGCCTTTGAATTCCTGTGTTTTATGTAACACAAAACTTTTCTTTCATAATGACATTTAGCTTGGAATAAAGAAAATATTTGGGAAAATGGGAAAGTTAGTGAGTTTGAAAATGAGTTCATAAGTTTGAACCACAAATCATTTGAGACCCTAGAGCAATTCTTCACCAAATTCAAATCACTGAAGTTGCAATTGAAAGAACATATAGTATAGAGAAAAAATATCAACTTGTTCTTTCTATACTATCCAAATCAGGTTCCAAATATTTTGTGTCTATTTAGAAGATGCCTTCTATAGATGACTTTTGGAGACTTGACTAAGGAGGAAAATAAGTAAATACTAACGAGTAAATTGAAGTCTTCAAAATCACAAGCCCTAATTGTTGTGAATCGAAGACAAATAAAGTGAAGAAGCAAAGCACTCAAAATAAGAAGCCCAATCATTTCAAATATAAACTCTGGCCCATTTACAACCTCTTTATTTCAAATAAATACCAACCATTCATTGTAATTCAGCCCCTATATGAAGGCTTGCTCAAATCATTTGTAAGAGGGAGCTATGTTGAAGAATTGTTTCCAATATACTATCAATTTTTCTCTACTATTCAATGTTGTGCTTACATGGTGAAATATTGTGATCAATTTAGAGTATTGCATGGATCTTTCACTACCTCGCTTAGACTAGATTTCATTCCAAGTTGTTAAGTTAGAATTTGCTTAGAGTAGTGTAGTTGAATGAAAGTAGTTGTGTATGTTTACTTGCATGACAACAAATCTGGGCCACTAGCCTCTTGCTGATTGTAAGTGCGCGTTGTATGGTTGGCTGATGAATGATAGTTCTTAACTTCAATTGGTACTGAATCATTTGTTTGCATCTATTTGATGGGATTAAGGAAGATATATTGATTTAAAAACCCTTTAAGTGTACCTCAAAAGCTTGCACTAGGTAAGTGGAATCGCTGATTAAGCTACATTGAGTAGAGTCCAAGCCATTCACAAGTCCTTGCATTCAAGATTAGGAATATGAAAATTGAAGACTTGAAAATCCAAAAATGATACTTACATTGCACATTGTGAAGCCAAATCTTTAGAAGTGTGTTCTAAAAGCTTGAGAAACAGCGTAAGTCCCCAAGTGATTATTAGCAAACCACATTATTAGCACTAGGTGAGTAGAGTCGCTGATTAAGTTACATTGAGTAGAGTCCGAGCCATTCACAAGTCCTTGCATTCAAGATTAGGAATTGAAATGGAAACCAACTTAAGTTTTAGTTGAAAGCTGAAGACTTGAAAATCCAAAAATGATACTTACACTGCACATTGTAAAGCCAAATCTTTAGAAGTGTGTTCTCAAAACTTGAGAAACAGCGTAAGTCCCCAAGTGATTATTAGCAAACCACATTATTTCAGTGAGCGAGTATCCACAATTCATGAAACTTTGAAGTCGTTTCATGATCTTACTTTGCAAGCTTAGCATGAGAGATGACCTTATATCAGCAGAGGATTGAATAATCGTTGTTTTGGTCCAAAACATTGAGCATTTGACTTCGCATCTTGCACTGGAACAAAACTCACATTAATAGGTCCTAAAACCTTGAGGGAGCCTACTTCTAGATTCATGTTAAGTGCCCTATGGGAAGTAAATCCCCATCCTTCTTAGGGTTGATCTTCAGGAGAAAAGTAAGGAATTAGAGCTAAGTATGTTAACCATCAAATGTATTATAAATCTTTAATCTGATTTAAATGCATGGTGATGTATGTTAATCATTGGAAATGAGCAGCTTCCTAGTAGGGAAGCTTACAAAGAATCAGTAAATTGCGATTTCCAAGCACAATCCAAACCTGGATGGGAATTCTAGGGTAAGTCAAGTAAAGTTCCAATAGGGAGCATTACAATAAAACACGAAAATTATTCATGCATTTTATCAATACATAATGAGCAGTTTGAATCAGAAAATATTAAAAATGGGAAGTGACATAATTCAATCTAACATATGTATGTCTCGTGTTCTGCAATACAAAACAAAACAGTTTCATCTATTACTTGCAGAACCATTATCAGATTTTTCATTTTGGTGGATTTATTATTATTGGTTGTAGTGCAATTATAGATCCTCATCAATATCTAGCAAAAAAAAGACTACAAAGTTAAACCATGTGCCTTGGATCTTATAAGTTTTTCTTTGGACCGCTGATTTAGATTGGGAAATAAATCAAGCATTTAAGTTTTTCATTTCATTTTCATCATGGAAATTACTGTGGAGGTTTAGGTGTTATAAGAATAATTTGGTTGTATTGTAAAAGGTGTATTTTTGGTTAACTATTCTTTACAATTGATCATGGATGCAAATTGTGTTTTTACCATCTTTGCTAGTATCAAGCAAATCTTAAATATTTTGAATGATACATTTGGTATATAGAGTGTAACCAGAAAAAGTCGGAGATTGGAGGACACATAGGTAGGAAGATAACTATCATCTTGAGCTAGCTCCTCACTCAGGGATGATTCATTGCATGAGAAGCACCCTACTTGTGTCATTGAAGAAAGAGGGGGACTTGGTAATATTTGTGTCGCTTCAAAGAGTGAGAAGGGGTGCAAGATTCTTGTGTGTGAACTTTGTTCTATTCATATTTGCTTGAAAATTTCTCTACCCCTCAAGGAAAACTTAGACACACATGGAGGAGATGTTGAATTTCAAGGACAGATGTCTCATGTGTAAACATTTGATTGGTGATTTGTGCAACAGAGGGGGATTGTTCCCACAGCACTTCAACAAACATTAGACACACCCAAAGGAGATGTGGACTCTCAAAGGAAAGATGTCTCATGTGCAGCACTAGTAGACACATAAGACACACTCAAAGGAGATGTGGAACTTTAGAGGAAATTTGTCTCACTGTGCAAGGGGGGTGCGAACACTTTTATGTTTTCTCATATTGTGCAGATGGTTTCGGGTTCTACAATTAGGAGATCCACTGAGCACACAATTTGGTAATTTTTGGATGAGCATGAAGATGCTTCATCAAAATGTTGGAATTTCACATTAATTAGTTTAGTTCTAAGTTACTAGTCTAATTAAATAAATTCGTTTATATGTTAGATGTGGGAAGTTATATTCCCATAGGTTAGCTTTCATGGGAAACTAAGGCTTTTTAAAGCTAGTGCTATGCTATATCATATCATCCAATTGAATATGAATTTCATATCAATTTGTTTTTCCTTTGTAATAATGTTTTGATTTCTGTTTACTCTTTATTCAATAAGGTACTTCTTCGGCCCTCATTTTTTCTTCTCAAATTCCTAATGAAGAGATTATGGAGGGCCTTAGTACATGCATTAAGAGCATGACACCCTAGCCTAAGGTGAGAGACCTCATTCAATGAATTGCGAATTTACAGATAATTAAAGGATGATCTCTTCTCTTCAAAGATGGCTAAAAGAAGAAGAAACGCACAAGGTATAAAATTTGGAGTCTTTCAGATGCATCTTACAAGTCACGAATTTCATATTTATAAGTTTATAACTATTAACAATTTGGCAAAATATGTTGTGACTGTGCTTTCTAATTCTTCAAATTTTGTTTGTGGAGTGTTGGTGGACACACTGGGTTGGAAACACCCTGATCTCAAAAGATTTTCCCTTAGCATCTTATGCCAACCTTGCAGTACATCCATCAGTGAGTGCAATTAGATCTTGTTTAAGGTCATCCAACACAAAGAAGGGAAACAAATAAGCTCAAATGTCTAATTGATCTTGGCTTTGTCCAATATATTCTTTGAAATATAGATCCTTATAGTGATTGGACAAGGCAAGATGAGCAATCTCCTTTGTTTAGCGAGGATGAGATTTTTGATTTGGTGAGGCATGCAATGGAGCGATGGATTGGGATTAGCATTGGATGACATTAAGGACGAGGAGGTTGTGGAGTCATTGCCACCAACATCTACAAACAAAATGGAGGTCTAGCCACAACCTATCATGATGAGCATAGAGAAGGAGCCGTAACAAAGTCCTTGGACTAGACACTCTAGTTTTGCCTTTCCCCTAATTTTCATTAGAGCTGGATAGATGTAAAAAAAATTGAAGGAGCATTCATTTTTAGTTTTACAAAAACAATTTTCTTTTTTCTTTTTATTTCAAACTATCAACCATCAACATTCCACATGAGGATGACATGTTGTACCCTATTTGCATTCAAATCAAGCATATATAACTATTACAATAATAGATAGTCGTCTATTATTAGTTAATGGATATCTATTGTAAATATCTAGTTAGCTTTAGTTTGCTTTCGTTTTATAGCTTTCTCTATTACAATAGAATGTTTCTATTCTTTATGATCGTTTCCTATGGAAACATCGTTTTATTCTTTTGTGTAAATTGAGCTTTTGGTCTCTGTTAATAACAAGCAAGTATTTTACCAATTACTTCCGTAAAATGGTATCAAAGCCTGGACTTCAAATTTTTTGAAATTTTTAATTTCTTTCAAAATTATCTACTCCAAAAATTTTGAAATTATTTCTTAAGTCTTTCATGGCTTTTACGAGCTTCAAAATATTTGACATCGGCTAGGGTTTTTAAGAAAACAGTGTCTACAAAATTGCACCTTTTCTTCTAGTTCGAAACTAGACATGCCTACAACTCGCGATTCTTTATCTCCTTTGCAAAATCGCAACTTCAATCTCAGAAATCACAGGTTTTCGTCCTTAGACATCACAAGTTTCCAAAGTACTATTTGGAAGTTCACGTCTGCTATTGCTAAGGCCGTTTTTTGACAAATCATGACATCCATTCACGTTTTTTCAAGCATCTGTCAAATCACAATTTTAAGGGTGAAGAATCTACTCGTTTAGTGTCCATTCTTCCTCATCTATACTGTCCCTACAAAAAGCCTCAATTCTGGAAAAAAGGGCATTTTTTGACCTATAAACACATTTTTCTATTGTTTTTGACCTCTATGGCTGCTGACCTAGTTTTTTGCTCGAAACCCTAGTTTTTTGAGCCCGAAAAATATTTCGATTTCAAATTTTTGGTGGGTTTTCAAAGAGCTCAACTAGGTTGTCATTAGATTTTTATGGGTGCCTCAATTTTTGAGCCAGTAAATCCAAAAAATGACAATATATTCGTTCTAGGTTTTTGGAGCTCTCTTCTGGGTCACTCTCCATTTTTTATGGGTCTTCCTTTTTTTCCTCAAAGAACGTGCCTTCATAGATTTTCATAATTTTTCATTGAAAAATGTGCCATGTCATCTCTGACAAACATTCTACTCAAGCACAACTCCAAATTCAATGGTCGAAATTATGGCACTTAAAAGCAGCAGATCATCGCAATTTTTGAATATCGGAACACCGATCAACTTCTCCTATGTGTTACGAAACGTCCAACTGCTCCTAGTTTTGATTAGGATACATGGGATCTAAATAATCGGGAGGCAGTGATGCTTCTCAAATTATCTGTGGTTGATGATCAGCTTTCTCAAATTCCATCCGGCAAGACAATTGCCGAGATCTAGACACATCTTAAAGGTCTTCATGAGACTTGACAAAAGTAGAGCCTTCTTTCTGGAAAACACTCTGTTTTCTATTGTCATGGATGAGCATGCCTTGCTCCAAGGACACATAAATCGGATTCAGGAAATCCATGATCAGTTACTTGCCATTAGTTGCAAGATGGAGGAAGAGGATATTGTGGTAATCACTCTTCGGAGTTTACCAAAGTCCTATGAGCATTTTATCGAGACTCTCAACATCACATTTTTTGTGTTGATTTAAAGTTCACTGATCTCCGCAAACTGCTGCTTCAGCAAGATCAGTGGAAACAATAGTTCGATAGAAACTCCAGTTCCACCTCCACAGAGCAAGCCTTTGCTACAAAATCCTTTCAGAAGGATTAAGGCAAGTTTCAACGGCCATCTCAACAGAAGTCTTCTGCTCTAGCATCAGATGGTTCCCGAAAGAAGAACATTCAATGCAACTACTACCACAAGTTTGGACACATGAAGGTTGAATGTCAAAAACACTTAGCTACCAATCTAAGCAATCAAGTTCGCAGCCCAAAGCGAATAGTGCAAAGCACACTGAACAAGCAGAATTTGCCTTTTACGCCTTCATGGCTAAAAGACCTATAGATCATGTGAAGTCCTCTGCCTGGTACATTGATTCAAGTGCCTCTTGTCATTTCACTCACCGCAAAGACTAGTTTACTAACTACAAACCTTATTCAGACTCCATTAATTTTGGTGGCGGAGAAAGTACACGGTTGTCGGCAAAGGCAACATTCAGATTCAATCTGCTAGGAGGAATCTCATATTCCTTGATGTGTACTACGTTCCAGGGATGGAACTAAATCTACTCTCAATTAGTCAATTGCTGCAATATTCTCCACACTTGGTAGTCACCTTCAATTCACATCAGTGCATCATTACTGATCGAGCGACTAAGTCTACTGTTGCAATGGGTCTTGAGGATCATGGTCTTTTCAGACTTACTGATTCTGGTGATTCTCAAGACTTAGCTATGGCTACTCGGCGGTCTTTTGTTAACACACTTTGGCATCAGTGATATGGGCACTTAAATGTGCATTATCTCTCACAACTTGCTCGAGATGAGCTTGTTCTTGGATTGCCAAAGATTCAAACTCAACAACTTGGAGTTTGTAATGCATGCTACACTGGGAAGCAACATCGCACACCTTTCACCAATGGTGATTCATGGTGAGTTTCTCAAGTACTTTAGCTTGTTCATGCCGATATCTTCTGCCCTATGGCCACTCCTATTCTTGGGTCTAGGTATTTTTTGTTATTTGTTGATGATTTCAGTAGAAAAATGTGGGTGCATTTCCTGTTTTTCAAAAGTTTAAACCTTTAGTTGAAAAAGAGTTTGGGAAATCTATTATTACTCTTAGATCAAACAATGGGGGGGAAATTTGTTCTAATGTTTTCTCTAGCTTCTTGGATACACATGGCATCAAACGATAGTTAACCACACCCCACACACCACAACAGAATAGTGTAGTTGAACATCGGAACAGGGCAATCACTGAAATGGCTTGATCCATGCTCAAACACAGACATGTTCCGAAGCAATTTTGAGCAGAAGCATATAACACTGCAATTTTTCTATTGAACTGGTCACCCACAGTGGTGGTCAAAGGTAAAACTCTAGAAGAGGCCTGGTCAAGTCGCAAGCCCAGAATCAATCACCTGAAGGTTTTTGGCTCCCTTGCATTTGTTTGGATCCCTGATGCATCAAGCACCAAGTTGGATACCAAGAGTCAAAAACTCATGCTTGCTGGATATAGCAGTCTTCACAAAGCGTACCACCTAATCGATGTTGAGACATCTCGTCTCATCTATAGTCGTGATGTAATCTTTGATGAGCAGCGAAGACCTTTCATGCTTGTTTCTCCCGTTCTTGATCCAGCAAACCAACCTATGTAGGATCATGATTTGGGAGTTCGGCTTCCATTAGGTCCACCTGATGGGAGGGCTCCAGTAGCTCCTACAGCTCCAGTTATACCAGTGATATCTGTACAAACACCTCTGGCTTCTCTTGCAAGATCACCTCAGTTTGTAGATGCTTTAGCTAAGTTTGATCTAGATTCTTCTGATGAGGAACCTGATGATCAAGAATCTCCTGGTACTAATGTCGGTCATTCTCTTATCCGGCCTAAGTGGTGGGCTAAGACACTTGTTGATCTTCATGATGATGAGCTCATTGATGGGAGAACTGCCTGGAAAAAGAGCAAAACTACAGATTCTGGTAATTTTGCTCTCATAGCCAACATTCACAGTGTGTTTGAACCTCAAACATATTCCGAGGCTAAAAGAATTGCAGAGTGGGAACAAGCCATGACATTTGAACACCAGAGCTTGCTAAAGAACAACACCTCGGTCCTTTCTGATCTTCCACTAGAGAAGAATCCCATTGGCTACAAATGGGTCTATAAAATCAAATACAAATTGGATGGTACTTTGGATAAGTACAAAGCTCGTTTAGTGGCAAAGGGATTTTCTCAGTGTCACTGCATTGATTATGAGGAGACCTTTGCTCCTACTACGAACATGAGCACCATCAAATTAGTCCTAGCCATGGCAACACAGTTTGGCTGGAACGTCCATCAAATGGATGTTAAGAGTGCTTTACTGAATGGTGATCTCCATGAAGAGGTCTACACGACACAGCCTCCTAGTTTCAAGGTTGCCAGTAAAGACCATCAGGTTCTCAGATTGGTAAAAGCCCCCTATGGCTTGAAGCGAGCTCCTCAGGCATGGCACATAAAAATTGATAAGTAACTCAATGATCAAGGCTTCAAGAGGAGTTCTTCAAACTCAAATTTGTACATCAAGACTACTGATAATGACATCATCCTTCTGGTTATTTATGTGGATGATCTAACCATCACTGGCAGTTCACATCTTTGATTCAGGGAATCAAACAAAATTTATGCCAGTCTTTTAATATGACTGACCTTGGGCTTATGCATTATTGTCTAGGTGTTGAAGTTTGGCAACAGTCTTCTGGTATATTCATCTCTTAATCCAAATATGCCCGGGCCCTATTAGACAAATTTTGTATGTAGGATTGCAAGCCTGCATCTACACCTATGGAGAAAGGTCTCAAGTTATCTACAAAGTCTGATTCTCCTTCTGTTGATGAAACTACATACAGGCAACTAGTAAGCAACCTCATCTACCTCTTTGCTACTAGGTCTGATATCAGCTTCACAGTCAAATATATTTCACACTTTATGACAACTCCTAAGGTTGATCATTGGATGGCAGCAAAGTGTGTGCTTCGTTATGTGAAGGGAACTTCAGATTATGGACTTTTGTACTCTCAAAGTTCTAATCCTAAACTCAGTGGGTTCACAAATTCAAATTGGGCAGGCTCTGTTGATGATAAAAAGTAAACTTCTAGATATGTGTTCAGTTTGGGATCTGGTGCAGTCACATGGAACAGAAAGAAGTGGCTGACAGTTTCTCTCTCCTCTACAAAGGCTGAATACAAAGGGACTTAAAGGTAGGATGTGAAGCTGTTTGGCTTCATTGGATGCTTGAGGATATGCAGATGTCACCAATAGGACCAACTACTCTATTTGTTGATAACAAAGGCGTTATCAAGTTAGCACGAAATCCAGTCTTCCATGAACGAACCAAGCATGTAGATGTTCATTGTCATTACATATGACAACTGGTTGAAGATGGGACTACAGATTTGCAGTATGTTCCTACCATAGATCAGACTGCAAAAATTCTCACCAAGCCTCTTGGTCCTAATAAGTTTGTCAAATTCAAAGGATAGCTTGGTGTTCTAGATAGATTAACCATTAAGGGAGGGTATTACAACAATAGATAGTCGTTTATTATTAATTAATGGTTATCTATTGTAAATATATAGTTAGCTTTAGTTTGCTTTCATTTTTTAGCTTTCTCTGTTAGAATAGAATGTTTCTATTCTTTACGATCGTTTCCTAAGGAAACATCATTTTATTCTTTTGTATAAATTGACCTTGCGGTCTCTATTAATAACAAGCAAGTATTTTACCAATTACTTTTGTAATAATAAGTAGACTTAGCTTGTCTCTTGTCTCATTTATTGACTCAATGGATGCATCTCCTCGTTGAATTATGCAAAAAAAAATGCGTTTCTAATGATTTAAGCAATTTTTTAAGTTGTTTAATTTTTTGCCAAGCCATATTTTTGGGAGTTTGTTGAGTCTTAATAGTTCAAGTTTGGTCCTAATCATTCAAGAGTGCCAATTGATGTAACTTTCAATCCTTGTGACTGTACTTGTATGTATCCTGCCAATTGCTTTCCTCTCTTCGAACTTCTAGCAGCATCACTTTTAGAATTTCCTTACCAAAAGTTTTCCATCTACTCCAGCTATCAAACTTCTATGCTAGCTTAGCATTTTTCAAAATGTTGTCCCCCATAGATTTTAACACTTGTCCATCACATAGATAACTCTTTATGATCGCCACCTTCAACCATGAGCATACCCACATCTTGTTCAACATATCATCCCCTTTGTGCCCAAAATTTCCTATCGGAAGAATTTTAAGACTTAATGAAATAAGAGAAAAGTTCATGTGTTGACATTAACAAATAAGAAATGTTTGAGCCCAAAGATCTCACACTATTGATGTGACAAATAAATATTTCAAGTAATCCATTGAGAGTCTTGTTGGTGTGAGTTTTGTTCCAATATAACATGTAGAATCAAGTACCCAATGTTTTGAGATGAAACGTCAATTGCTCAATCCTCTCTTGATATAAAGTCATCTCTCATGCTAAGCATGCAAAGTAAAATCATGCAATGACTTCAAAGTTCCTTTTATTGTGGATGGTCAGTGAAATGATGTGATTTACACTATTCATTCAAATGGATTTCAACTCATGCACTTCTAAAGATTTAGCTTCACAATGTGTAAAAGAAATATAGGTTTGATCTTCCAACTTGAACTTGACTTCAACTACCTATACTCCTAATTATAAATGCAAAGAATAATGGATGACTTGGTCTCTACTAATTATAGCTTATCAATGACTCCAACCACCTAGTGCAAGCTTCTACAAGAACAATCAAATTGTTTTCATCAATATCTCCTCTCCAAGCTCATCAAAAGATGCAAACTAAAGATTGAATATCAATTGAAGTTAAGTGATTGACTCACCACACAAGGCACTCCTACTACCGACAAGAGGCAAGTGGCCCAAATTTGTTCGGGTCAAGAAAGTAAACATCCACAATCACTTTCATTCAACCAAATACTTAATATAAAAAGAAATCTACTCCATGTGAAAGATTGAGAGAACCAAAAAAACTTCGAAGGTATATTAAGTAATCCACCATGAAAACCGACAATGAATTGTCAATCACTTTGATACTATCATAGCAACAATTTGATCAAGTCTCCCCCTTAGTCTACTGTAATACTTCTCTAATAAAATGAATCTAACTTTCTAACTTTTAAAAAATGAGAAGGCCTCGGCCTTTTATAATAATTACATTACAATGAAGAGACAAGATTGATTGGAGATCAAGGGCCAAGATCCCAAAAACCCTAATGAGGGTTTCCAAATTTACAACCAATTACATGAGAGTGACAAATCATGGGCCAATAAGAAAATTACAATGAATTTACAGCCAATGAGAAAATAGGACACTTTTCATGATGTGGTTGACCGTGTTTGAATTTGAATTCTCTAACTGGAATAGACAACTCAATGCCACCTCATCCTTATCCTATGCTTGAAGTCTTGGCTTGAAAAGAAACTCTCAACATTTGAGATCTTCTCCATCCTTTGGAGATTTTCTCATGGTAGGACTTGTGAACTTGATTTGAACTTGATCTATCTTTTGCTTCTCAATGATGCCTTCATGAGGTTGGATCTTTTTCAAGCAAAACTTGGGTTCCAACTTGATCACTAAATCTAATTTGAAACTTCCCCTCTCACTTGCAATCCTCGAACTTGAATTTGAAGCATCCACTTGAAGTCTCCATCTCCTAGCTTCTCCTTATTGAATGATCATTTTGCAAGACAAAAAAAAGAAAGGCAAACTTCGTAAAGCTAATGAGTACAACAACAAGGCGAAATTGTAAGCTCAAGACATAATGCATTAACATCAAAGAAATATGAGATAGAATTCTGCCCATTCACAATCAAACCTTTCTCCAGATTTGAGGATCCTTTCCTTATTATCCAAAACAAAATAAAATTATATAGAAATAGATAAACTAAGCAGACTTCCAATACGCCATGGCCAGATTTCCACTATTCCCTTCAAAATTGCCCTCAAATTGTTATCTTGCAGCCCCCAACCCATATTTGAGATAAAGTTCGGTTCAATATGGAGGGGAGAAGATTTTGTCATAAGATGATTTTATGGGCAAAAATTTCTCTAGCAAAGGAATCTCCACCAAGCACTTTTAGCTCTTAGTTTTGCCAAAACAATGGTGTTCCTTACCTCCTTCTACTCATCACTTAACGAAATTTTGCTCAATTTGCTGCTTTATGACAACTCAACCCTCAAATTTGATCCAACCTTGGGTCTAAAAGGGGGCATAAATTTTAGGAAGAGAGGATGCTATGGGTGGAAATTCCTCTAACAGAGGAATCGCTGCCACCACTATAGTAGTGTACTTCATCCTCAATAAAACATCTCATCCAGCTTCCGCAATTCAACATTTTAACACTCAATGTTTGCTCTCTTTGCTTATCACTTCAATTCTGTCAAGATCGTAGACCTCTTGCTTGGGCGGATCTTTGAGATCTTGAGGAATTTTCGAAGGGAAAATTCTTCTAACAAAGGGATCCCCACCACCTCTTGCACCCTTTTCCCAAAATTAGTCCATTTTCAATTTAGGAGGCAAAGAGGATTTATACAAATATAACATTAAATTATAAGTTAACCTTATAATTTAAGTTATATTGTCAAGATGTTTGAGATAGGTTTTAGCTTCACAGGAGTTATAATAAAGAATCTAGACTTTGGGAGTTTTCAAAAAAAATTTGAACTTAACAAAATTTCAAGATTTAGTATGCCTTCAGCAGTTTTACTTCCTATAACCTAGCCTAGCCCTCTAATGTCAAATTGAAGCTAGATCAAGGACTCTCTAATGATTCTAACTTGGATGAGGGTAAGTTGTTCTATTTCAATCGATAAGTGGACTGGTATTAGACATCGTCTACTTGTCACATCATAGTCACATGCACAATTGGCTCTTATTTTTTTTAGCCATTGATTGTTCAAGGAAATGCAAATATGCAAACTTTCAGCTTAACATTTTGGGAGAGGCCATATGTTACATCCACTATTTTCCTTATTTATAAATATCCTATATAGTCGTTAAGACTTCAGGCAAATTTGAGTTGGTTGGTTAAATTTTTCATTATGTTTTCATGTGAAAATGAAGTGTGAATTATTTGTTACAATTTCATGGGAACTAGAAATATTGGTTAATCGTTATAATTGGAAATGGTTATTAACAAGATTATTCTTATGATAATTTTTTATTTCATTAAATAATTTGGAAATATCTTATTACCAAGGTAAATTCTTTTATTGTAGGAAAGCGATGAAGGGGGGGAGCATTGTCAGAGAGGGAATTGGGCATGAGGGCACCAACTTTCCATTGAGCTAACAGGTATGAGTCCTAAACCACCATGGCCAAGGGAAAAAGGACTAGGCAAGCAAGAGTATACCAAGTGATCACTACAAGCTAACCAAATCAACACATTTAATAAAATAATAAAAGTATCCAATGGAATGGCATACGTGTTGTAGTATATTGGTACCCATGGTACTTACATAACATTCATACATGTATATGTATGTATGCATATATTCAAATATGACGTACATGTATGTATAAACAAAAATACATATATTTGGAATATTATGTGTATGTATGTATATGTGTACATTACACATACAAATGTATGTAAATACAATAAGTATTATAATAAAAAACATGAGTAAAATTATTATTATTTCCATCGGGTTTTTATTTGTGACTCTTTAATTTTCAAATCAAGAAAGTAACTCATGATTGTCACCTTTCTAATCATCTTGCACGTAACTCCTTTTCAGGAGATTATAACTTGTAAACCGAGTGTGCTTGAGGAAGGAAGCCATTTCTATTCTCTGCAATAAGCTTTCACAGCTGCAATTCATTTCATTTAGCGACAGCCATTCATCCCAATCTATCTATTATTCTCTACCGTACCTGTGATTTATTTCTTCTAGCAATACCATGTCATTTCAAGCAATACTTTTACCTCATTCATAATCGGCAATCATAGCCACAACGGGGGACTGAATTTATATAGTTAGGGAGCCATGACAGGCCATTTGTAAGCTTATACCAGCAGTTGAGGGTGACTACCTCCATTATTACAAGCCAAGTCATGAGCCCTTCTACACCTTATCTTTCTTATTTATTGTGATTTAAAGCTCTGAGATCAGACTTGATGCATGAATTAAATTTAAAATAATATGTCTAGTGCCAGACGGACTAGGATCCATGACTAAATGAATGTTTGCAAAGATAGGTTTTCCAATATGATTGCTTATGTTCATACAATCGGCCTAATTCCAAGATTGACTTACCTGCTGTATAATATCTTGTTTTTCATTTCAGAACTTAAATAATTGGAAAGAAAACCAGATCTATGCATTCTTATATAGGGATATAAACAACATACCTCTAAAATAACATGAGGTGCCATCAGAGAGTTGGCAATATTGTTTTTGAATTGCCATAAGGAATTTTCCAATATCTACTATAGGCCTAGTTTGGGTAGAGAGATCTTGTTTGTAGTAAACAGTGTTTATTCAAGATTCATGAACAGCCACCCCCTGATTCATAAAGAATGACGAGCAAGGTTGAGATGAAAGGAGTAGGCTAATAACAATTGATTGTGGGATATACCTACAAGACAAGAGGTGGAAAATTAGTACAAACTAAACAGTAAATGAACATAAGCAAATATATTAGCCCGAGTCAGCTCATGGTGGTCAAAATGGTATGGGTCTTGTTGTCAAGTCGAGCGCTGAGTGCTCAAGCACATACTATCCATGTAAGTCCCTGGTCAGGGTAGGTTTAGTAACTTATGATGTTGTTATGACCACTTGAGGTCAAGATAGCTTGTAGTTGAACGGATAGGCTGATGAAAGGAGTTCACATCCTAGCCAGCTGTGAAGTTGACACTCTAACACTAGAATGCTCAATGGCACGATAGGGGTATTCTCATGCTTAATCCCGTGCAGGAAGGGCCTTTCTCAGTTGAGATTGTGTGGGGATACTAGGGTCCGTGGTTGGGAGGTTAAGCCTCTGACAATGCTTCTCCTCTCAACCTGATGCCAAGACTTTCTCAACATAGAACAGAATTGCATCCATGTCTCCTTCATTTTAACGAGTATTTTACTTTGGTATATTCTTCAAGTTCAGTTGAACTTATGCTTCGTTAGTTATTAATGTTATAATCTTTTATAGTGATTTCAAGCAATTTGTTAAGTAATTAAATTAAACTTTCCTTCATTTTGTTGGTAAAAGCAACTATCTAGAATTCAGTTAATCTGTAACAAACACTTTTCTCGGTCTTAACTAACAACTAACAACTAACATATCAAAGAATATAGTTATTACTTCATTTTCATAGGAAGACGGTTATAACAGTTACGTTCATGTGAATGAGATTAACTGTTAAATTTAGTTAAATGAAAATTTCATAATTAACAATTGAAAACACCATCAATAAATTTACCGTGGAAATTAAAATCTGCATACCATGGAATTTGAATCAAAAATCAATGTAGGGATGCTTCTGCAATCACCTAGATTAGTCCACAAATATCACTTAGGATCAATTGACGATTAGCATCAAATACCACTATATCAAAATCAAATGACGATTACCATCAAATACCACTATATCAATATCAAATGACGATTAGCATCAAATACCACTATATCATTTAGGGCATCACATACCACTGTATCAATTAGGGCATCAATTACCATTGGATCATTCAGGGCATCAGATACTACTGTATCATCTAGGGCTTCAGATATCACTGTATCATTTAGGGCTTCAATTACCAATGGATCATTTAGGGCATCAGATACCATTATATCATTTGGAGCGTCAATACCATTGTATCAATTAGGGCATCAATTACCATTGGATCATTTAGGGAATCAGATACCATTGTATCATTTAGGGCTTCAGATATCATTGTATCATTTAGGGCATCAGATACTATTGTATCATTTGGGGCGTCAATACCACTATATCATTTCTTTTTCTTCCGATTGCTTAACTGTGGCAATAACATAAGATTAGAAGATATGCTCATAATCATTATTCTTATAAATGAAAGACTGAAATAACAATCCATCAGATAAATCTGTCTCTTGCAAACAAATATATTCCACGTTCAGTTAGAAAATCAACCGATCTAACTGGTTGTCAATTATATTGACGATAAGAGTTGATTTCATTTAAAGAAATAACTATAACAATGATACAGCTCAATTAATCTTACCTTCTACTTGAATATACATCATAAAAGTAAAAATACATGTTTTCCGACAAAAGTTTGAATGCATAGTTTATCTTTAACTGATGCAAATCTGACATCTTGTGGAGGGGAAACATTGTCAAGGGCTTAACCACCCAACCTCGGACCATAACTTATCCCCACACAATCTCTAACGAGAAAAGCCCTCCCTACCCAAAATAGACATAGAACACCTTGTTGACCACTGAGCATCCTGGTATCTAATCACACCACTCGACTTGACAACAAGAGAATACAATAAACATGATCATGCATGAGCTATTAAATAAAATTATTCGGATTTAATTGTATCATATCTGATTTCACTTCCATTTCATTGTAGATTTCACCTCACCTCTTCAGTTTTTCATGGCTATACAGTCGGTGAGTCCTAGGTGTTCAGAATCTCAGAACAATCGGCTCTATTTGTTAATTCATGAAAATTAGATGCTTCCAGCATTTCACATTCTGTGATTTTGAGAGATTATATTCTTTAAGACTTGCAGAAATAAAAGTCATTCGGTTCTAATTTCCAATGGCAAAAATAATTAATGGTTCCATATCATGGATACTTGCTAAAATTTATAGCAAACAACTCCCTAAAGTTAATTAAGTGTGAATGAGTATATTTTGCAGCTCACTACTATGGAAATCGAAATGCAATGATAGTTGTTAATGGAATTACAGCAATATTTGGAAAATGATCGACCACGTGACCAAGTATAAATTTTGGAAATGTTTGAAGTCTTGCGAGACGCTTGTGTATCAGCTCTTCTTCAAATTGATTACCAGGCATAACCACAGTGTGTAAATGAAACCTCAACTTCAGCAAGGAAGAACAATATACGGCAGACTTGTAACAAGAAAGGTGCTGCTATAAACTGCAGAGATTTCGAATATAATTTGTAGAGATTCGAATGATAAGTTGAAGCCGGAAAGTGAGCAAGGAAGAGCAGATTAAGGAAGGAATTCAAAAATGATATTATGTCCTTCGTCTCACCCGACTCATGATATAAAAAGGATTAAAAGGACTCTTTGGCTTCCAAGAAGCCGTAACATAAAAGAATGTCTTGGCTCTTGGATGCCAAATAAATGTGACAAGCGTTGAATCGGTTTCAAACAAGAAGAAGAATAAAAAGGATGGTAGAAGATTTGAAAGTTTAAAATCAAAATTATTATGGTTTATATTTATCTACGTACACGTAGATATATTTGTGAGGTGGCATCATTATATTATAAAGAAAATAATATTATGGTGTCACTTTATATTTATCTCTATGTACGTACATAAGTATATATTATAATAATATGGAAAGATCAATCAAAACTTTTAAGGTACGTATTATATTTTAATGAAATTATTTTATGTTTAAATTTGTTTATTTAATAGCTCATGCAGTTCCATCGATTGTATCCTGATATTCAGGTTGCTAGGTCCTCAACCATGGTGATTCACGATTCATACCCATTTGCCCAGTGATGGTGATGCTCCTATGCCCAATTCTTTTTTGACAATGCTTCCACTCCTTTGACATGCTTCATACAAAGAAATTCTCCGCAGTTAAATCATATTACCATAACAAATTATTTAATCATAAATAATCATAACGGCTAACTGCCTTTTCAATTCCATGAATTTGTGATAAATAAACAACTAGCATGTTATCTTCACATGAAATTATAACGACTAACCATATTACTATTTCACAAGATTATAACAAATTTAACTATCAACTGACTTCATGTGAACCTCAACCGCTATATTTTAAATTAGGTCAAAAATTGGGATGTAAGATAATTTGTTATAACCATTAATCTCTTTCATATGAATATGTAAAATAGTTGTTATAACTATCTTTCATGCATGTGAATATGGAAAGTAACGTATTCAATAATTTAATAATTGTTAAAGGCTAGGAAAAAATAGCTTGTTACACCATAGAGGAGGTTGGGGAATCAAATGTTGTTCAAGTGATCACCAATTCAGCAAGTGTATGCAAACTGGCTAGCTTGATTGTGCACAGTGTGTTCATGCATTAAAGGGCATAGGGAAATTAGATTCGATCAAGGTAGTAATGGCACAAGCTAAAGATATTCAAATGCTCATTTGCAACCACGACATCTCACTTGCTCACTTTAGGAGTTTTCCAAAGGAATTTCTCATACCTGTGGAGACAAGATATGCCAGTTCATTTTATTAGGTGGATAAATTAGGTGTATGTGGCCCTATAGTTGATGGTGGTTAATTTAGAGTGGAATACATAACCTAATGCAGACACTACTGAAGGAAAATCCATCAAACAAAAGATCCATGATGACAATTTGTGGTCCATTATAAGGTAAGACATTGTTGACTTTCAAATTTAATTAAAAATCATTTGATTTGAATAATTTAATGTTACTATTGAATCTTTCTATATTTCTACGCTTCCTAGTTGTAATAAACTTTAAGATTGATAAGCTTTAATCTAATTTGAATTTGAATTTGAATTTTTTTTGCTCTTTATAGATACGTTTTCTCTATAATCTCACCTATTGTAGATGTCATCAGATATGTCCTTAACAACTCTCAATCTTGGATAGATGTTTAAGAATTTTGATGACATAATTCAAAAGATGAAGGAAGTACTTTTGGCGAAGACTCATCAATTGGACTTCTATGAGCAATATATCGAGCTCATTGTCATGGGGAGGCTAGACACTATGAACACTCCACTTCACCTGGCAACCTTTGCACTAAATCGAAAATGGCATGAGCCCAAACCTAGAAGGTCCCTTGTGAAAACAACAAGGTGAGATGTGAAAACAACAAGGTGAGATGTGGGTTAATAAAGGCCCTTCAAAAAATGAATCCACCTGAGCAATTTACTATACTTTGCAAACAAAGGGTTTCCTTCTCAAATATTAATGGTCTAAACTTTAGCATGCCAAAGGTGAGGATAGATAGAGCAATAATGGCACAAAAATTCCAATTGGATGGTCACAATGCCATGGGTTTGATGCACCAAAGTCGATGACACTTGTCATTCCCCTTCTATAAGTTCCTAGTTCCTTTTTTGCAAAGAGGAATTGGTCTACATATGGCTTTATCCACTACATCAAGAGGAATATGCTTACCCCTAGACAAGCAAATAAAGTTAGTGGTCATGCATGGTGCTCTACGACTCAAGGTTCCTCAAACTCCAAAGTATTGACAAAGTTTGCCTTTATGGTGGGATTTTTTCCTAAAAACACCACCTATGGTTAATGAGGACAATGCACAAGAGGGATTCATTGGGATTCCATTGGATGATGCAACCTTTGAGGCTGAAGCTAAGAGTGGCAATAACACTGACTTTGATGAAGATTAGGGGCAGCAGCATACTATCTTTGTTTTACTTTTGGCTCTTTTGAGACTTTTGACATTATATGATGTATGATGCTTTCCATTTTGTTGAAAGTTGCAGCCTTTCAGCATTTTGATATTCATATAATTACATGCATACTAACAATGATTCCAAGTTCAATGAATTATCTTTATGAATGTGTGAAATTAAAACCAATTTGAATTGACTATAGTATTAAGTTACATCATGTACATACATTTATTCATGTCAACTCAATTGCCATGTATAATGTATATGATGAGTGATTTTAGATTTGCCAATTTATTCATAAAAATATATTTGAAATTACCCTGTATATTTTAAATTTTCCCTATCTTTTATGCAGCCATCCCCTTTTTCGCCCTCTCCCATCCTACAAAACCCATTTCCATGTCCCACCATCAAAGAAACTCGGGGTAACTAAGCAAAACTATGAACATCAAAACATAAGAAAAGGTTGCACTTAGCTATGTTGTTATTGACATATTGTAATGCATGTTATGAGCAAAATAAACCTTTTGCTGCCAACCTGTTTTTCTCATCAATCATTGTATTGATGTTTAGGTATTATACTAATTGCTTCATGTTATGTACATTTTGGTTTTAAAAAACAACCACTTACACAAAAAACCAATAAATAGTAAGTGGAAATTCGGGGTGAGCGGGGATAAGGCAATAGATCTCTCTATACCAAAGTACTGTATTATTGTGTACACTACCTTGTTGAATGAAGATATCATTCTCTCTATCATATTTGTGCAAATTCATGATATTTGATTCTTTTTCAGAAAATAATGTAACTAAGTAGTATAGTAAACAATCTGCAGTGGGAACTATTAATGTTAGTGTAGTTTCAATCAGATGAAACCCATTGAAGATATATATACATTAACCTTGTGTATATATGAGATATGTATGTAACTCATTTAATATATATGTAAAAGTTATTATCACACTCTTAATCATGATAATAAGCAAATGCTATTGATAACTAATGAGAGGTAAAGCGACATGTCTCTACGGAGACATGCCTCTTAATATCATATACATGCATTTAGAAGCTAACTTGAAACACAGAAAAAAATCACAAGTGCTATTAGAATTTACAGGAAAAGACAACAATCCTATTTTTAACATGGTATCAGAGTAGGCTCACCTACTAGCCTATGAGGTATCAAAAGTTCACATTTATGTCAAATTTTTACATCTTCGTTAGAGATGAATCCATAAGGATTGTTCCAAGTCCTCATATTTACAAATCACTAATATCCTAAAGAGAAAGATTTTATCTAACGACTTTGTGAGAATATATTTGCAATGAATTTTGACAATGCAATGGAGAAGACTTTCAGATATCAAAATATTAAATTGAAGTTTTTCAATTTATTTGTTTTCGGTGCAGACATTTTAATGATGTGATCCGATGATTTTTGGGTCCCGCTCAACGTATGGGAACGGATTCTCTAAAGTCCAGCATGGATATCATATTATAAAGATTTTGGTTGGATATTTATCAGGTGTGACGATACGTGGGTCGATTCTTTTCAAAGCTTTGAAGGGTGTGTACATCCTTCTAGAAACTACATGAGGTGCTCAAACTTTCTTGAGTGTGTGGGTGGCATGAAATATTTATCAAAATTTCAAAAATAACGAGCCTTGATGGTTATGATTAGAAATTATTATTGCTCATATTACCCTGTATGTAACTATGTTTATACAACTCGACACAATGCCTTGTAAACTCATTGCTGGTAGTTTGTAATACTAGGCAACTTTGTAGCTTAGCGTCTACGCGATGGAGTTGAACAGATGGTGCGAGGTGAGATGGCCTAGCAGCTTGGCTCAAGTTGTAGTAATGAAAATACAAATGATGAATGTGGTGTCAAGATGGATGTGTGTTCGGCGAGCTACTCACTTGCCAGTAACAAGCTCAGTGCTGAAACAATCCAATGTCAGGCTCAACTTGTGAACCAAATGCAGATCATTGGCCTCCTCTACTTGAATACAAAAATTGGTCTACCCTATCTCCTTTGGGACAATATATGTGCTCAGTGTGATGGAGCTCAAGTCAAATCGATATTTAGTCATTACTTGTGGAGTCATGCAAGACTAAGAGGGGCCCGTAGAGATTACATTGGATTAGGAACCATTGCTTGAGTGGCAAATTGGGATGTGGAAGTTGGATCTCACAAGGTTATGAAGAGATCTAACCCTTTGTAGTCATTCAGTTGAAAATCCATCATCTACACTTATTATTACACCGAGCTCGTGGAGTCATCGAGTTCTTGGGAGGTGCTTTTGTTGGAACAGTGACCAAAGTTATTTATAGCCTTTAAATGGATCTTTTAACCAAGGAAAGATTTATTATGATTGCAGTTCAACAAAATAAGAATATTCCTTATCTTGTTTTGATGAAGAGATGGAACTGGATCGAATCCAAGTGCGTGTGAATATCCCACTGCCAAGTTCAAAGAGGATCTGTCTAGGTTATTGCCGGATATGCCGCAAACCAATCTCCCCTATAGAATGGTAGGGGGCTTTAGAATAGTAGGGCTGCTGAGTCGACATGCCTGGCCTTTATCGAGAAACATTATGTTGCTTATACACAAATTGCAAATATTGGTTTCTTTGAAGACGGAAGGGTTGTGAGAATAAATCAACTCCATTGGAATAATGATACACAAAACTCCTATTTCTATTCACAATACCGTTGGTGATACCCTCTACTTTTATCGGGGATTAATCTTTGTTCCATATGTAAATGAGAAGTTGCACGATATCCTTGTCGATCTAATAAATATAAAAAGTATGTATATTGAAATAGAGAACAAGAAGCAAAAATTATTTGTGAAGATCGATAAAGAAAAGATGTTATCAATCGCAAAAAAATGGAATGATTGTTATGCAGTTGAATTAGGGAATAGAGAGGTCGTTAAATTACTCTATGCAAAATTATATACTATCTTTGAGTATTATATCTTATTATTTCAATACATACTATGAGAGCTATTTGCCTTGATCTTTTCTCCCAGTATGTTCTTGCGAGAAAGGGGAGATTGATATCAGATTCAGAGGTATTTTGACACTTTTTCAAAGGCAACTTTGGAGGAGTCGTCTTTACTTTTCTATCTAATTGGATCTTTTTGTATTCCTTTATTAATTTAAATTAATATTAAATATTGTCTCAATTTGTTCAAAACTCAAGGTTAACACCTTTTTCTAATAGTGCTCCTATATTGTCTCCAATTAAAGAATTCATTTCATCTCATTAGACCTTTTATTAATTCAGGGGGAGTTCAAAAGTCCATGTGTGTGACTATATGATTTTAATGGGCCTACCCCTATGTACATCATGAGGAAGTGATGACTTCCAAATGATTATCACTTGTATTTGCAGAAGTCATTGGAAGGTGACGATCATACAAAACTTGAGTCATGATATACATTTTATGTAAATAATGAAACAAATCATGATACATTATATCTTGCAAAATCAACAATAAGAATTAGATGTCATTCACTTGACGGTCTATGAGTTGTTTGAAGGTATTTGGTGAATATCATATGTTGATATTCTACAGGCCATTACCTTATTAAGTACTTGGCAAATATCATATGTTGATATGTTGCAGGCCAACACTCAAAGTATTTGGTGAATATCATATGTTGATATTCTGGAAGCCACTACAAATGATATCAAAATGGTGAAAATCTTCTGATCAAAGATATCCTTTGCCATTCCGAATATTACAAATGGTGTAATATCTATCCCTGTGTTTATCCTTCTTAACTAAGAGGGAGTGTTAGTGTAGTTTCAGTCAGATAAAACTCACTAAAGCTATATTTACATATACCTTCTATATAATGAGATATATTTAACTCATTTAATATGTGTGTGTGTGTGTGTGTGTGTGTGTGTGTGTGTGTGTGTGTGTGTGTGTGTGTGTAAGTTATTATCACACTCTTAATCATGATAATAAGCAAATGTTATTGATAACCAATGAGAGTTAAAGATACATGTCTCTACAACGACATGCCTCCTCATATCATACACATATGCATTGAGAAGCTGACTTGAAACACACAGAAAAATCACAAGTGCTATTACAAGTTACAGAAAGAACAAAACGATCCTATTTTTAACAGGAACCCTCATAGCATGATTTATGCATAACAACAAGACAGGCATGTTATTCTAAAAGACTTGTCAATTTAGATTATATGAGTTGTGTCATCTTTTTCACTTTCACAAAACATGTGTGATAGTTAAAGAAAACAGAAGGATATCAATAAGATCGTTACCATGCAAAGCATGTATACTGGAAAAAATACATGACCATTACCTGAATTCCATTGGAAAATCTGTAAGTAATTTCAATGATGTCAACACCTGGATATCCTTCCATTCCATTCTCGGCCTCTTTACTACTAAAAGAAATATAATGAATGCTCATGTCCCCTGGTGGCTGATTTCCTGAGATAACATCATAAACTGCCAAACATTGCGGGCAAGTGGGACATGTTTTGAACCATTGCTCAATACATTTTCTGTGAAAGAAATGATGACATTTCACCAGCTCAATGACTTTTCCTTCATGCAAGCTGCAAAGGCAAATAGAACACTCATCCTCGTCATCAGAATTGGAGGCAGAATCATACTCAGGATGCAGGTAACACTCATTGGACTGATCTTGATCATTTCTGATTACCTGTCCATGTAAAGTTCCATTTAAATCCTGAGAATGATCCATATTAGCAGGCTGGATTTTTGACAACTGATCTGAAAAATATGTACATCTTCGGACATTCCTACGATTTGAATTTTTAATATTACATTGAATTGCATCTGCTTCAAATAGAATTGAATACTTCCGACCATTCAATTTAAAGAAAACACCAGCTGGACAATTCATGCAGTCACTTGTACAGCTGGCCATGTATTTGTTCCATGTTGCTTCTAACTTTTTTGTAAGATAATCATTGTATTTGTGCCATTGACTCTTCTCTTCTTCCCACCACTGCCAAATGGCAAAAGAGCTTTTCTCATTCAAAAATCTCTGCACTGGGCGAAATCGATGGGTTCTGCGATTGACCTGTGTAAGAAGTAAAACAAAAACAATAAGTGCCAACCTGTAGATTTGTGATTTTCATAATCAAAAGACTTATTTAAACAAACTGAAGCTTTGATGATTAAATAAAAAATGAAATAGTATGCTCTGTACAAATATTCAGTAAATGGTTTCTTTGGAATAGTTAAAATGTACAATTCAGATTCCAAATGTCATATAGAATTACATACTCGTGAGAAAAGTAAAAATGTATAAATCAGATTCCAAATGCCATATTAAATTAAATACTTGTGAGAATACTAAAAATGTATAATTCAGATTCCAAATGCCATATAGAATTAAATACTTGTGATGGAAGCGTCAAATGCCATGCACAACCTCAGTAGTTTTAGCTAGAAAAGAGAGTTTTTTTTGAATTAATCTAAAAAAAGAAGAAAAGGCACTTCTCTTTTAGCTCCATATCCTTCAAATGATCTGTTTCCTGTCATCAGGCTTCCTAACACTACTGATAATAATTTTCATGAATATCATCCTGTTTTCATTTGATGTGATCATCATTTAAGCATTTCTGAAGATTACACCAAATCTATCTTTACACTTTGCAGTTGAATCTTTGCAGAAATGTTATGCGTTGAAGCCTGTAGACAGTTCTGTGATATCATAAATAAAGGTTTGTGCCAATTTTACTATGTTCTCAATTGTTGGCTTAGGTAGTAGATGTTACATGTTAGTTATGAACAGCTGACCTAATGGTTTGTCCTACTCTTAACCAACAACTATTAGTCTGACAAATACCATTTCCGCTACAAGACTAAGAACACTGATTTTATGACATATCCTCTGTTCTGGCAAGCATTGATTTGAGCTCTACATATGCAATAAAAGCATTGTATTCTTTCTATATTATCTGCGTATTTTTTATTTGTATAATATATGAATACAGTTACTCTTCCATACTGCAACAAGTTACCAGTACAATGACTGCCAGCATAACAGGATCTTTCATAAGAGATCTATACCATTACACTGACAGTAGAAAATGATGTTTTTTGGACCTATGGTTCCCATCAAGGCATAAATGTTGCCCCAACTGTCCTTAACTACAATGTAACATGCACTACCTAAGATGACAATTGAGAACATAACTAAGCTGGCACAAAACATATACATGCACCATCTGCCTCTGTCCTCGTTTAATTTTAAATGGTAAGTTGCTATGAGGCTCACCAAAGACCTTTCACCATGGGTATATGTACATGGTGCTGAGAAGAAATTAGAAGAGCTCTGACTGTGTTGATGGAATCTCCAATTAATTCTTTTTCATGGGAATAGGAAGAGGTAAACACAGTAACACATTTGTGACTTGAATAACAGACCCATTTGAGAGAATCTACAATTCAATTTTTTATTTGACTGGCCAGTGTCCATGCTAATATTTTTCAAAAGTTCGCAGGTGCTGAATTAATTAATTACCAGTGCATAATCTTCATATTCTAATAGAAGAGAATGAATATAAATCAGTAACTGTTTACCTGGCCAAGCACTTGATTCTTGAAGTAGATACAGTGAGATGGACTGGAGCTTTGCAATAGACTAATCTGTGCAGACACTTGGCCATTAGCATAGGCAGATTCAATTGCAAAACTACATGCATGGTTGTAAGGACACCACTGTAAATTATCAGTCTGCCACTGCCATCCAATTTCAAATGTTGAATCATTGCTGGCTAAGTCTAAGTTCGTGTTTAAATGTGAATTTGCATCACAATTAGTTGATGTTCGTTTTTGTAAACATGAACATCTACGAACATTCCTGTGAAAAGAAGTTTTCGCATTGCACTGCACTGCTTCAGCTTCAAACAAGATAGAATATGTTCGTCCTTTTAACTTGAAAAATACGCCAGCTGGACAATCCTGTCTTCCCAATTTCTGATTAGCAATGGAATTCAGCCATGCTGCTTCAAACTTTAAAGTCAGTTCACTTCTGTATTCATGCCATTGGCCTTTCTCTTCTTTCCACCATTCCCAAACAGCAGTTAAACTTTGCTCTCCAATACATCTCCTTACCGGGCGCCCCCTATAAGTCCTAAGATTGACCTGCCTCAAAAATCAAAATCCAGAAAATATTGGTCAGTACCTTAGCAATTCCAGTTTACAAAGAATGGTGACAAAATATAAAAGCTAAAATTTATGAGTCATATCGGAACAGATAATCACTGAAAAAGATTCTGATCTTGCAAACCAGAACAAAGCAACTATAATTTATAACTCTAGCAAAGCAAAAAAAAAAGTGCTTGAAAAATTAAGGTTACAAATGCATTGCAAGAAATAATCATGGTACTTCACCAAATCTATGAAGTACAAAATAAAAAAGCACATATGTACCCAAAAGTACAGAAAATATGTTATGTTACAAATATGAACTGGAATGCCCAAAAAATGAAGCAACATTAGAGAAAACTAAAAAATCAAATTTTAGATGTAATAAAAAATTCAACAAGGTAAACGAATAATTGACATTACGGATTGAAATGATAGGAAAGAATTTGATAAAATTTCTATTTGTATGATAACTAAGGAGACATTATCCTATTTGAATGAAAGTGAATATCAGAAAGAGGAAATAAAAGAGAAAAGTAACCAGACTTGGGAATCAGAAAGAAAAAGGGATTATTCAAATAAGAACCTTTAAAAGAAGAATAGGCAATGAGAAGCCTAACAAAAGAAGAAACAAAAAACAACAAATCAAAAAATTTAGGCGTGATGATTTTAGGCCTTGTACCTCACTACTACAGTAAGTGATGCAGTGTCAAATCCACCATTGGAACTGCATAAATTTAGTTATATTCTGTTACAACATATATATCCAAACCTTGGTATGTCTGAGTCTCTAACGTGCGAACATGCATATATCCCTCAAAAGCTTTCTGTGAATCCACTAACAGTGAGAACTACAAAAAAACATTTTCAAAACTTGGACCCAATTTTAGACTAACATGGAGCACTCCAGACATCTCTTCTAACTTAAAGAAAAAAATCATTCATCACAAAGTTTGCCGAGGGAATAAGGGAGTGCATGGATTAGAATATAGTTCATGAAAAGGTGAAAGAAATCTGAATGCTTTCACAAAATAAAATTGCATCAAATTGAACTAAAAGGCCCTTGATCATGGATTCTCTTTAGTTTGGAACAAAAGATACTCTTTCCTCTTGCAAATCTTTGAAATCATATTATGTGAAAATCTGGAAGGATAGATGGGTTTTACAACAAAATATACCACCTACTGTTCTCAGATTTTTAAAGAAATATGCCTTAATAATCCACGAATTCTTGCCTTTCAAGAGGTTTTAATTCTCTCCTTACGTTGATCTGCTGCTTCTCATGTCAATCCACCACCTCTAGGTAGTAATTTGCTGCCCTCTCAAGGATAAATTTCGCTGCCAATTCTGATAAGAAAAAATTGCTGCTAACATTTGATACAAATTGCTGCCTTACTTCTGGGAAATTTGCTGCCTTATTCCTGAGAAATTTGATCTTACAGGAGGAAGAACTTTGCTGCCTAATCAGCGGAATTCACTGCCTTCCAGAGCAGACAAGAAATGGTTTGAATCGGTGGAGAAATGTGTTAGTTCGACCTTGTTATATAGGCAACTTTCAGGCCAGAAGGCATGTCCCCCAAAGAGAGCCAACCTGGCCCTTAAACAATGAAATTAATAATGTAATTCCTATTCTCAGTGCTGATTGGAAATGGCAACATTCTGGGCGAAAACGCCCAAAAAGGTCGGATTCTGACTTGTTTTAGGTAATCACAGCCACAATCAGAAAAGATCTAAGTCAAACCCACTAATAATTCAATCAGATTTGCTAATCACTTAATGTTTCTTGGCCTTAGTCAAAGAATTGTTCAAAAGGAAAGGGTTGGAAAACTCAGACTTTTGGGCAAAAGAAAAAAGCCCAAAAAAGGGTGGACTCCAACATGTTTTAGGCAATTCTAGCCCAACACAAAAAATCTGAAGTCCTCAAGCCCCCAAAACTTTCATTCCCCACGTTATTTTCTCACCAACTTCGCCAAGATTAAGGCAGTTTCCAAAAGATATTGATGTTTTAGGCTAGAAAGGGAGGTCGGAAGTCCTGGGTTTTTAGGCATTAATGCCCAAAAAAGGTTAGATTCCGACCTTATCTGGGAGTTAGTAGTCTCATATCAGAAAAATCCTAAGTCCACAAATCTTCAAACCTTCATTTTTTCAAGCCATCCCCTTATTGAATTCATTAGTTTTCACCATTTGATGCATGATATGTAAGATTGAAGGCAAAATAGAGGGTCAGAAATCTGAGAATTTCGGGCAAAAATTCCCAAGAAAGGTTGGATTCCAACCTGTTTTGGGCATATCCAACCAGCGACATAAAATTTCTAAGTCCAAAAAGCACCCAAATTTCATCCCTCTCAAATCATTTTCCATCAAATTTATTAAGTGTGCAAACAAATTTCGAAGGCATCAAAGGCTTTGCCAAGAAAGAGGGGAATTAGCCAAATTTGGTCATAGATGCCCAAAAAGGGTCAGATTCACACCCTACTTGGGCAATCTCAGCCCCCAACCCAAAATTTTCTAAGAGTTAAAATCATTAAATCTGCACTTACTCCACATTATTCTCGGTCCAAATCAAAATGTTTTCATCATGTCATGCATTGGAGGCTTGATTGAAGGGGGTAGAATTTTGCCCATGCTAGGAAATAAAGCCCAAAGAGGGTTCCATTTTGACCTAGTTTAGGCAATCCACTTGCAATTTTACTCCGCAATTCAACATTTAGTCATTTCTCTCTTAGGGGGCTGGAGGATTTATACAAATATAACATTGAAGTGTAAGTTAACTTTGTGTAAATGTTGTCAAGAAGTTTGAGATAGGTTACAACTTCATAAGGGTTATAATAAAGAATCTAGTTTTTGCGGGTTTTCAAAAAAATCCAAACTTAACCAAATTTCAAGATTCAACATGCCTTTAGCAATGTTAGCTCCCTCAACCTATCTTGACTTTCTATGATTGAATTAGAGCTAGAGCAAGGATTTTATAAAGGTTTTAACTTATTTCATCTCAAATCGATTGGTTTCAATTCTATATTCCTGATAGACTTAGCTCAACTCTTGCTCATACCCCAAGCAAACATTACTTTCTGGTAGGCCAAAATTGTTCAAACTAATTCTAACACTTGGAGACTTGAAAATGTTGCCAACTAAAACCACCTATGACCATGAATACTACCACCACAAGAGCAAAATTAAGGGGTCCCCAGTTGCAATAGGGCAATGGTGTGAAAACCTCACAACATCTAGCATCTGCCCAAAGAAATGTTCTTGAACATTTCAAGGATAAAACTTGCTTCGAACCAAGAAATTTTGATAAACTCCTCTTTCACCAATCAAACAACTAGGAAATGTAATCAAAATGGAAGAAACCACAAATAGAGCCACAAGTCCTTGTCCTCAATTACCCACGTATGTGCAAGTAATCCATTCCCCGTTTGACGAGAACTTAGAAAGCCTTGTAGATCACTTGGACTTAGCTATTTTGATATGCTTACTCCAAAAGCATCTTATAGAGTCTCGCCGGTAGTTAGGCATCCATAGCACTAACAAGGTTATCATTATGGTCAACCATGAGCATTGCTCTACCTGTATGGTTTTGATTTAGCAGCACTAGTAGTGATATTCACACACCCAAAGATAAATTTTCATTCACTTCTAAATTTCTTCTTTTTTTGGCACTTTTCTTTCTTTTCTTTTATTTTCTTTTGATATTGCTGTTCTTTTCTTTTCCAATCTTTTGTTGCGCCTACAGGCATTGAAGCCCATAGAGGGTTTGGAAAATTGTAGTGGCATTAAAGAAGGTGTATGATTTTTGCTAATTCCAAATTCACTTTGAGAACTTCTGGAGAACTCAAAGCAATAAAATGTGAGTAAAAATGTTTCAATCAAAAGGCTTAGATACTCAAAACATAACCATGATTCAATCCAAATTCAAGACAAATCATTTTTGGAAGATAAGGTTGTTTGAAATCCAATCTCCAATTCGAAGAACCTCACAAAGAGATGCCCAGGAAATGAGTCAAACGAATCTGTTGGGAGAACACCAGGGTGTGTCAGCTAACACTTTGCCCTTCTCACAAAATAGGATCCCTCTAACTAAACTAACCAAAGTAGAAAACTAAACAACTAAAGCAGACCACTACATGGATCAAATGACCCAAGGAAAACTTACAACCGACTCTCTAAAGCAAGATAAGAGAAGCAATTAATGAGTCACTAAACAGATCTCTAGTCAAATGACTCAAGGCAAATTACTCTCCTTGCTCCCAAGACAACTAAACTAACCAACCAAAAGGAAACCTACTCTAACCCTCTTGAACCAAGTGGCTCAAGACAAACCTACCCTAACTATGTACAAGAATCCCAAAAGGGATTACACCAAAAGGGCCCTCTAGCAAACTTATCCTTGTACTCCGCAAAAACAATTGCCACCTCACATTCAAACTCAAGGAATTTATCATTTAAGCCCAACAAGTGTGGCTTCATATAGTCCATGGTCAATCCAAAAGAAAGTTCTCTTTCCTAAACCTCCATAATCAAAATAATAGTTTTCAAAATTTTCAACATTAGAAGCAAGGAAAGAAACAACCTATTGTGATTCGAGTGAAAAATCTTGTTCAAATCCTCATTGATTATTCAGCACTTCAAGAGGTCGTAGTTGGTGGTGTACACTGTATGCTATGAAATTAGTGTGCAAGGAATACTAAACTAGTTAAGCATTCACAAACTAAAACAATAACAACATATATGAAAGCCAAATAGGATACAAACCTTGTCCTCCAAGAAGCCTCCGATATGTAGATAATTTGTACAATAAAAGATGTGTGTTCAAATTATATACTCAATCTTGAAAGGATGAGATATGATCAACAATGGAAGAGGATAAATTATTCAACAATGGACGTGTGGAAGAATTTTTGCATTACACATTACAATGGTAGCTTGGTAGTTTTTAGGCTCTCAAACTAGCATTATAATATTACTTATGATTCTAAATGAATTGTGAAGGGAGAAGGGTTCAATTTATAGGCAAAGGAAGGTGGAAACGGATGCTCAAGATGCAAGCATGGGAATTTCATAAGAGTGGCCAAGATGCAAGGAGAAGGGAGCAAATGGACTGTACTTTCTCAAATGCATAGCAAGAAGAGACCTTGAGAGGGGATTAGATGTTTTGGAGGAAATGTGACCATTTTGGGGGATGTGAAGGGGACAAAGTTGTAAGAGATGGATGGAGTGTGCAAGGCTTGTGTAAGAGTATTTAAGGCTAACAATAAATGCATTTGGGTTGTGACAAGAATTTACATGGGTTTGGGTTAGGATTTCTTAATCCTCATGTTTAAAGTTGTGCAAATGATTAGGGTTTGATTAAGCTTGGTTTAGGGAGTGATTAGGTTGCAACTGGGATTTTTGTAGGAAAATGCAAGTGGGTCACTTAATTAACTAGGTTTAATTAGTCAATTAAGTGGACTTAGAATGAGTGAATGGGTTGGGTTGAGTGTGAGCCTGGGTATTAGGATTGGGTTAGGGATTTGGCTAGGGTTAGAATTGATTAAAGGGGACTTAATTAATTAAAAGGGATTTTAGGAATTAAATTAAATAGGTTTTGTGCAATTATTTAATTTAATAGATGAAGAGGAATTTAAATGATAATCAAACTATGGGTTGTCACATTGATTTATCAATTCGACTATAGCTAATTAATTAGATTAATTAACTAGGGGGTGACATAAATTAATTAAATGTTAAATATTTAATTAATAATGTCTTAGAAGAAAACTAAATAGAATTACTTAATTGTGTAATCAGATTTAGGTGTCAAAAGGTGGTGGATTCTCCCTCTAGCATCAATATCAAATTCATGGGCAATCAAAGCATGATCAATCATGAAGTCAATCCTGTGAAATATTGCTTTGGGTGGCTTCTCCTTATAAACCATGAACCATGCATCCTTATGAAAATCACTAAGTACATCCTCAAAAATCAAGGATTCAATCATGAAGTCAATCCTGTGAAATATTGCTTTGGGTGGCTTCTCCTTATAAACCATGAACCATGCATCCTTATGAAAATCACTAAGTACATCCTCAAAAATCAAGGATTCCCTAATAATCTCTCCTTCAAATATCTCCCCAAGATGATCAAATGCAACATCCAAATGTAACATCATCCCAAGCTGCTCTTCATCTTTTTCTCCCATGGGGATGCACGTAGAATTTTCTTTCAAAACATCTCACGATTCTTCATGCAAAATCTCATCAACCTTGGAATCTTCAAAATTGGAAGGAAGACCATCACAAAACATCCTCACAAGTCCATCAAATTCAATCTCAAGTGGCAAGATCTTTGGAGGTTGGAGTTGATGGTGAACCATGTCACTTGCAATAATTAATCTATCTTGGAATATAGTTGGCAATAATTCCCTTTGCATTCTTTCCTTGAGATCATTCAGCACTCCCCCAGAGAATAAGGTAGAGATGGTGTCCTGTAATGCCTTATCAAATTGTTCTTCATACTTGGATTCACTTATGATAACTTGTAATTATCTTGATCATTAAACATAACCATGCTTCCCTAATGCAACTCATTTTAATGCTTTGGTTCCCAACTCGAGTGGCAATTGCCATCTTCATTTGATATCTAGTTTGGGAGCTGAAAGAAATCTTTGTTACCCCACACTGATATTTCCTCATACCAACCCACTTGGAACTTGATTAAGTTGATGATGTCTTGACATGATGGGCAAGTAGACTTCGGATGTGAAAGGATATGCATACTACGCCAAGTATTTCCTCCATATCCACTCCATGGTTTCCTAGTGATATCCCTTTTAAACTTGAGGAACTCCATTTCTGAACTGACTAGCATCACAGACTCAATACACCTTTGAAATGAAATTTTTCCTTGTAATGTCAAGTCCACCCTCAAGAGAAATATCAAACAACTACATTTCTTCATGATTTGTAGTGTCATGTAGTCTACATTGCCCTGACGTTGCAAGTTGAAATAACCCACATGGATGCAATCATTTTTTCAAAATAAACCAATAGGGAGAACATCCACCTTCCTATCCACTGAGAAACCTTTACTATTCCTCTTCTGCTTTTTTCAATGTTGGGGGGCTTTATGAAATTTTCACTTTTGGGGGATTTTTCACTTTAAGAGAGATCTCCTATCTCAAATATAAATTTGAAAACTCGTTATTGTTGACAATTCTGTGAATGAAATTTGTTCGCCCTCACCAAGCTCTATTGGCGTGATAATGGAGGGTATGTATACCAGAAACACTCTAAATTTGTAAGTTGTTCCAAGAATGAATTTCACTTCAGCCCCTCCTAGTGTCGTTTTTTGATGATGTGTGTTTTGTTCCACTGCAACATGTTGAATCAAAAATTCAGTATTTTGAGATGATACACCAAACATTCAATTCTCTCTTGAATAAGGGCATCTATCATGCTAAGCTTAAAGAGCAAGATCATGAAATGACTTCAACGTTCCTTCAATTGTGGACACTTGCTCAATGAAATAATGTGATTTGTCGGTAATCACTTAGAGGACTTAAGCCATTCATTCAATGGAAATCAACTCTTTGCTCTTCTAAAAATTTAGCTTCATAATGTGCAATTAAAATGTAGTTTGATTTTCGTCTTCCTAGTTCAACTTCAACTTAACTTATGTTACTTTTTTCCCTAACTATGCATGCAAGGAATCATGGATGACTTGCACTGGACTCTACTAGATACAATCTTGCCTGGGACTCCACCCATCTAGTGCAAGCTTCTAAGGAACACTCAAATGGTTTTCAAATTGATATCTCCTCCTCAATCCCATTAAATGGATGCAAACCAAAGAATCAACACCGATTGAAGTGAAGTGCATTCAATTATCAACTAACCGTACAAGGTACTCCTACCATCAACTAGACGCTAGTGGCCCAGATTTGTTAGAGTACAGCAAGTAAACATCCACAACAACTTTAATCCCACTAGCTACTTGAACATGAAAAGAAATCTAATCCAAGTGAAAGATTGAGGAAACCATGCAACACTATGTTAAGTAATTCATCATTAAGAACCATAAAGAACCAACTAGGAGTTTTCTTCCTCATTCTTTTTTCCCTCGGTGCCCGCATTTTGAAATGAGGTAGTTTAAAAAACAATTAATAAAATGATATGTAGTTAATAAGGCATTCAACATTTTCCTTGGAATGAACCATTGGAGCAAAACAAAAGAGTTATGAATTCAAGAGATGCACAAGGGAATTGTTCATAGGCTTTATGATAAGGTTTTAGTCACAATTATAACAAGGAAAGATTTATCCAAATGCATTAGAAATGACAGCAAGATCAAGCAAGAATGTCTATTATCCCCTACTTTGTTCGGTCTATACATACACAAACTAAAGAAGTGAATAGATAAAAATGGAGGAGAAAGTGTCCACTTGGTCATCTATGTAATAAAGTTGCTCCTATATATAAATGGCTTTATCTTAATAGAAAAAACAGCACATAACCTAAAAGAACACTCTAGAATTGTTTTGTCAAGAAGTAGGAATGCAAGTGCTGACAAAATTGAAGTCAGGATTATTACATTGAGAAGAAAAAAAAGAAATAAACATTGTATTTGAAGGAAGTCCTTTTTAGGTGGTCAATGAGCATATGTATTTTGGTCTTGATATTCAAAACAAACTCAGCTAGAAGACGTGCCAGACAAGAAAATGGATACAATGGGAATGCTATACTTACTACATAACAGGTTTAAAAGTACAGTATGGGATTGGAACACCAAGAGGATCCTATTTGGGTCACTTGTTATGCAAATGGCACTCTAAGGGTGTGAAGCTTAGGGCAGAAGCACATCTGCACTAAAATGGCAAAAAAAGTTGTTTTGAAAAATGCTCAAATACAGAAGATTCAGAGCAAAAACACCAGTTTCATATAAGCTCGTATTAGCTTAACAATTGGCTTTGCATTGGAGGCATCAGCTGTGATCCATATGTTAAGCTACCTAAAGATAAAACAAAGCATGGAATCACATAATTGGCACAAGAAGCAAAGGAGGGGAAGCGTTATCCAAGGAATGAGCATCTTAATGAAACAAAATACTAAGTGGATGAGTAAATGAGCTCTTTGCATGTAAGTGTGTCGAAATTCCATGCAGAAATCAAAATATATATGAGGAGACGTTCCGAAAGGATCATATGGACAAACCAGATTGAGCCCCAAAAAAGAGCACTCTGTCAAACAATTTAATCCATGTGACAAGCACAAAGAATATATGAGAGCATACATAAAATGAACAGCAAAAATGTTAAAAAGCAAAATTAGTGGCTGGCTTACAACATAAGCACAAAGAATATATGAGAGCGTAAATAAAATGGAAAGGAAAAATGTCAACTGTTCAACTAATGACTGGCTTATATCATCTTAGGTGTGAGACAGGAAACTGGATAATTCATAAGAAGCGTAGGAAGATAAAACATACTGCTTTTGCATTCGAAAGTTGGTGGAAAAGGAGTAACACTAAATGGAATGTCTAGCTTACAAGAATATCTAGATCCTTGACTGTTTGGTTTGAAGATGAGAAACTAACAAACACAACAGACAGCTTGATGAAAATTCATAGCAAAAGATCAACGATAAAAAAACTAGATACCAATTAGGCATAACCACGCGAGCCCCTGTAAGGTGCTTGCACTCAAAGTAACATTGATTGTATCCTTATTAAATGCTTTCATTTCATTGAGCTGGCAATTTTAACAATAATTCACTAGCGTTCTAGACCTCTAAAGTGGAGATATAAAACAGTGTAAGGGAAGCTTTGAAGAAAACCAGAAACAAAAAGAATTTTAAACCGACCTGGCGAAGCTGTTGTTGCTGAAAGAAAACTAAGTGCGTGGGAGTGGAAGCCGGGAACGCCTTGATTTCAAGGAGGGAGCGTCCTTCCAAGCGTGCCGCCTCAATGGCAGCGCTACACTCCTTGCTATATGAACGCCACATCAAATCATCAGTTTGCCATTGCCACTCAAACGCAGGTGCTGAGTTCGAGTCTACCCCCACAATTGCAGTTGAATTTGGGTTGGACAGCGCTGAACCCATTTTTCGCTAGCTATCTATTGCAAGAAGCACTGGCTCAAACATTCATATGTTCGTTTTGCTCAAAACAAAATCCCAAATGGGTTACGTATGGATTAGAAGTTTGTCCAGTTTTGTTCCCTTTTTTTATTTGTTTTACTTGAAAAACTTGAAGTCAAATCAAGAGCGGGGATAAATGGAGCCCGGGTTGCTGAGCTTCCAGCTGCACAACGGTGGGGATCAGGCTTTCTTTCGTAAAATTCATTACGCATTTATGATACAGGACTAGTAATGTTACTTCCAGAGATGAATACCATTGATTTGGTTGGTATGTTTGTTCACCAACTTTTAGTTAGTTGATGTTTATTTAATAGTATGTGTATTATATGGAGGTGCAATGGTTATATCTACAGAGTTGTACACTCTTTTTTTTAATTAAACAATCAATAATCTAGCACAAAAATTATTACTTGCAATTTATTCAACAAAAAACAAAAGATCATTGGGACTAGTTTGTGGTGAGATCGTGAAGTTTTCAATCTTTATTTTTTATTTTCTTGGGAGAGAGTTCAAGACTCTTGATAGTTTTTTTTGCGAAAAGATGGGTAAAAATTTATTAAGACAGAAAGAAATATAACAAGGAGAGCTCAACAAGGAGCTCGATCCTGAGCAACAAGATCATCAAATTCTTGCACCATCTCAAAGGACAGTTGCCTCCTATCTATAATATTCCAACCCGGATCATGACTAGATGTCTATTTGGCTAAACAATCAGCAGTTCTATTCCATTCACGAGGAACATACGTGAACCTAATGAACTGAAAAGAGGAAGAGAAGAAAAGAATCTGCTTAATAACAGTGGCCAGCTGCCAACTAACATCCTCAAGCTCTTGCGAAGAAAGCATGTTCACCACCACCTGAGATTTTCACAGATAGCAGCACCACTTACAGATTTGACACGGAAAGATAGTTTCAAGTGGTCAGAGAGGGCTCAGGATTGTTTTGACAGGTTTAAGGAGCTGATGAGTATATGTCCTGTTTTAGCCATTCCAGATTTCACTAGGCCCTTTGAGCTGCAGTGTGATGCCTCGAGAGAGGGCATAGGAGCTGTTCTCATGCAAGACAAACATCCCATCGCATATGAGAGTAGAAAATTACGAGGTGTGGAGAGAACTTACAGCATCTACGACAAAGAGATGTTAGCAATCATGCACGCGCTAGCTAAGTTCAGGCAGTACTTAGTGGGAAGCCGGTTCAAAGTAAAAACATATCATAATAGCTTGAAACATTTCCTTGGACAGAAGGACCTTAATGACAGGCAACAGAAATGGGTGAGTAAATTACAGGCCTATGATTTCGACATAGCCTATGTCAAAGGGAAGAAAAATATTGTTGCAGATGCTTTATCTAGAAGGCCTCATTTGCTTGCTATTGGGATAGTCATGGATGATTGGAGAGAGATGATCTTGGCAGAATATGCTAAGGATAGTTGGGCGTCTAGCATTATTGAGGGAGCTATTCAAGATAGTCGATACACTGTCGTAAATGATCTGATCATCTACAAGGAAAGGATTTACCCAGGTCTGCTATGAAGCAGAAGATTTTGAGGGCATTTCATGATTCACCAATGGCAGGACATCCCGGATTCTATAAGACATATCGACAGGTGAGAGAGCGCTTCACTTGGAAAGGACTCAAATCAGAGGTGCTTCAGTTTGTGAGGGAATGCCCTATGTGTCAGCAGAACAAATAGGAACATTCTTTTCCGGGTGGTTTACTACAACACCTACCCATACCAGAGAAGAAGTGGGATAGCATTTCCATGGATTTTATCACAGGCCTCCCCAAGGCACAGGGTCGGGATTGTATCTTTGTTGTGGTAGACAGATTGACGAAATTTGCACATTTCTTTGCAATTTCGTTTACATATTCTACAGCACAAACAGCAGAACTATTTTTTTGAGAGGTATTCAGACTACATGGGATACCACGGAGCATAGTCAGTGACAGAGACAGCAGATTTATGAGCCGCTTTTGGCAGGAGTTGTTCAGGTTATATGGAACAGAGCTCACTCCGAGTACTAGCTACCACCCCCAAACTGATGGGCAGACAGAGATAGTGAACAAATGGGTTGAGGGGTACCTTCGAAACTACATTGCAGGAGAGCAGAAGGCTTGGGTGAAGTGGCTACATCTAGGGGAGTACTGCTATAATACCTCTTTCCATATGTCTATTCAAATGTCCCCTTTTATGGCACTGTACGGGTATGATGCTCCTAATTTTTTGGATTTGATATTTGGGGATAGCAGGGTGCCTAAGGCCAAGGATACTTTGCAGGAGTGTCAGGACATTATGCGATCCTTGAAGGAAAATTTGCAAAAAGCACAAAAGCAGTAGAAGCAATATGTTGATCAGCACAGAGTTGAGAGGTCTTTTAAGGTGGGAGATATGGTGTACCTCATGTTACAGCCGTATAGACAGTGCTCTCTCAAGAAGAGTGGAGCAGAGAAATTGAAACCATGCTACTATGGACCGTTCAAAGTAATCAAGAGAGTGGGCGAAGTAGCTTATGAGTTGGAGTTGCCTGCAGACAGTAAAGTGCATAATGTGTTCCATGTGTCACGCCTTAAGAAGGCATTGGGTCACAATGTGGTGTCTTCAGTAGTATTGCCACCTCTTGATGATGAGGGAAAGCTTATCTTGGTTCCCGAGGCCATACTTGACTCCAGGGAGAGGGTGCTTCGCAGGAGGACTATCAGGGAGTATCTAGTGAAGTGGAGGAACCTACCTATCGAGGATGCTACTTGGGAAAATGAGCAGATATTGCAGCATCCAGAGCTGAAATTGCTTGAGGACAAGCAATTTTGGGAAGGGCGGACTGTAATGTCCCCTTTCTAGCATTCATAGCATGATGTTGCCGTTAGCCTATTTCCCCACAATCTCGTAGGCTAACTAGGACATTAAAGGGGCTTAGAGGCCATTTGGCCTAGATAGTTTCAGTTGCAGGTCTTTCTGAGGGTTTCTGAGGCAACTTTGGGCATACTTACTATTTATAGTAAGTCATCTTGGACATGGCCAGACATTCAGTCACAGTGGTATGTCGATGGTAATTGTTTAAAATCGACAGGAAAACTTATTTATCATTGATAAGATTTGTTATGCATTGATAAAGCCATTTTATAAAGTTAAATTTAAATATTTAACTTTATTAATGCATAGACTATAGTTTGTGGGAAATATTTAAATTAAAAGAGTTCCCTTTATTTTTATAACACATTGGAGACATAAGGTACATAAAGGGAGTTATGTTTTATCCCACATTGAGAAAACGAAGGATTGAGCTCTTGTGAGAACACTATAAAAGAAATGGAAGAGCTTTTTTTTGTATGTTTGGATGAAGATTAATGTTATGTTGTTGGATATCTGATTATCGGGCTTGGAGGATGGAATCCCTCTTTGCTAGCATTCTCTTCGCTATTGGAAGACACAGTCAGGAGGATCAATGGTGTTTTCACTTCAGGAAACACACAGGGTTTCATTTTGGGCGTTCGCATGAAGAAATTTACAAGGGTTTGAGGTGCAAATCTGAAGTTAGTTATTGCTATAGTGCCGCATGAACAATATTTTGCTACAGTACGGCGTGAACAGTGTTGGTATCAAGTTTACTTGTTTTTTCGGCTGATTAGAAGTTTGGAAGGCTGCCGACTACATCTGCAAAATAGTACAGCAACTAATTCCAAGTTTCTTCTGTCAAATTTTGATACTTTGCATAATAATTGTTGAATACAAGTCTGAATAGTTGTTGCAGTCTTTAAGGTAGCTGTAAGTGCACATCTACATTTAAAAATCACCCTTTATCAATAGATTGAAAGAGTTTTCAGATTTTTCATATATTGTTGAATGTGTGCCAAGTGTTTGTGAAAATGTTATGATGTGTATTATGCATTTAATGTCACTTCATAGTTGTTCATAAATCTACTCATTGGAAAGCAATTTATTGAGGAAATCAACTTTACAAGTTTGCATACAAAGTGTTTGACAATATTCCTTAAGTTAAATTTCTACAAGTCAAAGTTCAAATCAGGGGAGGATATTCAAATTTTGATA
The DNA here is from genome assembly GCA_028749045.1 of Cupressus sempervirens. Taxonomy (NCBI): domain Eukaryota; kingdom Viridiplantae; phylum Streptophyta; class Pinopsida; order Cupressales; family Cupressaceae; genus Cupressus; species Cupressus sempervirens. Next base: position 369,745,794 of record CM053792.1, on the reverse strand, counting down.
CTTTGCATAATAATTGTTGAATACAAGTCTGAATAGTTGTTGCAGCCTTTAAGGCAACTGTAAGTGCACATCTACATTTAAAAATCACCCTTTATCAGCAGATTGAAAGAGTTTCCAGATTTTTCATATACTGTTGAATGTGTGCCAAGTGTTTGTGAAAATGTTATGATGTGTATTATGCATTTTAATGTCACTTGATAGTTGTTCGTAAATCTACTCATTGGAAAGCAATTTATTGAGGAAATCAGCTTTATGAGTTTGCATACAAAGTGTTTGACAATATTCCTTAAGTTAAATTTCTACAAGTCAAAGTTCAAATCAGGGGAGGATATTACAGTGGTGGTGGTATCTGTGAGTCTGATTCCTAGGTGGTGGTGAACATGGGTGGAGGAAATAATCAAAATGGTAACAATTAGAATGGAAATGATCAGGATGGGACACATAATGGAGATGAACAAGTTGGGAACAATTTCGGTCATGCACCCCAGTGAGCTAGGACAGTGAGTTCAAGGCCCATGATTCCTACATTTCCTCCTAAAGCTCCAGAGCAGCTTGTACCAGAGCCCCAGATTACTGATATATAGGACCAGTTGAGGAGAGATTGGGAAGCTAGAGGGCCAGATTTTACTGCTGCAAATACCTTTAGGGAGTATATGGATGTGCGGATGAAACATATGCCACGTGGACATGACAGGAACCAGAGCTATGAGCTACGGAAGAAAGTAGGGAGACTTAAGTTACCATATTATGATGGCTCAAGAAAGTCTACAGCAAGAGCTTGGGTTCAAAAGCTTGACACATACTTTCAATTGAACCCTATGCCCGAGGAAGAAGCTATTAAGTATGCAACAATTCATCTGGATGGGTTAGCACACGAGTGGTGGCATCATGGTATGGTCACTATGGGACATGCACACATTACCTCATATGTGGAGTTTACAGAGAGGTTGATTGAACGTTTTGATAGGAAGGATCCAGAACTCCATTTCAAGGAGTTAGCTCAGCTTAAACAGTGGGGATCATTGGAAACATACATTTCAGAGTTTCAGAAACTTGCAGTGTTAGTAACAGATGTATCTGAACGGAGAAGTAATGTCCCCTTTCTAGCATTCATAGCATGATGTTGTCATTAGCCTATTTCCCCATAGTCCTGTAGGCTAACTAGGACATTAAAGGGGCTTAGAGGCCATTTGGCCTAGACAGTTTCAGTTGTAGGTCTTTCTGAGGGGTTCTGAGGCAACTTTGGGCATACTTACTATTTATAGTAAGTCATCTTGGACATGGCCGGATATTCAGTCACAGTGGTATGTCGATGGTAATTGTTTAAAATCGACAGGAAGACTTATTTATCATTGATAAGATTTTTTATGCATTGATAAAGCCATTTTATAAAGTTAAATTTAAATATTTAACTTAATTAATACATAGACTATAGTTTGTGAGAAATATTTAAATTAAAAGAGTTCCCTTTATTTTTTATAACACATTGGAGACATAAGGTACATAAAGGGAGTTATGTTTTATCCCACATTGAGAAAACGAAGGATTGAGCTCTTGTGAGAACACTATAAAAGAAATGGAAGAGCTTTTTTTTTGTATGTTTGGATGAAGATTAATGTTATGTTGCTGGATATCTGATTATCGAGCTTGGAGGACGAAATCCCTCTTTGCTAGCATTCTCTTCGCTGTTGGAAGACACAGTCAGGAGGATCAATGGTGTTTTCACTTCAGGAAACACACAGGGTTTCATTTGGGGCGTTCGCATAAAGAAATTTACAAGGGTTTGAGGTGCAGATCTGAAGTTAGTTATTGCTATAGTGTCGCACGAACAGTATTTTGCTACAGTCGGCATGAACAATATTTTGCTACAGTACGGCGTGAACAGTGTTGGTATCAAGTTTACTTGTTTTTCCGGTTGATTAGAAGTTTGGAAGGCTACCGACTACATCTGCAAAATAGTACGGCAACTAATTCCAGGTTTCTTCTGTCAAATTTTGATACTTTGCATAATAATTGTTGAATACAAGTCTGAATAGTTGTTGCAGCCTTTAAGGTAGCTGTAAGTGCACATCTACATTTAAAAATCACCCTTTATCAGCAGATTGAAAGAGTTTCCAGATTTTTCATATATTGTTGAATGTGTGCCAAGTGTTTGTGAAAATGTTATGATGTTTATTATGCATTTTAATGTCACTTCATAGTTGTTCGTAAATCTTCTCATTGGAAAGCAATTTATTGAGGAAATCAGCTTTATGAGTTTGCATACAAAGTGTTTGACAATATTCCTTAAGTTAAATTTCTACAAGTCAAAGTTCAAATCAGGGGAGGATATTACAGTGGTATCAGAGCTATAAGTCCTACCATCCTGTGGAGGTCTTATAGGATATTTGGAACTGGCGGATAGAGGGGAAAGTGTTTGATGAAATGTCAAAACACTAAAATCAGAGCATTTATGTTTGAGCATGCGACAGGGGCCTTATAATTTCCGCAATACTAGAGCAAGACAAAATAGGAGTTCAGACCTGCAAAGCAAACAGTCTAGTTCATCCATACAAGGGGGTATAGAATCCAGTCATACAGACACAACGGAGGTATTCTTTGATCAAGACAGCAATATGGGTGACCGAGATGATAGGAATACAAGATTAGGTGGAGGCGGGAATGCCGGTCCAGAGCCTGGAGAGGAAAGATTCTTACAGTTATTAGAGACCTTGGTACAAGGACAGCGAGTAGCAGAACAAAGGGCACAGGAACAGAATCAGAGACTGGATCTTATGATGCAAATGATGGCTCGTCAAATGGGGTGGAATGCTAACATGGGTGGAGGAAATAATCAGAATGGTAACAATCAAAATGGAAATGATCACGATGGGACACATAATGGAGATGAACAAGTTGGGAACAATTTCGGTCATGCACCCCAGCGAGCTAGGACAGTGAGTTCAAGGCCCATGATTCCTACATTTCCTCTTAGAGCTCCAGAGAAGCTCATACTAGAGCCCTAGATTACTGATATACAGGACCAGTTGAGGAGAGATTTGGAAGCCGGAGGGCCAAATTTTACTGCTGCAATTACCTTTAGGGAGTATATGGATGTGTAGATGAAACATATGCCACGTGGACATGACAGGAACAAGAGTTATGAGCTATGGAAGAAAGTAGGGAGACTTGAGTTACCATATTATGATGGCGCAGGAAAGTCTACAACAAGAGCTTGGATTCAAAAGCTTGACACATACTTTCAATTGAACCCTATGCCCGAGGAAGAAGCTATTAAGTACGCAGCAATTCATCTGGATGGGTTACCACACGAGTGGTGGCATCATGGTATGCTCACTATGGGACATGCACACATTACCTCATATGTGGAGTTTACAGAGAGGCTGATTGAACGTTTTGATAGGAGGGATCCAGAACTCCATTTCAAGGAGTTAGCTCAGCTTAAACAGTGGGGATCATTAGAAACATACATTTCAAAGTTTCAGAAACTTGCAGTGTTAGTAACAGACGCATCTGAACGGAGGATACTAGTTCTATTTATGGATGGGTTAGCTGATCCGTTGAGAGGGTGGATTAAAGCTCTCAACCCTCCCACTTTGCAGGAAGCCATTAAGAAAGCTCGTGACATGGATTCCTCTTCATCTTCAAAAAATAAATTCCAGGCAAAGAGTTTCCCTTCAAGGAAAGATAAGGACATGAAACCTTTTCAAAAAGAGGTTCAGCCAGCTAAGGAGGAAAGTAAGAGGTTGGACAATGAGACACTTAATGATCTCAGGAAGAAGAAGCTTTGTTTTCATTGCAGGGAGCCTTGGGATTTGTCACATAAGTGTCCATTGAAAGCAAAAGCTAAGCAGATGGAGTACTTTTCAGCTGAAGAGTCAGTAGATGGAGATTTAGAGCAGTCATCCGAATTAGATGGAGATGATGATAGTTCTTCACAGGAGGAAGCACGCGGTGATAGCATGATAGCTCAGTTGTCAAGTATACAGGAGGCCGTCACTTTTAGAGTTAGGGGAACCTTGGATGGACAGAGAGTTGTGGCACTCATTGATACAGGGGCGACACATAACTTCATTGATGAGAAGTTTGTGACACGCAGAGGGCTACATACAGAGGAGCATAGGGGATTTAAGGTGATGGTTGCCGATGGCTTCAAAATTGAATGTACCAAGAAAATCTCCAACTTGCAGTTTCGTTTGGGAGATTATGACATGACAGGAGATTTCTTTGTGGTCAACATTGGTGATCAGGATATGGTGCTTGGGATGAACTAGATGAAGTCTCTGTAGAGTTTACATTTAACCTTGAGAAAATGGAAATGAGGTTTGAGGCAAATGGTAAGAAGATAGTGCTCAGAGGTTTGTCAGATGGGAGACTTCGAGTGGTGTCACTCAAGCGGATGCAGAGTTTCTTTAGACATGATCAGGTGCAGTGGGCAGCAGAGTTTAGAGTAATGCCTGAGATGACAGAGCAGCATAAACAAGAGTATCCACCTGATGTACAAAAAATAATAACCAAACATACTAAGGTGTTTGGTGAGATACCTCCAGGGAGACCCCCAGATAGGGGAATCAAGCATGTTATTGAATTAGAGGAAGGGCTAAGCCAATTATCATCACACCTTACCACCATCCGAAGAGATGTAAGGATGAAATAGAAAAGACAATTAAGGAGTTGATTGACATGGGGCACATACGGCCAAGCAAAAGTCCTTTCACTTCTTCAGTAGTATTGGTGAAGAAGAAGGATGGTACAATGAGGATGTGCATTGATTATAGGGAGCTAAACAAGAAGACAATCAAGAACCGATACCCTATTTCGCGCATCGATGAACTTATTGATGAATTGCATGGTGCATGCTACTTCTCCAAGATTGATTTGAGATCCGGCTACCATCAGATATGGGTTAGAGAGGTGGATGTGGAGAAGACAGCTTTTAGATGCCACTATGGACATTTTGAGTTCTTAGTCATGCCCTTTGGGTTGACAAATGCCCCTGCCACTTTCCAGTCCTGTATGAATAGAGTGTTCAGAGATCAGTTGAGGAAGTTTGTGTTGATATTTTTTGATGATATACTGATATACAGCCGTACTTGGGAGGAACATTTGAAGCATATTAATAAAGTGCTCAGTATTCTAGAGAGGGAGTCATTATATGCCAAGATGAGTAAATGTGAGTTTGGGATGACAGAGTTGCTCTATCTAGGGCATATTATTAGTGCAGGAAGTGTTCGAGTTGACCCAGACAAGATCAGGGCCATTCTAGATTGGCCACCACCGAGGAACACTTCACAACTCAAGGGATTTCTCGGGCTTTGTGGGTTCTACCGCAGATTTGTGAAGGGATTTTCAGAGATAGCAGCACCACTTACAGATTTGACATGAAAAGATAGTTTCAAGTGTACAGAGAGGGCTTAGGATTGTTTTAACAGGTTTAAGGAGTTGATGAGTACATGTCCTATTTTAGCCATTCCAGATTTCACCAGGCCTTTTGAGCTACAGTGTGATGCCTCGGAAGAGGGCATAGGAGTTGTTCTCATGCAAGACAAACATCCCATCACATATGAGAGTAGAAAATTACAAGGTGTGGAGAGAACCTACAACATCTACGACAAAGAGATGCTAGCAATCATGCACGCGCTAGCTAAGTTCAGGCAGTACTTAGTGGGAAGCCAATTCATAGTAAAAACATATCATAATAGCTTGAAACATTTCCTTGGACAGAAGGACCTTAATGACAGGCAACAGAAATGGGTGAGTAAATTATAGGCCTATGATTTCGACATAGCCTATGTCAAAGGGAAGAAAAATATTGTTGCAGATGCTTTATCTAGAAGGCATCATTTGCTTGTTGTTGGGATAGTCATGGATGATTGGAGAGAGATCATCTTGGCAGAATATGCTACGGATAGTTGGGCATCTAGCATTATTGAGGGAGCTATTCAAGATAGTCGATACACTGTCGTAAATGATCTAATCATCTACAAGGAAAGGATTTATTTAGTACCTGGGTCTGCTATGAAGCAGAAGATTTTGAGGGCATTTCATGATTCACCAATGGCAGGACATCCCGGATTCTTTAAGACATATCAGCAGGTGAGAGAGCGCTTCACTTGGAAAGGACTCAAATCAAAGGTGCTTCAGTTTGTTAGGGAATGCCCTGTGTGTCAGCAGAACAAATAGGAACATTCTTTTCCGGGTGGTTTACTACAACCCCTACCCATACCAGAGAAGAAGTGGGATAGCATTTCCATGGATTTTATCACAGGCCTCCCCAAGGCACAAGGTCGGGATTGTATTTTTGTTGTGGTAGACAGATTGACGAAATTTGCACATTTCTTTGCAATTTTGTCTACATATTCTACAACACAAATAGCAGAACTATTTTTTCGAGAGGTATTCAGACTACATGGGATACCACGGAGCATAGTTAGTGACAGAGACAGCAGATTTATGAGCCACTTTTGGCAAGAGTTGTTCAGGTTATGTGGAATAGAGCTCACTCCGAGTACCAGCTACCACCCCCAAACTGATGGGCAGACAGAGATAGTGAACAAATGGGTTGAGGGGTACCTTCAAAACTACATTGCAGGAGAGCAGAAGGCTTGGGTGAAGTGGCTACATCTAGGGAAGTACTGTTATAATACCTCTTTCCATATGTCTATTCAAATATCCCCTTTTATGGCACTGTACGGGTATGATGCTCCTAATTTTTTGGATTTGTTATTTGGGGACAGCAGGGTGCCTAAGGCCAAGGATACTTTGCAAGAGTGTCAGGACATTATGCAATCCTTGAAGGAAAATTTGCAAAAGGCACAAAATCAGCAGAAGTAATATGTTGATCAGCACAAGGTTGAGAGGTCTTTTGAGGTGGGAGATATGGTGTACCTCATGTTACAGCCGTATAGATAGTCCTCTCTCAAGAAGAGTGGAGCAGAGAAATTGAAACCACGCTACTATGGACCGTTCAAAGTAATCAGGAGAGTGGGCGAAGTAGCTTATGAGTTGGAGTTGCCTGCAGACAGTAAAGTGCATAATGTGTTCCATGTGTCACGCCTTAAGAAGGCATTGGGTCACAATGTGGTGCCTTCAGTAGTATTGCCACCTCTTGATGATGAGGGAAAGCTTATCTTGGTCCCCAAGGCCATACTTGACTCCAGGGAGAGGGTGCTTCGCAGGAGGACTATCAGGGAGTATCTAGTGAAGTGGAGGAACCTACCTGTCGAGGATGCTACTTGGGAAAATGAGCAGATATTGCAGCATCCAGAGCTAAAATTGCTTGAGGACAAGCAATTTTGGGAAGGGCGGACTGTAATGTCCCCTTTCTAGCATTCATAGCATGATGTTGTCGTTAGCCTATTTCCCCACAGTCTCGTAGCCTAACTAGGACATTAAAGGTGCTTGGAGGCCATTTGGCCTAGACAGTTTCAGTTGCAGGTCTTTCTGAGGGGTTCTGAGGCAACTTTGGGCATACTTACTATTTATAGTAAGTCATCTTGGACATGGCCGGACATTCAGTCACAGTGGTATGTCGATGATAATTGTTTAAAATCGACAGGAAGACTTATTTATCATTGATAAGATTTGTTATGCATTGATAAAGCCATTTTATAAAGTTAAATTTAAATATTTAACTTAATTAATGCATAGACTATAGTTTGTGGGAAATATTTAAATTAAAAGAGTTCCCTTTATTTTTTATAACACATTGGAGACATAAGGTACATAAAGGGAGTTATGTTTTATCCCACATTGAGAAAACGAAGGATTGAGCTCTTGTGAGAACACTATAAAAGAAATGGAAGAGCTTTTTTTTTGTATGCTTGGATGAAGATTAATGTTATGTTGTTGGATATCTGATTATCGGGCTTGGAGGACGGAATCCCTCTTTGCTAGCATTCTCTTCGCTGTTGAAAGACACAGTCAGGAGGATCAATGGTGTTTTCACTTCAGGAAACACACAGGGTTTCATTTGGGGTGTTCGCATAAAGAAATTTACAAGGGTTTGAGGTGCAGATCTGAAGTTAGTTATTGCTATAGTGCCGCATGAACAATATTTTGCTACAGTTGGCATGAACAGTATTTTGCTACAGTGCGGCGTGAACAGTGTTGGTATCAAGTTTACTTGTTTTTTCGGCTGATTAGAAGTTTGGAAGGTTGCTGACTACATCTGCAAAATAGTACGGCAACTAATTCCAGGTTTCTTCTGTCAAATTTTGATACTTTGCATAATAATTGTTGAATACAAGTCTGAATAGTTGTTGCAGCCTTTAAGGTAGCTGTAAGTGCACATCTACATTTAAAAATCACCCTTTATCAGCAGATTGAAAGAGTTTCCAGATTTTTCATATATTGTTGAATGTGTGCCAAGTGTTTGTGAATATGTTATGATGTGTATTATGCATTTTAATGTCACTTCATAGTTGTTTGTAAGTCTACTCATTGGAAAGCAATTTATTGAGGAAATCAACTTTATGAGTTTGCATACAAAGTGTTTGACAATATTCCTTAAGTTAAATTTCTACAAGTCAAAGTTCAAATCAGGGGAGGATATTCAAATTTTGATACTTTGCATAATAATTGTTGAATACAAGTCTGAATAGTTGTTGCAGCCTTTAAGGTAGCTGTAAGTGCACATCTAATTTAAAAATCACCCTTTATCAGTAGATTGAAAGAGTTTCCAGATTTTTCATATACTGTTGAATGTGTGCCAAGTGTTTGTGAAAATGTTATGATGTGTATTATGCATTTTAATGTCACTTCATAGTTGTTCGTAAATCTACTCATTGGAAAGCAATTTATTGAGGAAATCAGCTTTATGAGTTTGCATACAAAGTGTTTGACAATATTCCTTAAGTTAAATTTCTACAAGTTAAAGTTCAAATCAGGGGAGAATATTACAGTGGTATCAGAGCTATAAGTCCTACCATCCTGTGCAGGTCTTATAGGAAATTTGGAACTGGTGGATAGAGGGGAAAGTGTTTGATGAAATGTCAAAACACTAAAATCAGAGCATTTATGTTTGAGCATGCGATAGGGGCCTTATAATTTCCGCAATACCAGAGCAAGACAAAGTAGGAGTTCAGACCTGCAAAGCAAACAATCCAGTTCATTCGTACAGGGGGGTATAGAATCCAATCATGCAGACACAACAGAGGTATTCTTTGATCAAGATAGCAAAATGGGTGACCGAGATGACAAGAATACCAGATTAGGTGGAGGCGGGAATGCCGGTCCAGAGCCTGGAGAGGAAAGATTCTTACAGTTATTAGAGACCTTGGTACAGGGTCAGTGAGTAGCAGAACAAAGGGCACAGGAACAAAATCAGAGATTGGATCTTATGATGCAGATGATGGCTTGTCAAATGGGGTTGAATGCTAACATCGGTGGAGGAAATAATTAGAATGGTAACAATCAGAATGGAAATGATCAGGATGGGACACATAATGGAGATGAACAAGTTGGGAACAATTTTGGTCATGCACCCCAGCGAGCTAGGACAGTGAGTTCAAGGCCCATGATTCCTACATTTCCTCCTAGAGCTCCAGAGCAGCTCGTACTAGAACCCCAGATTACTGATATACAGGACTAGTTGAGGAGAGATTGGGATGCCGGAGGGCCAGATTTTACTGCTGCAATTACCTTTAGGGAGTATATGGATGTGCGGATGAAACATATGCCACGTGGACATGATAGGAACCAGAGCTATGAGCTACGGAAGAAAGTAGGGAGACTTGAGTTACCATATTATGATGGCTTAGGAAAGTCTACAGCAAGAGCTTGGGTTCAAAATCTTGACACATACTTTCAATTGAACCCTATGCCCGAGGAAGAAGCTATTAAGTATGCAACAATTCATCTGGATGGGTTAGCATGCGAGTGGTGGCATCATGGTATGGTCACTATGGGACATGCACACATTACCTCATATGTGGAGTTTACAGAGAGGCTGATTGAACGTTTTGATAGGAAGGATCCAAAACTCCATTTCAAGGAGTTAGCTCAGCTTAAATAGTGGGGATCATTGGAAACATACATTTCGGAGTTTCAGAAACTTGCAGTGTTAGTAACAGATGTATCTGAACGGAGGATACTAGTTCTATTTATGGATGGGTTAGTTGATCCGTTGAGAGGGTGGATTAAAGCTCTCAACCCTCCCACTTTGCAGGAAGCCATTAAGAAAGCTCATGACATGGATTCCTCTTCATCTTCAAAAAATAAATTCCAGGCAAAGAGTTTCCCTTCAAGGAAAGATAAGGACAGGAAACCTTTTCAAAAAGAGGTTAAGCTAGCTAAGGAGGAAAGTAAGAGGTTGGACAATGAGACACTTAATGATCTCAGGAAGAAGAAGCTTTGTTTTCATTGCAGGGAGCCTTGGGATTTGTCACATAAGTGTCCATTGAAAGCAAAAGCTAAGCAAATGGAGTACTTTTCAGTCGAAGAGTCAGTAGATGGAGATTCAGAGAAGTCATCCGAATTAGATGGAGATGATGATAGTTCTTCACAGGAGGAAGCACGGGGTGATAGCACGATAGCTCAGTTGTCAAGTATACAGGAGGCCATCACTTTCAGAGTTAGGGGAACCTTGGATGGACAGAGAGTTGTGGCACTCATTGATACAGGGGCGACACATAACTTCATTGATGAGAAGTTTGTGACACGCAGAGGGCTACATACAGAGGAGCATAGGGGATTTAAGGTGATGGTTGTCGATGGCTTCAAAATTGAATGTACCAAAGAAATCTCCAACTTGCAGCTTCATTTGGGAGATTATGACATGACAAGAGATTTCTTTGTGGTCAACATTGGTGATCAAGATATGGTGCTTGGGATGAACTGGATGAAGTCTCTGGTAGAGTTTACATTTAACCTTGAGAAAATGGAAATGAGGTTTGAGGAAAATGGTAAGAAGATAGTGCTCAAAGGTTTTTTAGATGGGAGACTTCGAGTGGTGTCACTCAAGCGGATGCAGAGTTTCTTTAGACATGATCAGGTGCAGTGGGCAGCAGAGTTTAGAGTAATGCCTGAGATGAAAGAGCATCATAAACAAGAGTATCCACCTGATGTACAAAAAATAATAACCAAACATACTAAGGTGTTTGGTGAGATACCTCCAGGGAGACCCCCGGATAGGGGAATTGAACATGTTATTGAATTAGAGGAAGGGGCTAAGCCAGTTATCATCACACCTTACCGCCATCCGAAGAGATGTAAGGATGAAATAGAAAAGGCAATTAAGGAGTTGATTGACATGGGGCACATACGGCCAAGAAAAAGTCCTTTCGCTTCTTCAGTAGTATTGGTGAAGAACAAGGATGGTACAATGAGGATGTGCATTGATTATAGGGAGCTAAACAAGAAGACAATCAAGAACCGATACCCTATCCCGCGCATCGATGAGCTTATTGATGAATTGCATGGTGCATGCTACTTCTCCAAGATTGATTTGAGATCCGGCTACCATTAGATATGGGTTAAAGAGGTGGATGTGGAGAAGACAACTTTTAGATGCCACTATGGACATTTTGAGTTCTTAGTCATGCCCTTTGGGTTGACAAATGCCCCTACCACTTTCCAGTCCTGTATGAATAGAGTGTTCAGAGATCAGTTGAGGAAGTTTGTGTTGATATTTTTTGATGATATACTGATATACAGCCGTACTTGGGAGGAACATTTGAAGCATATTGATAAAGTGCTCAGTATTCTAGAGAGAGAGTCATTATATGCCAAGATGAGTAAATGTGAGTTTGGGATGACAGAGTTGCTCTATCTAGGGCATATTATTAGTGCAGGAAGTGTTCGGGTTGACCCAGACAAGATCAGGGCCATTTTGGATTGGCCACCACCGAGGAACACTTCACAACTCAAGGGATTTCTCGGGCTTTGTGGGTTCTACCGCAGATTTGTGAAGGGATTTTCACAGATAGCAGCACCACTTATAGATTTGACACGGAAAGATAGTTTCAAGTGGTCAGAGAGGGCTCAGGATTGTTTTGACAGGTTTAAGGAGCTGATGAGTACATGTACTGTTTTAGCAATTCCAGATTTCACCAGGCCCTTTGAGCTATAGTGTGATGCCTCGAGAGAGGGCATAGGAGCTGTTCTCATATAAGACAAACATCCCATCGCATATGAGAGTAGAAAATTACGAGGTGTGGAGAGAACCTACAACATCTACGACAAAGAGATGCTAGAAATCATGCTCGCGCTAGCTAAGTTCAGGCAGTACTTAGTGGGAAGCCGGTTCACAATAAAAATAGATCATAATAGCTTGAAACATTTCCTTGGACAGAAGGACCTTAATGACAGGCAACAGAAATGGGTGAGTAAATTACAGGCCTATGATTTCGACATAGCCTATGTCAAAGGGAAGAAAAATATTGTTGCAGATGCTTTATCTAGAAGGCCTCATTTGCTTGCTGTTGGGATAGTCATGGACGATTGGAGAGAGATGATCTTGGCAGAATATGCTAAGGATAGTTGGGCATCTAGCATTATTGAGGGAGCTATTCAAGATAGTCGATACACTGTCGTAAATGATATGATCATCTACAAGGAAAGGATTTATTTAGTACCAAGGTCTGCTATGAAGCAGAAGATTTTGAGGGCATTTCATGATTCACCAATGGCAGGACATCCTGAATTATTTAAGACATATCGGCAGGTGAGAGAGCGCTTCACTTGGAAAGGACTCAAATTAGAGGTGCTTTAGTTTGTGAGGGAATGCCCTATGTGTCAGCAGAACAAACAGGAACATTCTTTTCCGGGTGGTTTACTACAGCCCCTACCCATACCAGAGAAGAAGTGGGATAGCATTTCCATGGATTTTATCACAGGCCTCCCCAAGGCACGGGGTCGGGATTGTATCTTTGTTGTGGTAGACAGATTGACGAAATTTGCACATTTCTTTTCAATTTCGTCTACATATTCAGCAGTACAAACAACAAAGCTATTTTTTTGAGAGGTATTCAGACTACATGGGATACCACGGAGCATAGTCAGTGACAGAGACAGCAGATTTATGAGCCACTTTTGGCAAGAGTTGTTCAGGTTATGTGGAATAGAGCTCACTCCGAGTACCAGCTACCACCGCCAAACTGATGGGAAGACAGAGATAGTGAACAAATGGGTTGAGGGGTACCTTCGAAACTACATTGCAGGAGAGCAGAAGGCTTGGGTGAAGTGGCTACATCGAGGGGAGTACTGCTATAATACCTCTTTCCATATGTCTATTCAAATGTCCCCTTTTATGGCACTGTATAGGTATGATGCTCCTAATTTTTTGGATTTGTTATTTAGGGATAGAAGGGTGCCTAAGGCCAAGGATACTTTGCAGGAGTACCGGGACATTATGCGATCCTTGAAGAAAAATTTGCAAAAAGCACAAAATCAACAGAAGCAATATGCTGATCAGCACAGGGTTGAGAGGTCTTTTGAGGTGGGAGATATGGTGTACCTCATGTTACAGCCGTATAGACAGTCCTCTCTCAAGAAGAGTGGAGCAGAGAAATTGAAACCACGCTACTATGGACCGTTCAAAGTAATCAGGAGAGTGGGCGAAGTAGCTTATGAGTTGGAGTTGCCTGCAGACAGTAAAGTGCATAATGTGTTCCATGTGTCACACCTTAAGAAGGCATTGGGTCACAATGTGGTGCCTTCAATAGTATTGCCACCTCTTGATGATGAGGGAAAGCTTATCTTGGTTCCCGAGGCCATACTTGACTCCAGGGAGAGGGTGCTTCGCAGGAGGACTATCAGGGAGTATCTAGTGAAGTGGAGGAACCTACCTGTCGAGGATGCTACTTGGGAAAATGAGCAGATATTGCAGCATCCAAAGCTGAAATTTCTTGAGGACAAGCAATTTTGGGAAGGGCGGACTGTAATGTTCCCTTTCTATTATTCATAGCATAATGTTGTCATTAGCCTATTTCCTCACAGTCCCATAGGCTAACTAGGACATTAAAGGGGCTTAGAGGCCATTTGGCCTAGATAGTTTCAGTTGCAGGTCTTTCTAAGGGGTTCTGGGGCAACTTTGGGCATACTTACTATTTATAGTAAGTCATCTTAGACATGGCCGGACATTCAGTGACAATGGTATGTCGATGGTAATTGTTTAAAATTGACAGAAAAACTTATTTATCATTGATAAGATTTGTTATGCATTGACAAAGTAGGAGTTCAGACTTGCAAAGAAAACAGTCTAGTTCATCCGTACAGGGGGGTATAGAATCCAGTCATACAGACACAGCAGAGGTATTCTTTGATCAAGATAGCAATATGGGTGACCGAGATGACAAGAATACAAGATTAGGTGGAGGCAGGAATGCCGGTCCAGAGCCTGGAGAGGAAAGATTCTTACAGTTATTAGAGACCTTGGTACAAGGTCAGCGAGTAGCAGAACAAAGGGCACAAGAACAGAATCAGAGATTGGATCTTATGATGCAGATGATGGCTCGTAAAATGGGGTTGAATGCTAACATGGGTGCAGGAAATAATCAGAATGGTAACAATCAGAATGGAAATGATCAGGATGGGACACATAATGGAGATGAACAAGTTGGGAACAATTTCGGTCATGCACCCCAGCGAGCTAGGACAGTGAGTTCAAGGCCCATGATTCCTATATTTCCTGGGAGGAACATTTGAAGCATATTGATACAGTGCTTAGTATTCTAGAGAGGGAGTCATTATATGCCAAGATGAGTAAATGTGAGTTTGGGATGACAAAGTTGCTCTATCTAGGGCATATTATTAGTGCAGGAAGTGTTCGGGTTAACCCATACAAGATTAGGGCCATTCTGGATTGGCCACCACCGAGGAACACTTCACAACTCAAGGGATTTCTCAGGCTTTGTGGGTTCTATTGCATATTTGTGAAGGGATTTTCACAGATAGCAGCACCACTTACAGATTTGACATGGAAAGATAGTTTCAAGTGGTCAGAGAGGGCTCAGGATTGTTTTGACAGGTTTAAGGAGCTGATGAGTACATGTCCCGTTTTAGCCATTCCAGATTTCACCAGGCCCTTTGAGCTGCAGTGTGATGCCTCAGAAGAGGGCATAGGAGTTGTTCTCATGCAAGACAAACATCCCATCGCATATGAGAGTAGAAAATTACGAGGTGTGGAGAGAACCTACAACATCTACGACAAAGAGATGCTAGCAATCATGCACGCGCTAGCTAAGTTCAGGCAGTACTTAGTGGGAAGCCGGTTCACAGTAAAAAAAGATCATAATAGCTTGAAACATTTCCTTGGACAGAAGGACCTTAATGATAGGCAACAGAAATGGGTGAGTAAATTACAGGCCTATGATTTCGACATAGCCTATGTCAAATGGAAGAATAATATTATTGTAGATGCTTTATCTAGAAGGCCTCATTTGCTTGTTGTTGGGATAGTCATGGATGATTGGAGTGAGATGATCTTGGCAGAATATGCTAAGGATAGTTGGGCATCTAGCATTATTGAGGGAGCTATTCAAGATAGTCGATACACTGTCGTAAATGATCTGATCATCTACAAGGAAAGGATTTATTTAGTACCCGGGTTTGCTATGAAGCAAAAGATTTTGAGGGCATTTCATGATTCACCAATGGCAGGACATCCCGGATTCTTTAAGACATATCGGCAGGTGAGAGAGCGCTTCACTTGGAAAGGACTCAAATCAGAGGTGCTTCAGTTTGTGAGGGAATGCCCTATGTGTCAGCAGAACAAACAGGAACATTCTTTTCCGGGTGGTTTACTACAACCCCTACCCATACCAGAGAAGAAGTGGGATAACATTTCCATGGATTTTATCACAGGCCTCCCCAAGGCACAGGGTCGGGATTGTATCTTTGTTGTGGTAGACAGATTGACGAAATTTGCACATTTCTTTGCAATTTCATCTACATATTCAGCAGCACAAATAGTAGAACTATTTTTTCGAGAGGTATTCAGACTACATGGGATACCACGGAGCATAGTCAGTGATAGAGACAACAGATTTATGAGCCACTTTTGGCAGGAGTTGTTCAGGTTATGTGGAATAGAGCTCACTCCGAGTACCAGCTACCACCCCCAAACTGATGGGCAGACAGAGATAGTGAACAAATGGGTTTAGGGGTACCTTCGAAACTACATTGCAGGAGAGCAGAAGGCTTGGGTGAAGTGGCTACATCTAGGGGAGTACTGCTATAATACCTCTTTCCATATGTCTATTCAAATGTCCCCTTTTATGGCACTATACGGGTATGATGCTCCTAATTTTTTGGATTTGTTATTTGGGGACAGCAGGGTGCCTAAGGCCAAGGATACTTTGCAGGAGTGCTAGGACATTATGCGATCCTTGAAGAAAAATTTGCAAAAAGCACAAAATCAGCAAAAACAATATGCTGATCAGCACAGGGTTGAGAGGTCTTTTGAGGTGGGAGATATGGTGTACCTCATGTTACAGCCGTATAGACTGTCCTCTCTCAAGAAGAGTGGAGCAGAGAAATTGAAACCATGCTACTATGGACCGTTCAAAGTAATCAGGAGAGTAGGCGAAGTAGCTTATGAGTTGGAGTTGCCTGCAGACAGTAAAGTGCATAATGTGTTCCATGTGTCACGCCTTAAGAAGGCATTGGGTCACAATGTGGTGCCTTCAATAGTATTGCCACCTCTTGATGATGAGGGAAAGCTTATCTTGGTTCTCGAGGCCATACTTGACTCCAGGGAGAGGGTGCTTCGCAGGAGGACTATCAGGGAGTATCTAGTGAAGTGGAGGAACCTACTTGTCGAGGATGCTACTTGGGAAAATGAGCAGATATTGCAGCATCCAGAGCTGAAATTGCTTGAGGACAAGCAATTTTGGGAAGGGCGGACTGTAATGTCCCCTTTCTAGCATTCATAGCATGATGTTGTCTTTAGCCTATTTCCCCACAGTCCCGTAGGCTAACTAGGACATTAAAGGGGCTTAGAGGCCATTTGGCCTAGACAGTTTCAGTTGCGGGTCTTTCTGAGGGGTTCTGGGGAACTTTGGGCATACTTACTATTTATAGTAAGTCATCTTGGACATGGCCAGACATTCAGTCATAGTGGTATGAAGATTGGTCTATTTTGTAACAAATAATCAAGATGTTTTAATAAATCTTCTCAATTCATAGATTCTATAAACACAAACTTAAATTATGCCTTTAACTTTTTTATTAATGTCAAAAATATAAAATAGAATTATAAGAAAATTCACTTCTATAAAAACTTAAGATTTTCAAATACCATATACAAATAGAACAAAATTAAAAATCATAATAAAATCTATGAAAATAGAAAAAAATAATGTCACAATTTCTTAATTACTAAAAAATAAAACTTATACAATTTGAAATGGGTCTTTATTTAGTCAAAAATATTTGACTTGTTTCATTTATTTTTGAAAAAATAATTTAAATTTGTTTACCTATTTTAAATTAAGTCACTATCACTCTATTTTCCTTGAAATGTAGCATAGTGGCTTTTTATATCTATATAATATAGGACTTCAGTCCGGGCAAGACTTCAGCCGTTTCAAAAAAAAATTGTTTTACTTACATAAATATTTTGTATATTTATTTTTTATTCAAAATATTATTCTATTAAATTTTAGGCATGTTGAAGCCTAGATTAATTATTTTTATTTATTGTGGCATGTTGTGATCGTTAAGTTGTTGAGTTGTTATCCTTGCCATCAAGGTTCAAATCTTATGGGGATGAGGTCCCCTGTTTGTGGCCTCACTGGTTCATAGCTCCAGGTCAAAGCGTTTACCCCTTCATAAAAAAAAAAAAATTTATTTTTATGTGTTAAAACAAATTGAAACCCACAACCTCCCAAGCGAAGCTCAAGCTCTTGCCTAGACTTATTTTTATTATAAATATCTTTTTTATTATTATTTAAGATGAAATAATTATAAAATTATATACTTTATAAAAATTAAGTACAATAAACTTAGGCAAGAGCCTACAACGCATCGGTAAATTGCGAGCCTCTATCGGGATCTTGTGTTCGAATCTACTCGCGATTAACACATTATAATAATTAATTTTAATAATAATAATAAATAACTTAGTCTTTCACCTATCAAAAAAAATACAATAAACTAAAATTATTTCAATAAAAATTTAATATATTAGTTTTCAAAATAATACTTAATATTCAAACAACAATAATTTTAAATAGAAATAATATAATTTAAAATTAATTAATAAAAAAACATTTATTGCTTTTCAAATAAATCTAGTATATGGTGTTTGAATTCAAAACGATAGAGATGTTAGGGGAGGAAAAGCCAAGGAAATCAGAAAATATGATAAATTCTGCTTGCGGCCAAATCAAAGTTTTTTGATTTTTTTATATTTTTTTACTCATATGTCAATCTCTCTTAATCTTTTAAATTAAGAAGTTTTACAATAGAATCAAATTCTTAGCTCTCAAATGCATTGTTTCTAAAGCCATAAATCTGTTTCAGTGCCTCTTTTTATGAGTGCTATAGCTACTGATGTTCTGGTCAAGTCATTCAAGATAGATGTCAAAACCATTGAGATGCTCAAGGCTTCCCTCAAATCCTCCTCTTTGTAGCTCTGGATTCTATGAAGTGACCAAATTTGTTATGTTGAGAGGCATGTACAATGGATGCAAGAAATCCGAGTTCTAGTATATGCATATGGTGTATAAAGAAAAAAAATTTGGTGGGAGTTATCAATTGATATTTTTTTAATCAATTTAAAATTAAAAATGTTATTTACCATTAGTTACTATTCTAAAAAAAATACCAAAGATCATTTGGTGTTCAAGAATAAATGAGTTATATTTAAAATTAAAAGAGAAAATGTCAAATGACATTTGGGAAAGAATAAAAAATTAAAATTAAAATTCTAAATGTTAAATGGCATTTGGGATAAATTTTAAAAAATAAAAATGTTACATATCATTTGGCATTTTGATAGATTACATGTTATTTGGCATTAAAAATTAAAATTAAAATACTAAGTCATTTGGCATTTTTTTAAAATTTAAAAATAAAACTAAAGAAAATTAAAAGAAATATTTTTTAAAATAAATTAAGAATGGTGTGAAATCCTATGCACTGGGTGGGATTCTCATGTCTCGTTGGAATATGTGAGGGTTACACCCCATGCGATCGTTGGCAATGGTACTAATAGTTGTTGTTGTGGGGGTTACACCACAGCAATTGTTGGTGGCAGTACCGAAAATTGTTTTTGTAGGGATTACACTACATGTAGTTGTTGGTGGCGACATTGACATCTATGTTGTGGGGGTTACACCCTACGATAGTTCTCATGACACTGGCAACCACATGGGATGTAACCCCCACGACATCAGTGGCCAAGGAGGTGACGAGGGATAGTGGCCTCATCACTCATTTTTAAACTTTTGCATTTTTTATAGAAACTTATTGTAAAAAATGTTCACTACTTTGTGTGATGGTGTTTCCTATTTATTTTGTTTAATTTTAATGAAAAGAATTGAAAGATACATTTAAGAAATATGAATAGTTGAAGAAAATGGAAAATCAATAGACATTTTCAGGAGATAAAGAGTTGTTTTTAATATTTAAAGCACTCTTCTCCCATTTTATTTTTGTTTTGCAAATAGGAATGTGAAATTGGAGAGAAAGAGAATAGAGATTTTGAGAGGAAGAAGGGAGTTTTTTTAAGAAGAAGAAGGGAGTTTTTGAAAGTGAGAAAACAGGCAAACAAAAAAATAAAGTAAGATATTTTATTATATTTTTATATTTGGATTCAGATTTGCATGTTAGGTATACTATTTTTATTTTTATTTGCACACTAGTTATAGTACATGTAGATCTAGATGTATGTTACATTTTTTAGTTGATTTACATTTACATTTACATTTTAGATTAGATTTAGGTTTAGGTTTAAATTTAGATTTAGATTTAGATTTTGGATTTAAATTTAGATTTGTACATTCATTTTTTTAATTTAGATTAAGAGTTATTGATTTAAATGGATTGATTCAATGTATGTGTTTTCATCTTTCAACATTAAAATAGTCTCTTTTAATATATGTATTTTAATGTAGTTTTTTAGATTTAAATATTTTTCCCATGCACAATATGGGGAGCAATGTCATCATATAAAAAATTTAAAATTTTATTTGTATTCACATTTAATATATTATATTCTATTTTAATTTTGATTTTAGATTTGTGCTTAGATTTGTGTTTGTATGATAGCTTTTCAATTTAGATTTACAGTTTTGTATTAAATAATTTGATTAATGTAGGTATATTCATGTTTTTGGTCTAAAATAGGTTTTTTTTAAATATGTTTTTTTAATGTTGCAAATTTAATGTAGTTTTTTTAAATCTAAATAGAACACTCTACATTATCATTTAATTTGTGGGTCCTCCATTAAAGATTCTTTGTGGTTTAAATATATATATATTACCATTCCTTGTCTTGGTAATATATTAACATT
Organism: Cupressus sempervirens; assembly: GCA_028749045.1. Taxonomy (NCBI): domain Eukaryota; kingdom Viridiplantae; phylum Streptophyta; class Pinopsida; order Cupressales; family Cupressaceae; genus Cupressus; species Cupressus sempervirens. Next base: position 369,725,335 of record CM053792.1, on the reverse strand, counting down.
CCTTGTCTTGATTATTCGATAATTTTTTCATAATTATTTATATATTCTAAATTTTTTATAGGTTTGTAACTTTTATTTGATCATGGATACTTCTAACAAAGAGTAAAACATTATTGATACTATCTCAGCTCCTTTGGTGATATTACATGATTACTTTGAAACTGAATTTGACAAGTTCCTACAAATAATCAAAGAGTTGTGCACATCAATAGTTAAAGTTGTGGAGAATACAACATTGACAATTGACTATGTTGAAGAAGTGGAAATAATGTAGATGGAAGAAGTCATAAAATCTTTATATGATATATAGGGTCTGCAAAGGTGGGTGTTTTTCTATCAATGATGAAAGGAGTCTAGTGCAATCATTATTTAAATAAAGATCACAATACAATCATAATTGTTGAAAATTATGCCATGCATTTACACCATTATGGATAATGTTTTGTATAGAGTTCATCCCTCTCTTCTATTTCAAACTTTTACTTTGTCTAATTAGTTATAGTAGTCTAGTTATATTACTCCATTGTTCTATGTAACTTTAATGAAAAATAGAAATATGTTTTGTTTCTACAAAGGATCTCTTCAATGGATGTGGCTATTAAATGTGGATAATTAGTTTTAAAAATGTTTGCATATATAAGGTTACAACTTATTTTTAGTTATAAACCTTGTGTGTTCTATAAAAAATCCTTAATATAAATGGAACTCTTATTTCACTAAGATTAATGCAAAATTATAACCATGTGTGATATCTTTCACAATAAGAATATTTATTGAATATAATTTTTACTTATTGTAGTAAAAGATGCTTCAACATCTAATGTTCTCACATTATAACAATTAAATATTTTCTTTTATTAAATTGTTTTCACTTTAAAAGACATGTTTAAAACTGAAGTCATAATTGTCTAATCCATGTCATACTATTTATGCAGGGTGAACCCACAATAGTGAGTTACACATTTTCGAAGGAAGAAATTCCTCCAAATTCGTGCAACAACGAATTTTCCTTTTCTTAGTTTCAATAGAAAGTATTTTTAAAGTTTTGATAGAAATAATTTAGTTTCTATCGAAACAAACAAATCTACAAGTTTCTATTGAAACCTTTTGTGCCACGTAATTTTGATCAAAACTACCAAGCCCAATCAGGGTTTGATAACCTCGGTCTCAAGCTTGCTAGTTTTGTTTGAAACTAGTTATTAAAGTTTAGATCGAAACTAGTAAAAAATGGAACTCACTCAAATACTATCATTGCAACCCCACATGTCATTTTTGACAGTGGGACTACAGTTTCAATCGGAAGCGCATAGAGAGGCATCTAAAACTATCAGACTTCGAAAAATGGTATGGTTTTCCATTTTTTTAAACCCATTTTAAATGATTTTAGTTTCATTTTATATATGTTTTTTTGTATGTATTTATATGTATCATGTATATGTATACATGTATATATCATGTATCTGTGTGTGTGTATATATTATGTACATGTATGTATATATACATATATATACCATGTGTATACGTATATATATGTTATATACATATCATGTACATGTATATGTATATATGCATATATGTGTGTTTGTGTGTGTGTGTGTGTGTGCATGCACGTACATATGTACATGTATATGTGTGTGTGTATATATACATGTATGTATACATACATATTGTGAATATACACATACATTTAAATTTTTAATGTACATACATGAACTTGTAATATATTAACATTTAAGTTTGTGTGTGTGTGTGTGCATGTGTTTGTGTGTTTAAATATTCACCTTATTCCTAATAAGAATTTCAATGAACTAACCCTAACATTAGTTCCAACGAGCTAGGTCATGATAAGAACCCTAATATCAACTTCACCTTGGTCCTCACCCTAATATTAAGTCTAGTTAAATATTAACTAAAACGTAATCTAAAAAATAAATATAACCACAATCCTAACCCTAAATGTCATGTAACAAAATGCTAACCCTCATGTAAATAGAATTCTAATCTTAACTCTAAACATTATATATTTACCCTAGACTTGACCTTGATTCTAACCATAACCATAAAATCTAAAACATAACCATAATTCTACTTGTTTAATCTTAGTCATGAAGGCTATACCATAACCATAGTTATAACTATTTCTCTAACTTTAGTATGATCCTAAACATAAACCTTCAAACCTAAAGTTATATCATTTTAACCCAAAAGTTATCGCTAAACCTAACCATGGTGTGAAGACTAAATATAAATTTTTACAGTGATCCTCACTTCTTAACCCTAATATGAATCCTAACTAAAATATTTAATCTATTTACACTAACCCTAAACATTTAATCCTAAATATCCCTAAACATTATATTGATCCTAACATTGATCATGATTCTAATGATATAGCTCTAAATCCTAACCACAATCCTAACTCTAAGCCTAACCATAACTATAATCATAACATAAAGCTTAATCCTAAAACTAAACCCTAACCCTAATTATGTTAACTTACTCAACATTTAACACTAAATCCTAAACCTAATCATAATTCTATTTGTAATGCTAACATAAGTCTCAACTTGATATTAAACATTAATGATATGACTACATAAACACAATTATAATACTAACCCTAACTCTACCCATAATAGCTTACTCAACATAGAACATTATATATGAATACACACAAGCCTAACCCTAGCCCTTAATATTTTCCTAACCCTAACTTAATGAAATTACCATGATTAAATCCTAATAATGACCCTAAAGTCAATCTTAATACTAAACCCTAACCCTAAAACCATAATATAAACCATAATCATGATATAGTAACATTAACCTTGAATGCCAACCCTAACCAAATTAATTTATGCTATGAGGCATGTGTAACAAGAATAATATGCACTACTAATTTTATAACTCTAAACCTAGTTGTATAACCCTAATAATAAGTCTTATCCTAACCCTAATATTTTAACTTTAAGCCTAACCCTAAAATTAGCTCTAAACCTAAAAATAAAACTCTAACTATAGTCCTACTTATTTCCCTAACCTTAGTCATGATCATGACAATATACCTATTAAATTATATAGTGAATCTAGTTCTATATTTAACCTAGTTATGTGTCAAGTAGTCCACCCATTTGATCTAGACTCTATCTAGACTTAATTGAAACAATTTTATGAAGTTTTCGCACACACACATGATATAAAAATTGACAAATAATCAAAATAATGGTTAGGCTTCTAGAGTGAGTGTTTACGTTACCTGATTAGAATTACATTTGGACTTCTAAGGTTAGGGTTATGATTACACTTTTCATGGAGTTCAGATTAGGCTTTTATCAGTGTTTTATTGAGTAATTATTAAGCTTAAATATTAGGGTGAACATATATATGCACACGTACAACATTCAAATTTGAAACTTAAAGGAAGTAAAACACACAATGTACACATGTATGTTATGTTTGTTTCATGTTTATGAAATTCTATGTACATGTACATAAAATATGTTTGTTTCATGTTTACACATATTATTTAATTTTATGTTTATGAAATTCTAGTTTCTTGAATGTCATCAAGTACAATAAATTTCAAGTTTATTAAATGTCATATTTTAATTTAGGATGTAAAACGCACATGTAGTATGTATGTTATGTTTGTTTAATGTTTACACATATTATATATGTTTAATTTCATGTGTACTAAATTTGAGTTTCTAAAATGTCATTATACAATAAATTTAAATTTTATTAAAATTTTCATATTTAAATTTAAATTTCAAGTTTACACATTATATACACATGCATACTACATACATTGACCTCCACATAGCAGATCAACAACCTCTTATCCCCCAAGTAGCAACAGCCTCCTATCCCCCCTAAGCAACAGCTTGTCCCCCCCCCCCCCCTCCCCCCCCCCCCAACAATAGCAACCTATTCCCATAGATCAGCGACCTATCCAACCTGACATGCTCTATGATCGCACTAACCAAGAGATTCAGAGACTTCATGAATCCTTGGTTAGTGGCACATGTTCTAGTGTGTACATTAGTACATGTCAGAGCATCTTACAAAGCCTCACATATATTAGAGATGAGATTCATGGTGTTGCTGCATATTCTACACGTACTATGCAGATTGTCCTTGATAGTAAGAGACAATAAGTCTCTTTAGGTCTTTTGCTACAATAGGTACAACACTTAGTACCCAAAGAGACACTAAAGAGGGATTTTTTCCCACATTATGTTCCACTAAAGTATGTGAATGGGTATTCTCCCCTTAAGTGTACATATCCATAGGTGGCTGTACTTATATACCCATGCTTCCTTGTTGCTCATTGTTGTTATCCAAATAACGATCAAATTCCACTCCATTTTGCACAGCAACTTTATGCTGAGGTTCGCTTAGGAAAAGTGGTGAACTACACTAATTTACCATCGCATTTAGGACAGAGGCATGGTAGACTAGTTGATAGGCAACCAAGTCATCTACCATGAACACATAGGTCGATTGTCAAAGAGAGGGTGCCTGCTATTTCCCTTATATTAGGTTCGTTAGCTGATGAGTCCATGCATAGTACCTAGTTGTGAGGGGTGATTTAGACAGTTGGAGACATTACTGGAGTTGTCAGATCTATTTTGAGTGACAAGGTTGGCCAATATTTGATGTCTTGTCGGCATTCCAGATCATCATCTAGTGCTTCATCTTCAGGAGACTTGTATAGTGCAACAGACATCCTAGTCCACCTCAAAATAGGTATATGATAATCATGCCCAAATCCTTACTTAGGAATAGTTTATTCAATCTAAGGATTACTTCTCCCACCATGAGGTGCATTTAATTTGTCAACCTAGGGATGTATACTTGAAATGGTCAGTATGGTATGTGCACTAGGTTTCTTAAGGAGTCATTATGCTTGTCGTAGGAAAGTAACACACTCAACTCTTTACTGAAATAAATGCTGGAAATACAACTAAATGCTAACTTATATTTCAACTCAGACCATCCACTATAACTGCTCTTGCAAATGTTACAGGAACACTCACAAAGTATGATGCTACAGGAAGTAACTTATAACCTCTACCTAAAATACTAAAAATGCTAGAAGTATATCTACACTACTCTAATTTAATCCACCTCCCAAGTGGCCCCCCTTGGTTGGCTTCTGCTAATCTACTAACACAAAATGTAAACCAAGAATTACTTCATTATACTCCAAAACTCCTTACATAAGAACAATACATAAAATTGTAAAACAACTCACTACAGGAGTCAACAATGTTTTTCCATAAACTTTTCTCTAGAACCAAAACTATTGATCCAATCCTTATAAATAGAGGATTGACACTTATTCTAAAATGGGAAAGAAAACTAACTAACTACAAATCCACCAAAGAAGAAGAAAGAAATATAACAACTCATTGTACAAGCAATAAAGTTTGGATAACCAATGCAACAAAATAGTAAATGCAGAGGGAATATAGCAACACTTCATCCCTGCATTCCTAGAATAGCTCCTCCTTTGTAGTAGTCGTGTCTCCTAGTACCATTATGATTCTTCCACCACGACTGGGCTTTAACGCTCCTCCTTGAATGTTGTTGACCATCCTCCAACTTTTTCCCTAATAAGTTAGTTATGATACAAAAATATTTTCAAATAAGCATAATCAAATTAAATCCAAATATTAGAACACACATTCCAGTGATTATATGAAATACTACATTATATTTATAATATTGGCAAAATATGACATAACTACCTACCCATGGATTGATGGTTCTATCTGGACTTTATCATAAGTTCAACTAAGAATAACTTCACAAATGTATTCGCAGTATTAAAATAGAGTATTAAAATTAACATAAAATAGAGACAATAATTGGCCTGGTAAGTTTAATGCTTGTCCTCAAGCATTACATCTTCTGGCCATTGATTGAAAGTCTCCAACTTTAGTCCTCCCTCACCTGTTACTTTTGAAGGTGTAGTAGAATCCTCTTGTTCTTTCCTAGACTTCCCTTCTATGATCCTCTTGCAACTTGTCAAGTCATCCAGAGTTGATGTCATATAGGGGCCAAAGGAGCATAAGTAGCTACATTGTTAATGGACACCAAAGTTCTAGTCTAGTTTGCCTTCCCAGCTATATGTATTTAGGAGCTTGATGAAGGGCTACCTCTAGGTTGATAGGACTATGTGGGTCTGATCTTCTGACTCCCTCAGGTAATCTACCCCATTTGCTTTTAACACCAGCCATGGCTCTTCGAAAGAAAAAGTAAGGCATGTTATCATATTCTGAATATACCTTTATCTGGCCTCAAAGACTTGCTTTCTTAACTCCTTGTGAACATTTGCATGGGTCAGCTTGAACCAATCCCTAAGAATTTCTTCTGGTTTATTGCTCTCTACTCTTAATGGCAGGGTTTTCATTCTCCCCTCATCTTTGTAATTATTTAGTTGTCTATCATAATTGGCCTCATTGTGCATCTAGGACATTATAGCCCTAAGGTGTATATAACCTATGTAAATTAAAGGATTCCATTGAGTTTCTGTAGGGATAATGAAATTGTGCACATACAATTCACAGAGTAAATTTTGGTACCATGATGGAAGAGTTTGGTACAAACCACAGAATTCGTGAACTAACGTGAATTTTGTATTTATATCTCTGAGGGCCATCATGAGCTGGAATAAAAGGAATTGTTCTTTTAAACAAATGGTATATATCCTAGGTGGTGGCCTACAAGTAATTACTTGATCAACTAATTTAAAGGCATGATCCATCTTTTGCTTCTGTTTTTCCAATTGCTCTTTTAAGTCTACAATTTTCTTACCTTGGTCTATTATTACCTTCTTCATTTCCTTTTTCTCCTTTCCATACGAATGTTGTTAACACATGTTTATCATATAACTGAGAAAGAAGCATGACAACATAGAAGGGAAGTCTGGGAAAGAATAAGAGTTGTCATGTTAACCTTTGTTGACAACTCATCATACGGTGGCGGAAGAGACATTATTTTTCATCCTTGCTTAGTAATATCCAATGGAGGGTCACTTGGTATGAAAAATTGGGCCCTAGTTGATCTAGCATCATGTGCATTAGGGTAATGTTCTCCTACTGTTGGTAACCCAATTACTTCCACTATCTGCTCCTCTATTGTAGCAACTGTCAATCCCCATACTATTGCTTCAGCTTCCTCAAATGTATGTATAAATTCAATAGCTTCTTCTTCATCAAACTCTATTAGTTTCAAGAAATATCCTAGCCAACCACATGCATTAAATCTTCTTACTGCTTCTACATCATAAAGTAAAACACTATGTTCCACTAGTTCATGTCACTGCAACTGTCCTCCCATTTGTGCTTACTAATTTCAACCTCTGCTCTATTTGTAACAATTACTTTCTTCCCTTTTGAATTTCAAACTCTCTTCTTCTTTTCTGAAAACCACTGACCCTTTTCACATTCTTTTCTATTAATGTTCATCATGAACAATACGTCATGAGTAATAATAATGTGTTTTTAATGGAAATAAATCATATATATGTGAGAATCACTTCAAAATTGAATTTGGGTCACATCTTAGTTTGACAATGAGGAATTATTTAGGAATAAGGGTGTGACACTTGACACTTGTGTACTATGGCAGCTGGATTTTAATCAAACAAAGAGAGAGTACATATTTGAGGATCTTTAATGAATAAATAGAAATGTCATTGAGAATTAGTAACCTTCCCTTCCCACTACTAAACATGGACAAGTGTCCTCACTTGTCATACTTGGCCAAAGGTACAAAACTGGCATAACACTGCAATGATATATTTTATGCAGTAATAGATATAACCAATGAAATCTATGTGCTAAAAATGAATAAAATTTGAAAAGCTTATACCTACCAATTGATCATTGCATGTGCCAAATAAAGGTGGTGAGAGTTGAAGGTCAATAGCGATAACATATGTCAGTGAACTCATCATTTTATTGGAAACATTGTAAAATGATGACGTGGAAGATGGGTGGGTGGTAGAGAAAGAAATGAGACGAGTTGAAAAAGAAGAAATTGGAAAGTGAATGGAGAATTTGAAATTTATGTGGAATTAAAGTTTTTATTATGGGCATGCTCAAAGGAATTCTTATTGAAGATTTGTAGGCAGAAGGTCAGCACCTTCTGCTATACGGAGTTTTACCTATTGTGGATTTGAAACTAACAGTTGAAATTGTTGCAAGAAGTCTTCTTTTGTTTGGAGTTGTTTATACAACTTTAGCCGATTTCCATTGACTAATAAATTGAAGTGTATTGGATCAATCGTGGTTAACTAGACGGCTCCATTTTCAAATATATGGCTTATTTTATAGGGACCTAGCCATCGTGTCTACGGCTTGCCTAGTATGTCTTTAAATCTAGAATCATAAAGAAATTCCTAGTTGCCAATTTAAAATTTCTTACTCTTAACATGAGAGTTGTGTCATTGTTTTATTTGCTTCTGTGTGATTTTTGTGCATTCCAAGGAAGACTTGCGCATTTCATCCAAAGAATTAAGATGAAATGAGCGCTCTCTCTATGTTGTAGGAAGATCAATGTTTAACTCTAGTGTTGTTCTTAAAGTTTTATGTTCAAACTCAATGGGTAACATTGTTGTTTTTTCATTTAACAATTCAAATGGTGTGAACCTTGTGGTAGTCTTCCATGTTGTTCGGTATGCCCAAATAGATTCTAGTAGTCTGTTGCTCTAGTCTTTGCAGTGCAAATGAACTGTCTTTGTCAAGATGGCTTCTATCTCCCAATTTGTAACTTCTACTTGTCCATTTGTTTGAGGGTGATAGGGGCTTATTTTCGATGTCTGTTATTATATTCCTTCATTAGCTCTATGGTCATATTGAAAGTGAATTGAGCACCTTGGTCAGCAACAAGTTCTCTGGGTATGGCACATCAAGTAAAGATTTCTTCATACAAAAATTTGACAACTTTATGGTCATGACCATGCTTGATGGCTTTGACTTTGACCCATTTTGTCAGGTAGTCAGTGCATACAAGGATATATGATTTCCCATTAGATGGAGTATCTATTGGACCAATGAAGTCCATGCCCCATTTGTCAAATGGTGTTAACACTATTTGTGGATTGAGAGGCATTTTATCTATTTTTGTTGGTCGGCCCATCATTTGACATTTATCACACTTTCGTGTATAATTGGTTGCATCCTTATGAAAAGTAGGCCAATAATAACTAATTGTTAAAATCTTCAACACTATTCTTTTTGCTACAAAGTGCCCTCCACATGGTTCATTATGACATGCATGTAGAATGTCATATGTCTCATCTTCTCCCACACATCTCCTCATAACTTGATTAGGTCCAGTGTAAAATAGCATGCTATCAATCCAAGAGAAATGGAAGCTCATCTTCTCTCACACATATCCTCATAACTTGATTAGGTCCAGTGTAAAATAGAATGTTATCAATCCAAGAGAAATGGAAGCTTTTCTCTACAAGCAACCTCTTTTCCTTGTAAGAGAAATGTCTTGGCATTTTATTAGTTGCAATGTACTTAACAATGTCTACATACTGTGGGGTTTGGATAGCAATATGAAATAGATGCTCATCTGGAAATGTATCATCTATCAAAGTAGCATCATCTTCATCATGGTGGATTCTAGATAGATAATCAGCTACCACATTTTCTTTTCCAGGTTTTTCAATGATTGTGATATCAAATTCCTGCAAAAGAAGTAGCCATCTTGCTAACCTACCTGTAATGGAAGGTTTATTCATAAGATACTTAATTATTGCATGGTTAGTATGAACAAATATGGGATAACTAGTTATGTATTGTTCAAAGCATAAACCATTGCTAATAATTCTTTTTCAGTCATTGTATAGTTCAACTTTGATCCATGAAGACTCTTACTAATATAGTAGATTGTATTTTCAAGATGTTGATATTTTTGTCCTAAGACCACACCTATGGCACATTTAGAAGCATATGTATGTATGTGAAAGGGTAAAGTCCAATTAGGACCCTCAAGTATTGGTGCAATTGTCAACAATGACTTGAGCTCCTGGAAGGAGTCGTCACATTCCTTTATCCAAGCAAAGTCAGTTTCTTTGGTAAGAAAAGTATAAAGAGGGCTAGCTATCTGACTAAAAGTTTTGATAAACCTCCTATAATAGCTAGCATGTCCCAGAAAAGATCTGACCTCTTTTTTCTTTATGGGAGTAGGGAGAGTGAGAATTACCTCTACTTTCATAGGGTCTACCTGGATTCTAGCTTCAAAGATAAAATGTCCCAATACTACACCTTCCTGCATCATCAAAAAGCATTTCTCACTTCTGAAAGACAAGTTGTGCTTTTCACATCGAATTAGTACTTTCTCCAAGTTCTCCAAAGCTTCCTTAAATGTGACACCAAATGTAGTGAAGTCATCCATGTATATCTCCATGCAATCATGTGATATGTTAGCAAAGATGTTGATTATAGCTCCCTGGAAAGTAGCAGGTGCATTGCGTAAGCCAAATGGTAATACAAAATAGGCATAAGTACCCAAAGGACATGTAAATGTGGCCGTCTCTTGATCTTGTGGAGTAATACTTATCTGATTGTATCCAATGTATCCATGTAGAAATGAGAAGTATTTATTTCCAACCAAAGTATCCACAACCTTATCAATAAAGGGTAAAGGAAAGTGATCCTTCTTTGTGGCATTATTTAATTCTTTGTAGTCTACACATATCTACCACTCTCCTCCTTTCTTAGGTACAATAACTAATGGTGATACCCATTTTCTATTAGAGATTGGATAGATGAATCCAACATCCAACAACTTTTGTAACTCAATCTTAACTATTTCGTGCAATGTTGGATTTATTCTCCTTTGAGGCTGACAGAGTGGCAAGCTTCCATCATTGATGTATATCCTATGGGTGTAGAGTTTAGGTCTCAATCCTATCATATCCTTATAATCCCAAGCAAAGCCTTTTTCATGTTGATTGAGGAGCTTGGTTAACAATTCCAATTTGGATAGAGACAACTTGTTGTTTACATGGAAATTATGACCAGGAGAAAGTTCTATAGTAGTTGTTAATTATACCATTGACACTTCTGGTATTGGACATGTAGCTACTTCACTTGGCAGTAATTGGTCAATTATTTCATGGCTTATTGGGTAGACACTATCTTCATAGGTAATAGCTTTAAGGCAAAACTTTATCTCTAACCACTATACACTCATTGGTAAGAATGCTTTGTACTACATCATCTTCTTCTTGAATTTTTAGAAAAGATTGCCTATGCAACATCATGAGTTGAGCTACAAAATCCAGCTCTTCCTCTTCATCTCCTAAATTTGTCCAAATAGGTTCTCCCAAGTCTAGTTGGGGTTGGGCAGGTGGATATAACTCTAGCTTCCCTATGGATTGACCATTTGAAATTTTCATACTACTTGCTCTGCAACTAATTTTAGCATCAGTGGTGGCTAACTAAGGTCTTCCTAATATAACAAGATAGCCAACAAGTTTTACTTTAGGTGATAAGATAAGAAAATCAGCAAGGTATTCCCATGAATCTAAAGTCACTATCACATCTTCTATGAGACTATCTAGAGTGATAGTTGAACCATCAACAAGTTGTGGGATTTGTTCTTAAGCCTTTCATACGTAAATTATGCATTATATCTTTACTCATCACATTTATTGCTACTCCTAGATCAACTAAAGCATTTTTTACAACACATCCATTGATGATCAGGTTAACTACTAGACTACTAGGATCTGAATACTTTGGTATCACTACCTTTCTTAACATGATATATGCTAATTGCTTGACAACATGGACTATTTGAGGATCTTTCTTCTTCTAACCTAACTTCTTAAGGCATGCTTTTTTAATAGTTTTTCCATAAAGAGGGAAATCTTTGATAGCTTGGAATAGAGCAATTTGGATGTGCATGTTTTTTAGCTGCTCAACAATATCAAATGTCTCTTCCTCTTGGGATATAGATTTCTCTTTATTTAGCCTATGTGGAAAGGGAGGATTCATGGTAGTATGGTTAGTAGTCCTGCAAGGTACATCAGTTGGCAGATTGATATTTGGCAATGAGCTTCTAGAAGACGTGTTGCAAGAGTGTTTGCAACTTCTATGATAATAGGGTATTCTAGTGTAGGTAAAGTTGTACCCAATCTCAAATGGATATCAGATACCTGGAGTGAATATGTAGGGCACTGCTGAGTATCTGTAGTGTACATTTGTTTTGTTATTTCTTGTTGTTTGGATTTGGCTAAGACTGAGCAGGCAATTGGGTTGGCTTAGGATTAGTATTGTTTATTACAGGAAGTGACATTATTATAGGTTGTTGGACTGGAGGCGATAGTTGTGGGTTACCAGATGTAGACACCTAAATCTGATTACACCACTTCGATAATCTTATTTAGCTATCTCTAAAGGCATCATTAATTAAATTCCTATTTAATTAATCCTTTTGCCATCCCCTAGCTGATTAATTTGATTAATCATCTATAGTCCTAATTGATAAATCAAATAACCCATCATTTATCAATTAAATCCTATTCTCCTATCTAATTCCAAAAAAACTCATTTATTAAATAAATCTATTTGATAAATAAAGCCCTCAAATCTAATAGCCCCTAACCTATCCTAAATCCTCCATTTAGCCTAATCCACCCCATCCACCCATACTAACCAAGCTTAGCCACTAACTCACCCACCGTCATGAATGCCATCCACTTGCATATCTCTAACAAGCCTAATCTAATCCTAAATCACCTCTAATCCCCCCCTAACCTTGTCACATTCCCTAAGCAAGCTTAAGACTTTCCTAAGCCAAACAAAGTCAACAATCTCAACTCCCTCCAAAATATCCCAACCACTAAGCCATGAATGCTCTTACAAAGGCCATAAAGACTCTTACAAGCCCATTCATTGCTCTTACAAGCCATTAAGAAGGGTATTTATGAAGATATTATCCCTTGAGCCTCCTTTGTTGATTCATCCTTGCCCTTTCATCCATCCTCTCACCCTGTGACATGTGTCACTCCCTAATTGGTTGTAAGGAAGCACAATCCATGTGCTCTCCTCTCATGCAATCCTAGCCCTCCTTAACCATTTCTCCATCCTTGCATCTTAGCCCTCAAACCCTCAAGCCCTTAGCCTATAAATTGAATCCCCTCCCAACCCATATCATCACAATCCTTGAGTTAAAGTTATAATGCTAGTTTGAGAAGCCAAAGCCCTTAACCATACCCTTATAATACCAAATTGAGAGCTCACGAAGCTACTAGTTTTCCATTTCCCATCTCCATTGAAGCATAGTTTGAGTATCTTGAGTATACATACCAATCCTTCATTTGGACTCATCTACAAAGCAAAGAGCTAATCCCTATTGGGAGAGTCCATTCATTTGGCTCACATTCCTAATTAGGGGTTCCTCTTTAGTCTCTCTTATATGTTATATTAATCTTTGTTAGTTAATGCTTTGTTCTCTTAATAGATTAGTGTTTCTTGCTAACATATTAGTGTATACACCAGGATTTGGTTAGGCCATTGTGGAGGTCACCTCCATTGTTTATTTTGCTACCAATTTCCTTGCAGTGGTTGCCATTGATTCTGTTGATTCCACCATTGGTTATTTTTCTAGTTAGGCCACTGGTTGTTTTGTTGGTTTTGCCATTGGTTATTTTGCTGGTTTTTCCAAGAAGGTTGGGAGTACTGAAAAGGATCCTGATAGTTTTGGTTTTGGCACTGAATATTGCAAGGATTTGAAAATTGTAAAGTATCTTGAGGCATACCTTGTCTTGAAGCCTATGGTCAATATTGAGCAACGAAGAACACTTCATCATTGTCCCCAACTATCTTCATGTACTTTGTTGGCAAATGTTGATTCTCCAGGTTGGCTACCAGTTTACATGCATAGTCTTGCTTCTTTTTGTGGTAGTGAGGATAATACTTCACCAATCATGATTTAGCTTCTGCATGCTTCTTCTTTGTAGTCATTGCGTCAAGATGTGTAGCAACATCATTTATGATGTTCTGCTTGAAATCTAAGTTTAGATTAGCTATCTCGAGCTTTGAAATACCTTGACTAATCCCTTTAGTGGTTGTGGATCGGTATCATCTACCTTTCTTCACAATTGACCTTGAGTAGTTAAGATAGATTTTCTTAAGGTCATCCCAAGAGGATTAACATACATCACCACCAGCCATCACGTATAATGCTTCCAAAAAATTATCGTTTACCCCTCTCAAGAAGACTATTTTCTATGAATCCTTTGCCAGTACATGCTAGGGGTTCTTTTACATTGTGCATAAAAAATGTGAAACATAGTCTTCCAATGTTTCATCTTCCTTTTGTGATATTCTTAAAATGTCATCTCCTCTTGGATCACTCCCCTTGTAGTAATCTTTTTATTTTTCCAAAAATAGAGTTTGCATTTCATCCTAGGTACCTATTGCATTGGCTCCTAAGCCTATGAACCATCATAAGGCTGATTCTTTTAGTGTTGCTAGAAACAACTTGATCTTGTGGGCATCAATGTTATAGTCAAAGCTATGACAAAGTATGTCAAACTCAAACAAGAAAGTATTAGGATCCCTAGTTACAAGGCCATAAAACTTTGGAAGAGAAGTTGTGGGTATATTTTTGAGATTAGCATTGGTTATGAGTCTCAAGAGAGGAAATGGAAAAGTAGGGTGTGCCATTACTAGAGGTATCTGATTATGGAGTTGCTACTAAAAAGGAACATTGGCTACGGGATCATTAACAACAAGTGGATTTGGACCAGAACTATCAAGAAAGCTAGCCAAGATTTCAGCAAAAGGCCGAAGGCCACTTGTGTCCAAAGGTTATACTCTAGAAGAAGATCTTGCAAGAAAATCAGGGCTTACATCCTCAAAAGGCAACTCAACTTCTTCTTCAATTGTTTTGTTCAAATTAATAGAATCTCATGGAAGAAATCTGCCATATTCCTCTCATTTTCTTCCTCTTTAATGCATGCAATTGAATTCTTTACACTTGTGAAGAAACTTTTTAGGACTGTAAATTTCTAAAAACTTAACTAGAAAAACTATGACCCTAAAAGATGTTCCTAGCTTGATACCATCCCCAACAAGGGTGCCGAAAAATGGTAAGCCTCACAATAGGTATATGATAATCATGCCTAAAGCCTTACTTAAGAATAGTTTATTCAATCTAAGTATTACTTCTCCCACCATGAGGTGTATTTGATTTGTCAACCCAGGGATATATACTTGAAATGGTTGGCACAATATGTGCACTAGGTTTCTTAAGGAGTCATTATGCTTATGTTGTAGGAAAGTAACACACTTAACTCTTTACTGAAATGAATGTTGGAAATACAACTAAATGTTAACTTATATTTCAACTCAGACCATCCACTATAACTGCTCTTGCAAATGTTGCAGGAACACTCACAAAGTATGATGTTGTAGGAAGTAACTTATAACCTCTAACTAAAATACTAAAAATGATAGAAGTAAATTTGAACTACTCTAATTTAATCCACCTTCCAAATGGGCCCCCTTGGTTGGCTTCTGCTAATCTACTAACACAAAATGTAAACCAAGAATTACTTCATTATACTCCAAAACTCCTTACATAAGAACAATACATAAAATTGTAAAACAACTCACTATAGGAGTCAAAAATATTTTTCCATAAAATTTTCTCTAACACCAAAACTATCGATCCAATCCCTATAAATAGAGGATCAACACTTATTCTAAAATAGGAAAGAAAACAAACTGACTACAAATCTACTAGAGAAGAAGAAGGAAATATAATAGCTCACGGTACAAGCAACAAAGTTTGGATAACCAATTCAACACAATAGTAAACATAGAGGGAATATAGCAACACTTCATCCCTGCATTCTTGGAATAATAACTCCTTCTTTGTAGTAGTCGTGTCTCCTAGTACCATTATGATTCTTACACCGGGGTTGGGTTTTACCGCTCCTCCTTGAATTTGCCAACCATCCTCCAGCTTCCTCCCTGACAAGTTAGTTATGATACAAAATATTTGCAAATAAGCATAATCAAATTAAATCCAAATATTAGAACACACATTTTGATGGTTCTATGAAATATTGCATTATATGTATAATATTGGCAAAATATGACATAACTATCTACCCATGGGTTAATGGTTCTATCTGGACTTTATCATAAGTTCAACTAGGCATAAGTTCACAAATGTCTTGGTGGTATTAAACCAGAGTATTAAAATTAACATAAAATAGAGGCAATAATTGGCCTCATCACATCCCTTCACTGAGTAGCTTAGAGGGTCTCACTGGAGTGTTAGCATGAGATACTATGACTAGTCTTGCTGAGGATCTATTATATTCATGTAGATTCATATCAGAGCATCATGGCATACCCATAATAGATGTTTGACATCATGTCCATGGTCCTCAACCACATTCCTCTCATCAATAAAGTAGTGGTCATGGTGGTAATACACATCATGATCCACCTATTGACCACTCTATTGTTGTAGAGGGGCATATACATAGTAGTACAAACCCTTTAGCTATTGCAAGGCATGGTCAAAGTTCATATGTGTGCCTTGATGATGTTGACTTTAGCTTGTCAACCACGTAATGGATGGACTTGTTGACACATGATGATTCTACTTCTATGCCATCTCATCTAGTCAGTTCACTTGGCTCATCATTATTAGGACGTGTGCCAGTCACCAGTCATACTAACGTAGATGAAGAGATGGAGCTAGATAAGGCCCAATTTTTTTTGGATATAATGGTGGACACAATCGATACTAGGTAGTATGAGTATTATTAGATGCCAACATCTACACAGGTAAATCTATAGTTTTTTTGTTCATGTTAAAACTTCAATTGTTTGTTCAACTAATAATTTATGCATGTATACCTATCATGCCTTTGTAATTATACTTTTTTAAATTTGATTTGTTACACATTTATGTATGTATTGTAGGGGGATATGCCTCTTTTTACTCCATCTTTGATGCCAGATTATGTACGTCGTCGAGACTCATTCAATGATGTTCGTAGTGGATAGGTGAGTTTTAAATATTTTGAATTAGACACATGTGAGTTTTAAATGTAATATATAAATTGTATGTAATTTGTAAATTTAAAAGAGATTTAATTTAATATTAAATTATGTACATTGATATCACTTTCTCTTGAATATGTATAGGGGTTAGCACATCCTAGTGAGCATCTTGATAATTAGTCTTTAGAATGCACTATGAGGAGACGTCACGATGATAGTCTTGCACCTGATGATCTATAGTTTTTTTTTATTATAGATTATTTGATCTAGAATTTCATCTAGAGAGATTATTTGATCTAGACTTTCATCCAGATTATACATGTTTTTGTTATTTGTTCAATGATTGATACATATATTGTAGACTCAAGAATGATGTTCAACACACGTTTACGTTCAGGTTCATATACATGTTTGATGATTGACTTAAATATATACATTCTCTAGACATTTCTTTTACATGTTAGATTCTGTTGGATAATGCTCTATTATGTTGGATTATGTTAGATTATGTTCTTACACATGTTAGATTATGTTGGTATATGAAATTGATGTATATATATGTGGTTAATTTTGTTATATGTAAGTGATATTTAGATATGATTAAATTCTTGATTAGTTACGTAACTCCTAATAGGGTTAGGGTTGGGATTAGTGTTAGTGTTAGGGGTAAGACTAGGGTTAAAGGGTTAGAGATAGAGTTACATAATTCCAAATTAGTTACATAATTCCCAATTAGTTACATAATTCCTAATTCCTAATAATGCATATAAGTTGCTAATTTCTATAATTAGTTAAATGAAAAAGTAAAAGTAATATAGAATTAGTTACAAGTCCTAATTTCATCCCCTTAAGGCACATGTCCTAATTAGTTGCATATAAGTTGCTAATTTCTATAATTAGTCACAAATCACAATTATTTAAACTTGACAAGTTAAATGAAAGAGTAAAAGTGATATATAATTAGTTACAAGTCCTAATTCCATCCCCTTAAGACAAGTGTTTGAGTTTCTCCCCCTCAAGGAACATGTCCTAATTAGTTGCATATAAGTTCCTAAACTCTATAATTAGTTAAAAATCAAAATTTAAACTTGACAAGTTAAATGAAAAAGTAAAAGTAATATATAATTAGTTACAAGTCCTTATTTCATCCTCTTAAGACAAGTGTTTGAATTTCTTCCCCTCAAGGCACATGTCCTAATTAGTTGCATATAAGTTACTAATTTCTATACTTAGTTACAAATCACAATTTAAACTTGACAAGTTAAATGAAAGAGTAAAAGTAATATATAATTAGTTCAGCTAAATTTAAAATTGAAAATGATCAACTTCAACCAAATCAAAATGTTCAAGTTATTTCAAATTTAAAGTTGTTTCTAGCTTGTATCAAGTGGGTCAACTCGTTGTTGGATAACATTTAATATTTTCCTATGATCATCAATATCAAGCCTCCACTTTGTAGTTTTTTGTGACTGATTAAAAAAATACTGTACATAATAAATTCTTTGGAAATAAAAATAAAATTGGGCCCTATTTTATTAGGATTTTGGGCCGACATGCAATTATTAATTATAACCCTAAAGCGGTTTAATACTTGTATAAAAGGGATTAGGGTTAGGGATTGTTTCATAGTTGTGATGTGAAAATTGGTTCTTACTGCGATATTGAGCTGTAAGGGATTATGGATTGTAATCAAGTTGTAATTATTGGATCGTAATAATATCGGACTTGTTGTTTGGTGGACATAGCCCAGGGATTGGGTGAACCACATTAAATCTTGGTGTCTTGTGTTCTTTTCTATGTGATCTATTATTTTTTGATATTTTTTTATTTGCATGTAATTGTTATTTCTGTCTGTGGTTTATTCCTAACAATGGTATCAGAGCAAGGTTTTTTTTTAGTTATCCTCTACAAGAAAGTCTCACGGTTGAGTGGGAGTCTCACAGTCAAGTGGGAGCAATGATAGATGAAGGTAAGCAGAGGGTTGACAAGTTTAATGGGAAAAACTTTTAGTTATGGAAGATGCAAATGGAAGACTATCTTTATGAGAAGGATTTATGGAAGCCGTTGGAAGGCAAAACCAAGAATTAGGGATCTATTTCAAATGACGAATGAGATCTTTTAGACATAAAGACACTTGGAAGCATTTGATTATGTCTAGCACCATCAGTGACATTTAATATTTCAAAAGTGAAGATAATAGAAGAATTGATGCAAACCCTAGCAAAACTATATGAAAAGCCCTCTGCTTCAAATAAAGTATTTCTTATGAAGCATTTATTTAATATCAAAATGGTAGAAGGTGGATCTATTTCAGATCATTTAAATGAGTTTAATACTATTACTAGTCAGTTATCTTCTGTGGGTATCAATTTTGATGAAGAAATTAGGGCTCTCCTGATTTTGTGTTCTTTGCCTCAAAGCTAGAATGGCTTGGTAATGACTATGAAGTAATTTTATTCCTAGTACCCTAAAATATGATAATGTGATCGGTGTTGTTTTGAGTGAGGAAACTCAAAGGAAATCCTTAAGTGGATCTACATCAGGAAGTGCTTTGAATTCACAAAGTAGAGGCAAAATGACTAAGAGAGGAAGTCATTCAGGAAATCATGGGAAATAAAGAGGAAAGTCAAAAGGGAGGAGGTCTCAATTGAGAGGACCAAAAAATTACTAGTATTGTAGGAAACCAAGTCATAAAAAGAAAGATTGTTGGAATCAAAAGTAAAATGAAGGAGATAAAATAGATGGAGACAAGGAGGCAAATGTGGTAAGTAACAAATCTGAAGAGGATGCTTTGATTCTGTCTTTATAAAGTGTTGATGATTTATGGGTTTTAGATTCTAGCGCTTCATTTCATGCTACACCTCATAGAGGTTATTTCATTGATTATGTCCAAAGAGATTTTGGACTTGTTTATTTGGGGGATAATGAACCGTATTAGATTGTTGGAAAGGGAAAAGTTAAGATTAAATTGCAAAATGGGAATCATTGGCTACTATATGAGGTAAGACATGTTCCAAGGCTGAGTAGGAATTTAATTTCAATAGGGCAACTTAGTGATGAGGGTTGTGTAGTTACTTTTAATGATAAAAATCACAAGGTTTCAAAAGGTTCCCTTCTAGTAGCAAAAGGTGTGAAAGTAGGTACCTTATATCTCTATACAGGTCATGCTATTCCTTATACTTTAATTGTTTCAAAGAAAAATGAATGCTCAAGAACAGTTGCTACAATTGAGTAAGAAAAACAAATAGCTGCTATAAATTTTGATACAACGTTGTGGCACAATAGACTTGGGCACATAAGTGAGAAAGGTATGAAAGTACTTGATTCAAAGAAAGTTTTACCAAGTCTAAAATGTGTTAATATGGATTTTAGTCAAAGAAATGTGTATTTTTTGGATATGGCATTAATGAATTTGGTTATAGGTTTTGGGATTTTGAAAATCATAAAATTGTAAGAAGCATGGATTTCATATTCAATGAGAAAGTGTTGTACAAAGATCTATTGCAGCAACATGAGAAGAAAGAAGATGATTATGTAGTGTTGAATGATACTCTAAAAGATGATGTTCCAGCCATTCCTCATGATGTCTAACAACAACAAAAAATAATACCACACACACCAGTGAATGTTAGATGGTCAACAAGGTAGATTAGACCTCCATAAATATTTTCTTCCTCTCTGTATTCTATTTTATTAATAGATGTTGGTGAACCTAAATGTTATGATGAAGCTGTGCAGGTGGATACTAAGATTCAGTCGGAGTCTGCAATGAAAGATGAAATAGACTCTTTGCTTAAGAATAAGACATAAGATTTATGCAAGTTGCCTACAAGTAAAAGAGCTTTACAAAATAAGTGGGTTTACAGGTTAAAAGAAGAGGAAGGAGGTAAGAAAATATTTAAAGCCAAGTTAGTTGTAAAAGGATTTGCATAGAAAAAGGGCATTGATTTTGATGAGATGTTTTCTCCTATTGTTAAGATGACTTATAACTGTAGTGTGGCTACTGAAGATTTGCATTTGGAGTAGCTTGATGTTAAAACAACCTTCCTTCATGGTGATTTGGATGAAGAGATATATATGGCTTAGCCACGGGGATTTGAGTTCAAAGGTAAGGAGAACTTAGTGTGAAAATTGAAGAAAAGTCTATATGGCTTGAAGCAAGCACCTTAGAAATGGTATCTAAAGTTTGACAGTTTTATGCATGAGCATGGATATCATAGGCTACATTTAGATCATTGTGTTTATTTTAAGAGGTTGAATGATGACAGCTACATTATTTTATATTTATATGTTGATGATATGCTTGTAGCTGGGTCTAACATGGATCATATTAAGGGGCTAAAATGCCAGTTAGCACATGCATTTTCTATGAAGGATTTGCAGGTAGAAAAACAAATCCTTGGTATGAAGATTTGTAGAGATATGAAGAACAAAACATTCACACTATCTCAGATTGATTATGTGGAGAAGGTGTTGCAATGTTTCTCTATAGAGAATGTTAAAGCTGTCAGCACACATTTACCTGGTCATTTGAAGTTGACTAAGGAGATGTGTCCCAAGACATAAGAAGAGGAGGATAAGATGTCCAAGGTGCCCTATGCTTCAGCTCTAGGAAGCTTGATGTATGCTACGGTATGTACCTGGCTAGATATTGCACATGTAGTGGGAGTCGTTAGCAGGTATATGAGTCATCTAGGAATTGAGCATTGGAATGCAGTCAAATGGATTCTTAGATATTTGAGAGGAACATCCAATAAGTGTTTACATTTTAGGGGCTCTACTATTGATTTACAGAACTATGTTGACTTAGATTTGGCAGGGGATATTGATACCAAGTGGAGTACTATAGGTTATGTCTTTACTGTTGGTGGGGCAACTGTGAGCTAGGTTTCTAGGTTACAGAAGATTAATGCTCTATCCATTGTAGAGGCAAAGTATGTTTCTGCTATAGAGGCAACCAAGGAGATGATATGGCTTCAGTTATTCTTAGAAGAATTGGGACATCCTCAGAAGGATAATTATTTGTTTACAGATAGTCAGAGTGCCATTCATCTTGCCAAGAATTTAGTTCTACATTCAAAGACCAAACACATACAGTTGCGGTACCATTTCATTCGGTCAGTTTTGGAGGATGGACAATTAAAGTTGGATAAGATATATACAACTAATAATCCAATAGATATTTTGACAAAGGTAGTAACAAGGAAGAAGCTAAACTCCTCTTTAGCTTCAGTTGGTCTTCTAGACTGAATAAAAATCAATGAACAACACAATCCAGGATGGTTTGATCCATGTGGGAGCCCCATGTGGTAGCGTATTGCTACAGGACCAGTCTCCAAGTGGGAGATTGTTAGTTTGCAGTGACTGATCATGAAAATACTATACATACTTCATAAATTCTTTGGGGCTCAGGATTTTTGGCTGACATGTAATTATTAATTATAACCCTAAAGCGGTTTAATACTTGTATAAAAGGGCTTAGGGTTAGATATTGTTTCATAGTTGTGATGTGAAAATTGGTTCTTGCAGGAGTATTGAGTTGTAAGGGATTACAGATTGTAATCAGGTTATAATTACTAGATCGTAATAATATTAGACTTGTTGTTTGGTGGACGTAGCCCAAGGATTAGGTGAACCACGTTAAATCTTGGTGTATTGTGTTCTTTTCTATGTGATCTATTATTTTTTGATATTTTTATATTTGCATGTAATTGTTATTTCTATTTGTGGTTTATTCCTAACACACTTATGTATTCCAAGTCCTTTGATTGGATGAAGAGTTAGACTAGTGACAATAATATGGTTACTATACCAATATACCTTATTGTCAGGTTGATAATTAATGAAATGAATCCCATTCTTAAGTGGTTTACTTTGCTTCAAATATGTTCCCTACACAACAATAGAACCTGAATACACATTTAAAAAATATCACATAGATTAATTAATTACCAAATATATGTACACATATCCAGATATATATATATATATATATATCAAATAATTCAATAAATTTGAATTCATAAAAACATAGATGTACATACATGATTCAACTATATACTAACTTGAGGGAAACATAATTCCATCACTTATTTTAGTCTTTGTTAGCTTCTCTCTTTGTATGGTGCAACATACTAAATAACAGCTAACACCTTCTACATTTTCAGATTCTGCCATGACTACAAAAACATTTCCTACACAAAGTATATGTATATAAATTCTATGTGTCATGTACATGAGTATATATATTAAATAAACTAACCAAAATTATAAAACAAATACACTTGTACATATACATAAATACCAACTCTGATCAATCCTTAAATATGGTCATAATCACTAGAAATTAATGAAATATCATCATAGTTTTCATCCTTAAACTCATTCATATTGATAACATCTAGTGACACCAAAGTTCATTCACACACATATCCAGTTCTTGATTAATGCAACCATCATAGTTTTCCTCAATGCAACCAAGACAAAAACATGAGTATTCTCTTGTGTACAATGACCACACATTACTATATCTGAATGCAAAGATTGTGTCTTTTCTACCCTCTTTCATGCATGCATTGATCTTCTATCAACACTTGAATGTAAGGTCCATACATACATATAAAAAATGAGTTTTAAACATGTGTGTACATAATTTAGTTATCACCTAATGTATTAAAACTAAATTTGATTCAATTTTAATATTCAAATTAATTTATACATGATACCTCCCAAAACACTCTGAATGGTACGATTCGATCAACTTGTGATGACGTGTTATATGTATTTTTTGGCACTATAAAATGTGTTTTGCACCACTCAACCACATCATGAGCATTACTAATGTGATATCCTTTATAATCCATCTAATACTTTCTTAAAGCACGTTTGATACAAGCTCCTGTACCATCCTGTTCACCCTTTCCATGTCCACTCTCAAAAAAACTCTAAATGTGTGGTATATTAAGGTACTGATGATACCTACATAATTCATAAAATGGTCTAGCTGATTTAAATTGTGTTGCACATCCATTTGACCATACAATTTTTTTTCCATTTTTATGCCTTTTGTTTTTCAAATATTCAAAAAATATCTTAAAACAATGTTCCACAAAATGTGTGTCGTGTTCTTTGTCATCACTAATGTAAAAGTGATACTCTTTTTTAATGACTCGTGCTTGATATGTACTTTCCACACCATCCAAATCAATTTCAGCATGTCGATCAGACACTTGAACCATAATAGTAACCTGCTTTGTAAAGTAGTATTCTGCTTGAAGTTGTTTTTTTAGAAATGAAAGAGTAATTCTCTGCAAAATCAACATAGATAAAATTGTTCCAAGTGGGAAAGTTTCTCTTAGTGTTTAAAACTATTCTTCTTACCACTTAGCAAAAAAAACATGACATATATATGGTTGAATCAATATACAAAAAATTGACATAAATTCTGCAGCAGGTATGTCATCCTCTACACATGCCAACCTTATTGATTCTTTTCCAACTTTTGTTTCTGACTTCATGTACTTATATCTCTTACATTTTACCATCCTCATCATATCAATATCTTCATCTCTCAAAGGAAATTTAGTCAGGTTACCACATGTTTCACAAGCTCCTCTTATGTAATCTATTTCACCTTTTGCATGATCATTTGGTTTGTCATGTAAGATTGATGTTACGAATTGGCCCAATCATTTATGAAAATAATTTTAAGAACCACCACTTTCTTCTATCATCTTTTAGAACCCTTGATAGTACAAATCAAATTCAACATGATATTGAAAATAACATGTTTCAAAAGATCTATTTATCTTCACAAAATAGGGTTTCAATCTTTCAAAAATTGTTTGTCCAATCTTTCCATCAAGATTTAAATTTAAAAATGAGAGATATAATTCATGTTGCATGACATCCAACAAATGTTTTGCGTGTTGAAGGTACTCCGTAGGCCCAATCCTCTTCTTGATGATATCTCTTCTATTTGTGAAGGACAGGTATTATCAATCCAAAATTGAATGACTAAGTTCTTAACCATTTCCATAATACTATTAGATCGAGGAACTCTACATATTAGCGCCCAATTTCCTTCTAATGTACTACCATCTAAATTGTTTCTCCTTTCAAATAATGTAATATCATCTTTCAACTATACCCAATATGAGATGATAGTGAAGAGATCTATATTTTTTGCCATAATTTCTTATTTAAAACAAATGTTAGTATCACTCTTTGTGCAATGGATTTATCTACAAATCTAGTTTTTTTTCCCAATGGAATGTAACCCTTCCTTAACGCTTTCAACAATATCTTTTTGTATCTTAGCATTCTTCCTCTTTTTTTATACTTGTCTCTATATCCAATAGTTTCAACGACTCTCTTAATTCATCTTTAAGAAGTGAAATTGATAATAGCTGAGTTTTCTCCACTATATCGAGATTCTCAAATTGTGCAACTATTTCTTTAGACTTTTTATTCAATTTCTTCTTCATAGTATGTGTAGGTTGACTAGCATATTCTCTCAATTTTTCCACATCTATTTCAATTAAATGATCTATGTTTCTATGATTAATTTTTCCCTTCAATCCTTGAACTAGATTAACATTCTCATTTATTGTTTTATCTTGGCCTACAAGAAAAATTAAAATAAAGACTTAAGATACAACTTCTTTTTAGGGGACATATGTGTATATACATAACAAGTGAACAATTAAATACAATTTTATCTAACCCTCATATGATCCTTCTTCAATATCCATTGCTTCATCTTAATTTCCTCATCTCCAACATTTTCATCATCTACTACTTCACGTGTATGATCTATAACAAATAATATCAAGCAAGCTTGTAAGGGATTTTATCTCTAAAATTAAAAATCAAAGATATGGAGTTTGCCTAGACCTAGAAATCTAGAGAGAGATTGTACTTATGAGAGATGTGTGCATACATACCTATTTCAACTTGGGATGAACCTTCTCCAACCTCAGTAGGTTGTCCTAGTTGAAATAAATTCATAATTTAAAAGAGCATAATTAAAATGAACTCTAATTCTAAATCTTCATAATTTAAAAATTATAATGTAATAAACCCTAATCCTAAATATTCAATTCTTTAATTTTACCTAATCCTAAATGTTCATAATTCAATAAACCCTTAATATTAAGCTAATAGTAACCCTAAGTTAATATTTACCATATTCCTAATTGGATAAACCTTAATCCTAACTATACGTACAAAAAGTCTAGAACACAATTATAGACTATATGTTAAATATGCATTGGAAAAAAGGCTACACATGTGTACCTTGCCTCCTATAGTATCTTGCTAAAGTTTTTCAACAATTTTCATCTTCTTGTTTGATAGTTCTTCCTCATGCATATTTACTTGCTCTTTTATCTTTATTACCCACGTGGAAAATTATTCTTCCAAAATTCAAAAACAAAAATTTACAAAATATTTCCTCCCTCCCAATTGAAGTGTGAATTATCTAATTGGATTTGAATGTTAAAATTGAAAAAAAATCAAATATTATTTATATGACAAGTTTTATAAACAAAAATAAACACCTAAAGGCTAACAAGAGTTTCAATCAAAACTACCTAGGGTCAATTAACTACACAATCTATTGAAACTAATATTTTTAGTTTTGATAGAAACTTAGTTTCTATCTAAACTAGAAAATTAGAAGTCTTCCCCAAATGTTAGAAGATATCCAGTGTTTTCAGGGCTTCCAGGCTCAATTACCAGGTTCAAATAGAGCACTGAAGACATGTCATTTTGCATGATAGAAGTACTCTGAATGAGCTTTCTAATGACTATGAATTTGATACATTTTGAATTTTTTAGGTATATTTTTTTTCACGTGAATTGAACAGAGGTTCGTTATAAAATATAAACCTCTATATTGGATGCTCATGGAAAAATAGTAACTAAGAGAATAATTTTTTTGAAAAATAGCTAAAGTCTCCATATTTGAGTCCTCTTTCAATCAAAAAATAATAATTTGAAATCAGGTAAATGTATAATAGCTTACATGTGTCAAAAGCCACATATGTCCAAATTAGTGTTATGTCAACTTTAAACTCTGATAAAATATGAAATACTAAGGATAAAGGCATCATACCACCTCCATAGTTTTAGTATGGATGTTAGTAAACTAAATTTGAAAGAATTAATTGATATCTTTTTTTTTTTTTTTAAATTATGTGTGTCAAAATTAGCATCACTCTTTCAAAATAAGTTTTTGATGACATACCAATTTTCGTGGGAGAAAAAATAATTGAATAAAATCAATTCATAAAAAAGTAATTTTTTTTTTTGAATCTAGATAGAAAATCCCCAAAAAAATCTAATTTACTTCATCTTCAAATTCCTAACTATTAAACAAAAATTTGCATTTGAAAGTGAAAGTTTTCTCAAAAATTCATAGTTTAGTGTTAATTTAGGCAAAAATGTGTAACCCACTATTGTGGGTTCACCCACTCCACATATTACTCACACTAATCCTAATTGTAAGACGTGCATGTTATTTATCATTACATAAATATATAAACTAAACAAAAATATTTTACTAATCATAAATTCAATTCTATGCCTAAGTCATGTGTTGCCCTTATGCATGCCTTGTTGACCTAATTGGCTATTACAACCCCTTTTAGAAATGGAAGCTTTTTTCCCACATCGATTAATTGTGCAAGTGTCCATCAATTGTGGTTTTGCATCATTTTGAAGCCTCTAAAGGCCTTCAAAATTGAGTTCAAAGTTTTTTGTGCAAAAAATTGATACTAAAAATCTGCAATAACTTCACCAATACATAAGATATGGTCATAAGACTTGTATGGAAAGATATATCTTAGGAAAAACTCTACTTATGAAATTAGAACATTATGAGCTCATATGACCAACATACTTAAAATTGTAAGCTTCTACAAGTAAAAAATCAACATTGAAACAACCCTTATTGAAAAGACAAATAGAAAAAAATTGGGTGATACAAGACTGCCCTTACACCAAGATGCTCCTACATAAAAAATGTGTCTATATGACCTGGAACAAAGCCTTTGAAGTTGTAAAAATCAAGATTGGACAGGTACAATCACCAAAATCTATCAATTCTACAAATTTTGTCCACCAAAACAAGAAAATACCTGCACTATTGATTTTTTTTGGAAATTTAAGCCAAAATAAAAAATAATTGCACCTAATTTAGAGCATGGATGAATGACTTATGGCCTCTTGAATATGGACTACCAAATTAAAAATGTGAATGGAGAGGGATCAAAATTTTCAACAATTGATGATGTCAGTAAGACAATGAGCCTAATGCTGATGGTTAAATGGTTGTCGAGATAAAAATAAATCACCTAATTTGATGCTCATATTGCCATCCAATATAAAATGTCATATTTATGATGCAACCAGTTTATTAAAATTGACATTCAAAAGCCTATCACATCAAAAAATAAAATGTCCCTAATGACCGATATGTAGTCATCAAATCTAACATCCAAAATATTGCTAAAGTGTAAAAATTTTAATAAAAAAAGAGTACCCCTATTTATCTACACTAGGTGGATCTAAGGTTTTAATGGATGTAAATCAAAATTCTAATAATTGTGTCAACTTTGGATTTTCTTTGCCATGGTGGAAAGACTAGATTAGGCTCATGACTATGCTTGAGAGTGTGAATGAATGCAAGGTCATGGGGGATCAAATTTAGATCTACCACAATAATGAATCTCCAAGTTCATATCAAGTTCAAGTCTTCCAAACTGAGGAAGTTGAATCTCCATAATGAATTCCCACATGGAATGTTGCAATGGTGTCTTATTAAATCTGAGTCTTTGACTAAAACCTTGGACAAGCTCCATGAGCTCTATCAAATTTGTAGGCAATGTGATCTACGATGCTTATTTTATGAATGGGATCTCAATGGGGGTAAGGTGGGCCTTTGTCTCACTGTGTGGATCTCGAGTGGATGCCAAGATGTGTATCAGCAATATGATAACTTAAACATCACACACTAAGGATTGATTCTTAGGCTAAAAGTGCTAAATAGTCAAAGTTGACTTACTCTTTTCAAGCTTGATTTTTTCCTTAGTGTGTGATGTTTAAGGGTATCCATCAATGAATATCTTCAATCAGAGGATCTAGGGTTCGATGTTGATGTTAGCTCGAGTAGAAATGAAGATCAAGCATAAGGACCATTATAGGAATTTCAATGGGAAACACCCCACATGTACTAAACATATTCTCAAAACTGATTAAATACAATATCTCTATATAAATATCTAAACTATGAAGTCATCGTTGCGTGTCTAACTACAATAGTAATCTACTACATTTTGTGCAAACATTGATGTGACAATGCAAAGGCCTTTTAGAATATTCTGGAAATTTTGACTATTAAAAAAATATATAAAATGAATAGTTCATAAGTCAATGCTTGCTAAAGCTTTTGCAAATGGCATTGCAAGCACCATGGGTTTAACCATAGAGAAAACTTAGGAGTTAAGTGCGCTTGAGCTAGAGTAGTACTAGGATGGGTGACCTCTTAGGAAGTCCTGGTGTTTCACCTTTGTAAGAATCACCTAGACCCAATGAGTGCTAAGTGTTCCATCTATTCTCATGAGAGATGGATTCATGTTTGAAGCACTACTCATGATACATGGGTCAATGAGTTTGATTCAAAAACTACACAGTTAAATCATGGTAGCAATATCACAAATGTAAATAATATTATCCAATTCAGTAAATCATGCTACCAAGTCTTATTTCAAAAAAAAAAAGTCTCAATTTTAACTTTCATCAAATATTGGCAAATTTATAGTCAAAATTAATGAAAGAGGTCATTCAGATGCAATGGTGATGTCAATATTATTCTAGGCACTCTCAATAACAACTACACCTCTCAATATGAATCACGGCCTTCCAAAATGTGAGATAAAGATGCTCTCTAATGACTAACCAATGAAACTCCATTGGCTCTGATACAATGTAATAATTTTCTTAAGGGAAGGAATGAAAATTCTAAGATCTAAAAGCTCAATTGATAGCACAAGAGAGACAAAATGATATGATCTTCAAATGACTTAATTCATGGATGATAAGATAGTAATGTGTAATGAATATTTAGATACAATACACCTAGATGTGCCTGAATATATAGGCAATGCAAGATAACCAAGAGTGATGCAAGTGATAAGCATAACAACTAAGTACATGTCCACCAAAGGTGGATTATCCTTCATTTTGCATGAAAGTATGTGTAGTAATGAGAGGACAAGAACACAAAGGTGTATCACACAAAGAGAGGTGTGAGACAATAAGTGCTAAAATGAAGTACAAACTCATATGTGTCTACATGGAAACTAATATTAAAATGCATTATCCTAAATAAACATTAAGTAAAGTATAATTAGTAATATTTAATTACACCAAAAATAAGATTTTAAAAATGTTAAAACTAGAACTTACACTTTTAAGGGATGCAATAATTACACCGATAGTAAAATGTATATCAAATGTTGATATTGTGTAATATTTATGGATCTTTATCAGGCTCTCTATTTCTCTATTTTTCATATTTTTCTAACTCATGGACTCTCCTTGTCTACCTCTCAATCCCTACCTTTAAATATTTCTTACTCACACATATACATATTCATTTCTCCCTCTTTGTATCTTATTTTACCTCTCTTCTATTTTTTATATTTTTCTAACTCATGGACTCTCCTTGTCTACCTCTCAATCCCTACCTTTAAATGTTTCTTACTCACACATATACATATTCATTTCTCCCTCTTTGTATCTTATCTTACACCTCTCTATCTATATCATATTTCCTTAATCTTCAATATGTTATCTATCTATTTGTCTACATCTAATATCTATAACCTCATATATATTTATCATGGTGTCTCTTTATCTCCCCCCTCTCCTCTTCCTATCTATTTTCCTCTCACTCTCTTCCTCTTTTATTCCCCCTTCATAACTATCCCCCACTTTGATACTTGATTATGATATATCTATCTATACATTAACTCTCTCCCTATGTTTGCTTCCTTATTTTTACCTCTATCAACATTTTCATCTCTCTATATCCCTTTCTATTATTCATCTTACACTCTCTTCTCTCTCTACCCCCATATATTGATATCCCTCTAACAATCATTTCCTATATGAAATTGATAACCTTGATTTTATAAATCAATAATCAAATCTCTCTCTCTCTCTCTCTCTCTCTCTCTCTCTCTCTCTCTCTCTCTCTCTCTCTCTCTCTCTCTCTCTCTCTCTCTCTCTCTCTCTCTCTCTCTCTCTCTCTCTCTCTCTCTCTCCCCCCTAGATTTGTATTGTTGATCTCTACGACCAGTTGCCTATAGCATCCAACTTATTTATATTTTACTACATGCCAAACAAGTCAAAGGTTGCTGAGCACCCCGATATAGACTGAGTCATAATACATGTCGAGTGAAACATATGGAGACTGAGCAATGTAAAGTTAGTTTATGTTGAGTGATTTTGTACATGTCAAGTTTATAGAAGATGAGGGACAACATGAATATTAGTTATGACTGAGCATCAGGATATTAAATTATTAAGTAAACCAATTTTGGCATGTGTGTTTGTAATGGCAAAAACACTTACGTAAATCATTTTAGCTAACTTGTATGCAATATTTATGGATTGCAGAGATAGCTAAGGATCTAATTACATGTTTTTTCAAAGGAAATCAATCCCTAGAAAGACATAATAACCAATCAAAACAAGAAGGACCAAGCAGAAAAATAATGAATTTTTGATCATTATTATGATCTAGAACCTTCCATTGTTGTCTAGTTAAGAAGGGATAAAACCCTAAATCTATGTCTATGAGAAGGAAGATTTTGAATATGTGAAAAAGTTAAGGAAAAAATAAGGGAAGCTTTGTTTCATCAAGTAATCAAATAAAGCAACCTAGTAGTGAACGAAAGAATATAGCAAATCAGATAAGGAGATTAGATTTATACATTGAAGAGATAAGATCTATAATCAATTTCATGAAAGAAAACCAAAGGATCATGTATTGAGACATTATAACCAGTGTATCAGGCAAAATCTCTTAACAGAGTGGTTTTAACATTCCTAGTTAAATTTCCTAACAAAGTGCTTACTTCATTGTAAGTTTAAATCCTTTAATCAACGCAAACTTAATAGTCTTGATGCTTTTAATTGAGAAAACCCTTCATAGGGTAGATCATCAGAAGTGATCAACATTATAGCCCTAATAGGCTTACTTTATTACTATAGTAGTGGAGATTTGTGGGTGTCATCCCCACCCAAGTTTTACCTTCACCTTGGAGGATTTTTGGGTCACCAAAATATTTGTGTTATGTGCTTACATTTTCATGTTGATAGATGTCAAGCATAGATGGATTTATTTTAGTTTACAATACATGGTTATATGGTATATGATTTGAATATGAGATGTTTTAGGAGTGAATCTAGTTAATCAATTATTTTATTCAAGATGTGAAAAGTTTTATAGATCTTGATTCACTGCCCCTCTCAATATCTTGATTACTAGTGTAAGACTTCTAATAATTGGAATCAAATCTTTGTTCTCTTTCAAGAAGTCTAACAACTTGACGAGTTTGGTCTTGGAGATGGAAGCTTACAAATTAGGAAAGACTATTGAGAATTAGATGATTGACATCCACCTCATATTCAAACAACTAGAAACATCAAGAGAAAATTTGAGAAAGTCCTTGAAGAAAAGAAGAGAAATGACTATCCAGATCAATGATACACTTTATCAAGAAGTTGACACTAAAGGATTGTTTGACAATGGGAATTCAAGTGAAATTGATGCAGTAATAGCAAACCTACTAGAGAAAAACAACATTTTGAATGAAGAAGTTAGAGGATTGAAGAGATAGCATGAAATCCAATCAGTAAGCTCATGTAAAGTGACTAAAAAAAAGAAGAAATTTAAAGAAGACAAAGTCATGACTAAAGAAGACAAAAGACAAATGGCTATCAGATTTGGAGAAAAGTCATTTGATGTACAAAATATTACAAACACTCATTAGATATGATGAATCAATTGTTACTTGCAAATCAAGAACTAAACATAAAGGACATGGAGATTGCAAATCTAAGATCACAAAGTGACCAATTGAGAAATGAGATAAGATTTGAGAAAGAACTGTTGGAAAGGATGAATAAACCAAGTGAAGCTATAAGATACTTTGAAGAACTAATGAGATCACCAAGGTCATCTAGTGACACTTCTAGATTAGGACACATCAAACACTATTCATCTACTGAAGAAGGTGAAACATCCAAAAGTGGAGAGCAAAGAAATGGAAAACCCAATGAAAAACCTACATGTCATCATTGTGGAAACATTGGACACACAACAAACATTTGTAGGAGCAAGATTTGTAAGAAAAATTCTAAACCTTATTTTACTGGTAATTGTTTTAACTACAAGAAATAAGGACACCAAGCACATGAGTGCAAGTCAAAGGCAAGTAAAGAACCTATTGCACCTATATTTGAAGGGAATTGCTACATTTGTCAAAAATATGGACATAGAGCTCAAGAATACAAAACCAAGACAAGATCAAACTAGACATCTAAGAAGCAAGCACATGCACCTAAGTAAGGTAACTCTTACAATTGGAATTATAACATATAGTATAGTTGTCGTTATTGTGGAGAGTATGGTCACATTCCAAAAAATTGCATTAGGACACATGTTTAGATCCAATTACAAGAAATGGTTGAATGAAATCTTAGCTTGTTTTAGTTGTTACGAGGTTGAACAAATCAGTAAGAACTCTAGGACTTGAGCACCAGCACCAAGCGATGGAAACATCAAAGGAAAAGGCAAAATTGGCATAGAAAAAACTTGGAAAAAGAAAAAAGAAGCTGATAGTAGTAGACTTAGTGAAGCTGAGATAACCCAATCCAATGGATCAGGTGATCACACCACATCCAACTAAGTAGAGAAGGTTTGTAAGGAATTGTACACTAGAATTATAAATTACACATCAGTTTCTAGCAAGAATTGTGATTAAAAGTCCATATATGCATGAATCAACATGCACTAGGGTAGATCTAAGGGAAGAATCGAGCAAAGTAATTCACATTCATAATAGATGTTGAGTATTAGTGTTATGGTCTATAGCAACCAAGTGATGTCATATAAACTAAGTGTTCATACAAAACCAAGGTAATATATTGACCAAGATAAGAATTAGTGACCAAGTATTGAAAGGGAAGAAGAACAAACACAATTCTATGTGAAGGACGAAGACAATTATAATACACCCAATTTTGTATAGTGCATTTATTACAAACCTAATTTGATAGATTCAAGGTATATATCAAATTTTTATGTTCATTTTCATTTACCAAATGATTTAAGTGTACACAAGTGATTCAAAGGTGATTAAGGATATTATAGTGAAGAACAAGTGAATCACAATGTGCCATTGACAAGATTTGAAGAACTAAGTAAGTAAGGTTTATAGTGTCAAGATTAGTTGATTTTAAAAATTGTTGAAGTGAAGTTGTTTAAACCCTAGTTTCAATATGACATCCACTCCATTTGTATCTAGGAAAGAGATTTTGAAGGAAAGCAATGCACAAATTATAAGGAATGACCAATGTCCTCTGCCCAAACTCATGACGTACCCTAATATTATGATGACTGGAGATACATTTGGTGCCCTATCATCAATTCCACCTAGAGTCTTAATGGTTCATGATGTTCTATCATGCTACATGTGCAAGTTTGGAGAGATTAGAGACTATGAATTACAAGATGCTTACGACAAGCTATGTGATAATGGAATGTTTAAAGATGAAAATAAGATTGTTGTCGAGAAAGGGCTTACTTGCACCCTAGCATTTCCTAAGTTATTCAAAGTAGAATGGAAAGATATTGTACTAACTCAAATACATGAGATGAAATAATGGTTAGAAGGTGGACTGGCAAAAATCAATAAAGCAATCATTCACCAAGTTATTGGTTATCCCACACTTAACAAAGTAAAAACATTGTGATGTGCGGCAAATAATATTGTTGAGGATCAAATGAAGGCCACATTGAATGGTCGATGAATGTATATTGATAGAATTTAAGATCTACTTTTTGAGTTTGTAGTGCATGTAATTACACACAAACTATATCATTCAAGTTGACAGAACAATGTTCCTTGCATCGTAGTCAACCCAAGTTACAAAATATTTAAAAAAAAAAGAAGTTATGACTTCATCAAGTTGCAACTATGACAACTATAAGAAAATCTTGGAGCAATTTGGAAGGCCAAGAACACTTTGTGTAAGTTTGGATCTTTGCTAGTTTGTATATTTTTCTATGTGCGGATCTCATTTCCTACTGTAGGGATAGTTGTATGAGATAGGACTATACCACTCACCAAGCAAATCAATGTTTTCATTGAACAATTAGGTGAAAATCTTGAGATAATTATGGATAACTATTTTGATGAGTTTAAGGGTAAAATGAAGAATAGAATGAGGATCCCACAATCGATGGTGGATCACTACTATTAAGACATTTGTTTCATGGTAGATACAAATTTCACATATGCATAGGTAGTTTTATAGAGGGTTGCATGGTTAAGACCAATGCAATATGAAGTGAACATGGATGAAATACTACAATACTTACTGCTTTTTTATCTAAAGAAATAGATAGGAATACCGAGCCCTTCAACAATTATGAGTCAGCCAAGATTAGAATGCCAATGTAAACCAAAGTGCCCAAATGGACATGTAATGAAAGAAGATGATAGCAAATCTTGAGGGAAAGCTTGGCAAAGGACCACTACAGATAACAGAGGGAAAAGGCAAAGAAGAAGAAGAAGAAGAAGAATCAAAGTAAAAAGAGGTAGTTGTTGTCAAGCCCAAGATAAATAAACAAAAGAAAATTATCAATATTGATCCTAAGGTAAAGAAGGAATTAAAGAAGAATGTGAAGAAGGCAATCACACCTCCTGAACCTAAGCCAAAGAGAAGGTTAATAAAAAGGTCCAAGGCAGTACAAACCCTGGGCATTAAAACCAAGAAAATTCTAGCTAAAAGGATACAAGCTAAAGGGATTGAGTATAGCCTACCAAAGAGGCCAAGAAGAAAACTAATTGTCACACCTGATGAGGAGTATGATGAAGAAGAAAAAATAGAGTCTAACAATTTGAGTAAGCTTTAAATTGTACACAGATGACCTCCCATGAAAATTGATCAGGCATGCAAGAATATTAGAAACTCATATTGTAGAGTAGGTTTCAAGCAAATAAAATATGATTTTTTGAATAAAGAAGATCAAGGAAACACTCAAATGGCCATGCTAGACATAATGAAAAAATTTAAATATATGCCTATTGAATTAGGAAAGGGTATTCCTGAGGATTTGTATAATAAACTAGATGCAAAGTGGAAGTTGACATTATCCACTTAAAGGTAAATAAGGGAGACCACATTGGCTAACACTATTCCTGACTTAGGGAAGAAACACATGTCTATTTCCCTAAGAGATTTTGCAAAGAAACTTGTACCAAAGTAAGGACATATAAATTTTGAAGAATAAAGTAGATGAAGTTGAGAAGGAAAGAATTTTGATATGGAAGAAAGCATTTGGATCACTACTTCCATCGACAAAAGAAGAAAAATAGGAGGAGGGAAGAGATGCTATAGAATTAGAGAGTAGAGATGATGATGAACTTGATAGACTAGAAGAAGAAGTGAGGAAGTTGGTAGAGGGGAGTGAGCAATAGAATGTTGTCACTATAGAGGATGTTCCTAATTCATCACCATAGAATCAAAACATATTAACTAAGGAAGACTTCAAAAATATTGAATCGAATACCTTAGATAACTCTCTCTCATGCACCAATCTAGTTTTTCTACAAATACAAGATTATCCATGGATTGATAGTGCATCAACTGCTACTACACAAGTTACATATGTAATAGTTGTTTTAGAAAGAAGTGTCAAGCAATAGGGAAAGGCCATAATTTGTGTTACCAAATTCTAAACATGCTATTGATGGGCAAGTAGACGAGAAAGGTGAAGAAGATCAATTTGCGCAAGATTCCATAGAGGGAGCAAAGAAGGTAGAACCATTCAAGTTGACAGAGATTGAGAATCCTAAGGAGCAAGAGGCTATACAAGCTCTTATTCAATTGTCAAGTTTTGCTAATACTAATATATTAACTATTACACCTATTCAACAGGAGCATACTCCTATTGAACAACATACATATGAATTGAGTGCAAAGGGGAAACAATTGCAAATATCACTACCAAGTGAAAACACCCCTTGGTAACAGATAATGGCACAAATGTTTGACATGCCTGAGACTCTAAGTTTAGAGGAGGTCATTACTTACCCAAGTATGACCCTAAAAATATGAAATTGGAGCAAATTCAAGATCTTCAAGCTTTGATGAGTCGCAAGACAAAGAAAGAACAACTAAGTAGAGAGTTCAAGCAAAAGCAGGTACTCTATAATATAAAAGACATTTTTGTAGACGCTTTTGAAATTTTGGATGTAAATAAGAAGAAGCCAATTTTGGAACAATTAGTGTATAGAGTCAAGAAAGTGAATAATGAAGATATAGATACCAATGATAAGATGATGAGATGGTCTAAGAAAGCACAAAGTTTTGAAGAAAGTCTCAACAGAACTTACAACAAGGTAGGTTGAGCTTTCTAACATTTCAACTAGTTTGGAAGGGATTTTGACAATCATTCATTTATTGTATATAAAAATTTGTGATGTTGATTTATTTAGTATGGAGAATCAACTCTCCATTGATCAACTACAAGAATATTTAAAGGCTTGTGCTAATTTTTTGAGTATGAACACAAGTTCAAGCTCACATTCATCTAATAAATTTATATTTTGTCAAGGTAGATTAGCTGAGCTAATGGCTAAAGAAAACAACATAAGGAAAAAAATGTTACTATAGAAACCATGTTGCTACCTCATATGAAGGTCATTCAAAAGGAACTATAGTTGCACAAGATTTAGCTAAGAGAGATCATCATCTCTCAATTGCAGATAGTTTAATTGAATTAGCTCCCAGCTAGAAATTCAAATTCAAATATTGGAATCAGCCAAATCTAGATGGAATCTAGGATTGGAGGTGATTTTATCAAATCACAAACCATTTTTTAATAAATATTAGTTGACCCCTATACCCCAAGCCACCAAGTGTCAAAAATAAAGGGAAAATCAGCCATTGCACCACAACAACAATCAAGACAACCACAAGGGAAATTAGATTAGAATCACCAAAGGAAAATCTAGCGTATCAATATCATAGATCATAGGTATACCAAGACATGCAAATATATTGTGTATAATAGACTCAAGTGTTTTGGAGACTGAATCATAGTCTAAGGGAGAGTTCTAGTTTTACCATTTTGCAATTTTGAATGGATTTCTAAGTCCTGACAAAGTGTTTTTTTCCACTACAGTCAAAGGGGGATATTTTTGATCTCTAAGTCTTCTTGCTTATTAGTTTCCAAAACTTAACCATTTTCTAAGTAGTGTTGGTCAGTCATCACTGTGACATAGCCATCCAATTAAGGCCCTACATGGACTTGTCTATATTTTACTACATGTCAAACAAGTCAAAGGTTGTCGAGCACCCCAATATATACTGAGTCACAATACATGCCAAGTGAAATATACAAAGACTGAGAAATGTAAAGTCAGTTTATGCCAAGTAAGTCAGTACATGTCATGTATATAGAAGCTGAGGGACAACATGAATGTTAGTTATGACTGAGCGTTGGGATATTCAGTTGTCGAGTAAACTAGTTTTGGCATATGAGTTTGTAATGGCACAAACACTTATGTAAATCATTTTAGCCAACTTCTATGAAAGATTTATGGATTGTAGAAACAACTAAGGAGCTAATTACGTGTTTTTTCATAGGACATCAAACCTTAGAGAGGCAAAATAACCAATCAAAAAATAGAAGGACCAAGTGGAAAATGAAGGAATTTTGGATTGTTGATTATGATCTGAAACCTTCCATTATTGTTTATTTAAGAAGGGATCAAACCCTAAATTTGTGTGTGTGAGAAGGAAGATTGTAAATGCACAAAAAGGATAAGGACAGAGCAAAGGAGGCTAAGTTTGATCAAGTAATCAAATAGAGCAACCTAGTAATGAAGGGTAGAACAGAGCAAATCAGATAAGGAGATAAAAAATTTATACATTGAATAGAGAAGATATATAATCAGCTTCATGAGAGAAAATTGAAGGATTGGGTACTGAGACATTATAACCAGTGTATCAAGCCAAATCTCTTAACACAGTGGTTTTAATAGATCTAGTTAAATCTCCTAACATAGTGCTTACTTCATTATAAGTTTAATTCCTTTAATTAAGGAAAAATTAACAATCTTGTAATGCTTTTAACCAAGCAGACCCCTTATAGGGTAGATCATTAGAAGTGATCAACATTGTAGCCCTAATAGACACACTTTATTACTATAGTAATGGATATTTGTGGATGCCATCCCCGCCCCAGTTTTACCTTCACCTTGGAGGGTTTTTGGGTAACCAAAATCTTTTTGTTATGCATTTACATTTTTATGTTGATGGATGTCAAGCATAGTTAGATTTATTTCAGTTTTACAATACATGGTTATATGGTATATGATTTGGATATGAGATAATTTAGGAGTGAATCTAGTTAATCAGTTATTTTATTCAAGAAGTCAAAATTTTTATAGATCCTAATTCATTCCCCCCTCTCAGTATCTTTTTTCCCAATAAGACTTCCAACATGTATGTGTATATCTATTCGTATCTCTATCTTTATTTATCCATAATTCTTCTTCCACATATTTATGACTTACAAATTTTAGGTATTTCTTGGGGAATTTGGTAAAGAAATATAAAGGAGCATTCTTGGTACAGTCCCCAAAACAAAACATATAATATGTATAGCTGCTTACCCTTATAATGAAAAAATAGTATAAAGAGAAATGGAAGAACATGATATCATAGTTGTTTGGTAAGGTATTAAATCACATTTGAAATCATTATGTTATTAACTTCTTTAATTGTTTTAGAAAGTATGTGATATTATTGAATAAATTTTCATTTTAAAAAATAGTTTACCTTTTATGAATTAATTAATTAAAATAATTTAGATGATTGGGCTTCAATATTTTTTAAATTTTTGGCATTTTGGCTATCAAAATTTCATATGAGATAGCTTTTAATTGTATTCTTTGCTATTGCATATCATTAAAAATGAGAGATTTGTACAAAATTTACAATGCCTTGAATGGATGCCCTTATATACTAACACACTAAACTACCTAGCCATGTAACAAAAAAAATCAGCCTCTTGGCTACCAAAGAGAGTTTGTGTCAAGAGTAGCAATATTACAATGTATCACAAAAGTAAATAATAAATACTAAGACCAATCAACTATTCATCTTCTTCTTCCTCACTAGAGTTTGAGGTTGTAAACTACACTAGAGAAGGCATGAAGGGTTAAGCAGGAGGTTCCCTGTGCACCATGGGTCTCTTCCATTTGCCTTCCTCTTTAAGATTCCTGGTGAGTTGGACTAGAGGAATGTTGAAGTCATCAGTTGAATTGGTATTGCATTTGTCCTTCATAATGGTAAAGCTATAGAAGTGATCTTTCTTGTCCAATAGTCCTCTACTCTCCCTCAAGAACTGTTGGAACTAGTAGATTCCATGAGTTTGAAGATAGTTGTAACCTATACACAAATATCAACATATATGAGTCTCCTTAGAGACTTAGTAAGGAATATAACTATACCCTAAAAATGTTATTATTCCTAAACTTCCAAAGAGCCCAAAGCATAATAGAAGAGAAAATTGACTAAAACACATTAAGACATTTGTTGATATTACTAATCTTGCAAAAAATAAAGTTATCTAAGGAAAAATTATAGTCCAATTAAATCCTAAAGAGGTTCCAGATATCTTGAGAAAAGGAACATTGAAAGAATACATGGGGGACAAATTATGGCTAGTTACAAACAAAGAAAATATTGACGTCCCCTGTTGGCTTTTTAAAAGGCAACTTATGGAAAAGAAACCTCCATAGAAAATATTTAACCTTAGGTTCAAAAGGCCTAACCCACAAATGGATATGGATTTTTTTACGCTCAACATCTGAAAAGGGAGAAGCTCCAACAAGAGATCAAGTGGTCAAGGATGATAGTGCTAGAGGAGAGAATAGAGTAAATATATTTAGTTTTGACAAGGTGTAGAGGAGTAGAATTAGGACAACTAATCTGAAATGAGCAAGAATCAAGGGAGCAACTTTCTAGTCTGACACCTGAACTTTCGAGTGCACTTTTAACAATACAATAGGTCCTTTTTTGAAACTCAGTAAGAAAAATTATTTCCTTCAAACCAATCCATTCAATTAGTCCACTTCTTTGCATAGAAACCACACCAAATATTACCAACTTTTATTCTTTGGATGGAGCCAAGCATGGGTCACACCCTTTCCTATATTTTCCATAGTGATTTTAAAACACTAAACCTCCTACCACAGTTTTGCAGTCCAGAGCTAGGAAATACAATATCTCCAAATTACTCCATAATTTAGCTCCACAAGGGTGTGTACTACTTAAGTTATGCCTTATAAAAAATTTCCATGGTTCATTACTCTGTATTGTATTTGCAATCTATTTTAATGCCAAGGCTATGTCCTGAGTTACTAGATCCTTTAATCCAAGCTCCCCATTATCTTTTCTCTTAGTGCACCATTCCCATCTAATAGCATGAGACTTTTTTGTTCATTTCCCATCAAAACAAAGAAAGTCCCTAATGATCTTTTGAAGAAATTCAAACTGATTAACAAAAAAATCCAAATAGAAGAGAAGCGTATTGAATATGAGGAGAGGATTTTTTGGCACACCTATATCCTTCCAGCCAATGATAGATAGAAAGAGTTCCATTTATTAATCTTAGAGTTGATTTTCTCCCTAAAACACTGCCACATTTCATTAATATTTGGATTGATGAAAAATGAGATTTCCAAGTACCTCACCACATAGCTAGGTCCCCCCAACTAATACCACATTTGTATCACTAGGGTGGAGGATGCAATGCCCAACCAATTATAATGGATTTAGAGATATATATTTTGCTACTTGAAGTTGCACATAATAAATCCAATTTATTCATTAATTGTTCCATGTTTTCTTCTACAAGGGTAAAAAGAATGACAATTTCATCAATAGACTATACATTAGTATTTTCATTTCCATTAGGGAGACATGGGTCTTACACCTTGGGAGATTGGTGGATGTCTCTAAGAAGATAATGGAGTGAGTTGGTTGCAATAAAAAATAGAGTAGGGACAAGGGGACATCCCTAATTGATTGATCTTGAGAGCTCAAAAAAAATGACCTATCTCCATTGACCTCTAGTAATGCATTTGTATTCATCATCAAGACTTTGACCATGTGTGAGAATGTTGGGGGAAAACCAAGGGCTTCTAACACCATAAGAATGAATCCCCACTCCACCCTATCATAGGCCTTTTCATAGTTAATTAGTGGTATGCTCACATTATGCTCTAACTTCTTATGCCAATCCAAGGTTTCCTAGAATGTTAAAAGATTCTCTCAAATGAATC
This sequence comes from Cupressus sempervirens, assembly GCA_028749045.1. Classification (NCBI taxonomy): domain Eukaryota; kingdom Viridiplantae; phylum Streptophyta; class Pinopsida; order Cupressales; family Cupressaceae; genus Cupressus; species Cupressus sempervirens. The sequence goes on along the minus strand of CM053792.1, from coordinate 369,682,617 downwards.
TTCCCTTTATAAAACCTATTTGAGTAGGGTTGGTGATCTTCGGTAAAATGTGTTCAATCCTATTTCTTAACACTTTGGAAAGAATCTTGTATGAAACATTAAGGAGAGTAATACATCTCCAATTATTTATAAGGGTTTTATCTCCTCCTATAGGGATCAATTTTAGGAGATTGGCATTGATTCCCTGCTCCATAGATCCCTTCTCTAGAGCAAAGTGATATAGATCTTATAGGATAGTATAGATATATTCTGAATTTAATTTGAAAAATTCAATTGATAGCCCATCTAGACCAAGTACTTTCTCTTTTTCATACCAGAGATTGCACACTTGATTTCATTGATTGAAATGGGGACAACTATTTGGATAGAGTCTTACTCTGATGGTTTCTTGGGGATGATAGACTGAATCATATTCCTAGCCTCTTTCATTCCCCTCCTTGAATCCTTAGAGGTGAACAATAGTTTGTAGAATTGATCAAATACATTGAGAATACTTTTAGGATATGTGAGAGTGGATCTTTCTTCACAAGCACTAATGCAAGAGCATCCTAGGAAGTCAGTAATTCTGTATGTAGGGGCTTCATTTTTGAGTTTATAAAGTTATGACTCACGCGATTGGGGATGTGTTTGAGGCATATTGGGGAACCTTTCCTTAAGTATGTTTGATGTTTGGAGTCATTGTCTTGGAGTTAGAGCCATTTTAGTGGTTGGTAGTAATGTGTTTCTATTTACTAACAAAGCTTTGGAGATTGTATTCATGAGCTTCGATCCATGGGATTTGGTGTGTGCACTCTTGGATTTGGATAGCTAGTTGGAACATGGACCTAGATGTCTAAGAGTGTGTATTCTTGTGTGGTCTTATGAGTTAGTTATGCATTGTAAACTTGGGGCCTATCCTAAGTATTTAATTTTATGTCATGTATTTAATGTTTATAACCAAGCTGACTTGTGGCTTGTGGATGTATTTAATATGAGTGTTTATTTAATGTCTATTATGTTAGATCAACTTGTGGCTTGGTTTAGTATAAGTAGAGGGTCTTGTGGAATCTAGAGTCATGGTTATTTAGCATGGAGAAGGAGGAGTAGCTGAGATAGTGAAGTTTGGGAAAAGCTAATAGCTAAGTGTGGCTTGGGAAATAAGAAGGTTTTTTGGTGGCTTGCGACCACAAGTTTAGATTCTTCTTGGAGTTCTCTACCAAATTGTAGATCTAGGTTAGATAGTGGTTTGGATCTTGTGACATATTGTTGATATTTTATTGTAATTATTGATACATTTGGTGGATCTAAATATCTATGTTATTGTTTATATTCCATTGTGTTCTTGTTTGTTAGGGGTGGGGACATCTCCTTTAGTGACTACCCTGGCTTGCACTATGTCAAGCACAATTTATTTTATCCTTGGATTCCTTAAATTTCAGTGCCTTGAAGAATAAATTTGAACCTTTATCACCCACTTTTAGCCATTTAATCCTTGATTTAACCCTGGCACCTTGGATCCTTTTTGTTTGAAGCTTCCTCAGGTCATGTTCCTCTTTGGAGACAAAATCCATAGCAAGAGAATTATATCGCTAGTGCTAAACTATAGCCTCTACTCTTTGCAAGGAGTTAAGTAGAGAGAGAGAGTTCCAAGACCCTATTGTCTTGGATTTCCTTTTTCCAATAGTTTTAAACAATTTCTACCATGAACTAACTATTTTATTCCACTTAGAAATGGGATCATCATGAGCATAGAAAGAGCTATTATACCAACATACAATTTTAATAGCTACCAAGATGTCTTGGTCTTCTAGGAGAGCATAATTGAGGTCAAAGGATTTTGGGTGTTTGGAGTTAGGATTAACACAACCTAGTTTGAAAATTTCGATCAAGATGTGATGATGATTAGAAAGAGGTAGGGAAGAACGTTGATTGGGTTGTCATTAGGGGTTTGACACAACTAAAGAGGTCCTTATTAAAGTAGACTTTATCTAGTCTGGAGTAAATTCTCTTGTCCCCTTTTTGAAAATTAGACTAGGTAAACCAAATGCCTTTGGATTGCTTCCTTAAGTTAGCAAGAGGATCTCTTATCTCTAGAAGTATTATTCATTACTTTTCCATTCAAATATCAATCTACCTTCTTTATCGTGGGATCTTTCCACCATATTAAAATCTCTACACAAAATCTATGGCATATTAGGAAGAGAGGATAGCCGTTACCATAGCTTAATTATATTTGGAAGATTATTAGGGGTGTGAATAGAATAAATTCCAAATTCAAACTCTTCAAGTTTAAAGGAGATCAAAGAAGAAGTATGATAGGGGGAGATCCCCCCATTGATTGATAGTTTTTCTCTATCTGGGTCCTACTAGAATAGAGGTATCTCCTTTGACTTAGGGTTCTTAGTAGAGAATGAAACAACATCCTTCCAAATATATTTAAGAGAAATCTCAAGTGCAAAAACAAAAGCTTTAACTTCTTGAAGAAAAATAATGTCAATGTCTTTAGCACTGTTTAAGAGTCTCTTAACAATGTACTTTCTATCAAAGGTATCAAGACCTCTGACATTCCAAGATGCATTTTTCAACTCAACCATGAGAAAAATCTGAAAACCCTTAAAATATTTAGACATCTTAGTTCTAGCCATTTTATAGGGCTTAATGTTTCTATTGACTAGAGGGGGTCTACCTCTCTTTCTCGCCACCACTTCCCCATTATCGAGAATGTGAAGATCATTCTTTCTTGGTTTCCTTTTCTCTTGTTTTCTTCTCATTCCTCCACTAAGCTATCTATCTTGGAACCCTCCCTTATTCCATTGTCTATACTATAGCCACTCCTTGATTAGGTTGGGAAGGATATTTAAGACTTTATTGGACATTATTAGTAACTTCCCCTTCCTCAACATAGTTAGGTGCAACTAGGGTAGCAAGTATGACAATGGCAGAGAAGTCATGAAGTCTTTCATCCTCATTAAGGCAGTCTGGAGTGTGCAAAATAGGATCCTTAGAAGAATTCACCTTCTCAACCTCCACATTACTAACCTTCTAGGGGGAATTGGAATAGTAGAAGCATCCTCTTCACTACCTTAGATTGGAATGGAGAAGGATTTCAACACAGGTTGGGAATCAACATTGTAAGATTTCTCAACCCTCTCCTTTAACATTCGTAGTGCTAGTTGTTAGACATTGAGAGGTCAAGAATTATGGGAAGGATTTTTAGGAGAAAGCCCAAAATAAATTTATTGGACATCTAAGAGAGATGTTAGGTTTTCCAGGGATGCTGAGAGGTCAGATTCCTTAAGGTCGGAAGGGGGGTTAACAAACTATTCTTTCAACTTATCAAGGGAAGCTCTAATTTCATAGTCTTTTAGATATTACATTACCTTGGGTTTGAGGGTAATTTGGTTGCATTATAAGAAAGAAGGAACAATCATCGACTTGATTTTATGTGAAACGTTGGGGGAGCTAACTCATCATGAGGATGACATTTTTTGGCAAGAAGAAGGTATACCTTTCTCCTATGTCCCTCTCTTCTGTACATATAACAAGCATTGAGACCACCCATGTATGTAAGATGATAACAAATGGGTGACCCACTAAAATATAAACAAATGTTATATGGGGCTTCCTTTCCATGATAGATATAAATTAGAAATCTAACATCAGCATTGGGCATTAAGATATTACAATGATTAGTTTTGAGAACTCCACCAATTGATTCAAGCAGTTGTGAGATCAAATTCTAGACAAAGGGTGGCAAATTACTTACCATAATCCATCTAGGGCTAGCAAGCACCATAACTTCATTTTTGATAGAATTAATCGACTATGACAAAGCCCTAAATTTAGCCTTGCCAATTTTCCAAACTTGTTTTTCAAATCTTGCTTTTTGGGAATTGTTGAGCTATCATTTTGCATGATACTTTATCGAAAATAATCCTTTTGAATTCATCTCTTGAAAAGATAATCTAGGATCAACTCCAAGGTTCTAGGTGATCTTGCAACCTACTGAAATCCACTCAATTGAAGATAAATGTGTTTGTTCACAAGGAGACTTTTGCTAGTTCTGACCAATTTCAGATAAGATGTTCAATATGCTTGTTGTTTCAAAAGTAAGCACAAAATAGATATGTTTTTTGTATTTTCTATTTTTATGATGAATGCAACCTAACAATGCAACTATATGAATTCCTAATTTAACCAAGTGTTAGAAAAGTAAATAACAAAGATAAGATAATGAGAGATGAAAGCAAATAGCATGAAAGGGAAATTCCTAACATACATAAACCACGATAACAACGTGTATGTGAGTTAAATCATTGAAAAGATCAGGTAGGAAACTAATGAAAATAGGAGCAGTGCTTCCTCAAATCCACTAATGTAATTGTCAATGGAAACTTAGTAAAAAAAAGAAAGATGTTTCACTTCTCATTAAATCACAAGGCCACAGAAAGTGCACTCATGCAAGACAAGAAGTTATGTAGGAACAATATGGTGATCTCTTCTCCAACTAAGTATGCCAGTGAAATTTGTCAACACACGACAAACACAAAAACTAAAAGATCACACAATAAAATAAATACAACAAAACCATTGGCTCCATTATCATCCATGAACAAGAATTCACAAAAATAACACACTCCGACAAGAATAACTACACTCAGACTGAGAGCACCAATAGTATATATTATTGCATCAAAATAATGGCTTGGAATACATGTTAAATTCCTAAATTTATAAGAAATCATCTCCTTAATTTGTGTTAACAGTGAGAGATCTCTTAATGCAAACATATGCTTCTAAACTAATAAAACAAATCTAATTATAAACAAATTGACTCTTCAAATGGTGTTAAGTAGGACTCCACCCTTGTTTTTATCATTTAATGGGTGCATGATCCTTTACATGACTTTAAAAACAATGAAAGAAGAATTAGATAAGAAGAAGGAAGCTATAAGAGGATCTGAGAGTCACTAGAAGCTCTAACAATGGAATCTTGACCTTCTGGGTATTTCTTGGAGTTGAATTGCCATCAAAATGCATTTCCAGTGCATGGAAATCTCCAAATTAGGAACTGACAATTAATTATTGGCACACTGTTACCTCTTAAAAATTGTTGACGTACCTCTATGAATAGCGCACCTTGTGCACCTATAGGGAATTTGTGCAAGGTGCTCAATTCACCAAAAATTAAAAGTTCTATGTTTTGAAAATGATTTCTGGGTTTTTCTTAACCAAGGTTTAGAAGCACTCTTGTGTGCTTGGTTTTCTATTTTTGATTATTTATACCCTCTTTATAGCCCAACATTTTGATAGACTTGAACTCCTTCTACTTCTTCTATCTAAACTCCCAAAATACATGTGTTGAATATTATCATTAATAGTTTCATAAGATGAGGAAATTGTTCTAGTTCATGTGTCCAACGTCTATATATTTGATCTTCAGTGTAAATTCATGAATCAAAACTTACGTGTGACTCCTTTGAAGTTGAAGGTCACTAGCTTAGGTGAGATCTCTATTGTTGCTGATAATGAAAATACTATGATAATCTGTGCACTTGCGCATTATGTGGCATACCTTCATGTTATACACATCTTCATGCATTGTGAAGTCTATTCTTTGATTTTTTCTTCACTCTGACTGCTCGATCCTTCTTGGTTAGAGACCAAGTGATCTAGATTATCCAAAACAATCAAATGTTTGAAACTTTTTCATATTTTTTTAACAATCTTTCCTAGGCCTTTTTTACTAGCTTTTTTAGAGGTCTTCTACTCAAAATTTCAAGTTGAAACTTTCATCAGTCCCTAAAATTAGGCAATCAAATGCTTGCTGCTTTAGGGATTGAAATTAGATTTTTAGTTCTTCTTTCCAACGGTGTAAATGGTTTTGACTTCTAAGCTCTAGGTCAAAATTTATGACCTCGATAAGTTAAGGATTTTTTTTATCTGCACAAAGAAGCAAACATTAGTTATCTTATGTTGGAAGACCCAAAAGAGGAATCTACAAGACTCAAACTAACAAAAAATTGGGTCAACACCAATCAAAATAGACAAGACAGTGGATTTTCCCCCCAAAAGTCAGTTTTGCACACTAGTGCACCTAGCGCACCTTGGAAGGTGTACCAGTGCATTGATTTTCCTTGGAAATGGCAAAGTGCACAATTGTGCACTAGTGAACATGTGCATGTGTTGTGCAAGCAAGGGGAGTCTTATATAGTGCCTAGGGGGACCAAAGTGTGCACCTCTACAAGTGTGCACCTTCACATGCACATGTGTGCATCCCCAAAGTGAGAGTGAAGTGCGCATGTGAGCACTTTAAGCCCATCTAAGTCTTAAACTTAATCTTTTTTTACCTATGTCTAACTACCTGATCCTTCTCGATTAGAGACCAAGGTTTCATCGAGACCCAAGGGAGGGTCCAAAATGACTAAGGCTTTGGACAAGATGCCTCATAGGGAATTTTAAAACTAGGGGATCCCCATTTTGTGACTCAAAATGGGGTGTGTATTGTGAGGCCACAACAAGAATTAGGATTACAAAAAAATTAGAATGAATAAGCCTCTTTTCAACATTCAACAAAAAGAAAAATGATGCACTAATCTATGCCCCCACAATTTTTGAAACCAGTCATTAAGGGAGTTTCTAGAGTAATTTGAGTAGCTTCATAGTAGCAAAGAAGATTGTAGTGTTCTTAAGCCTAATTTCCTCTTTATCTAACTCTACTCTCATTTGGTCATTAGGCATAATAATAAAAGAGGGAAAAGTCCAACCCTACCTTCATTTCTGGCTTGGGTAGGCTGAGAGACTATTGTCGAGATGTCCTTGAAGAATTTGGTATTAGCTGAGACATGGTAGATTCCTTACAATGATTGCTTGAAGGAAGCAATTTTGACTCTGATGGTTGGGTCTACTACCTCTTTCCCTTGTTTTCCATGGTAAGAAACAATGACAAGGTCATGCGAAGTAGAAAGGGTTTTGTTCGACGGTAAAGAAGTAGAGGCATTGTGGTCAGCCTTAAATGCAATGGGTGTTAAATGCTTTATGTGGTTGGCCTTCATAGATTTGGGAGAAGCCGAGGCCATTAAGGCCTTGTACAAAGGAGAGTAATGTGGGATATATGAATTCTTAGTTGCAATACCCTCTCCTCCTCTCTCATTTTCCTATATGGGCTAAATCTTGTAATTGTATTTTTAAAAAAATACTAAACAATTAATCAAAATCTACTTCATTGATTATTATCTTTCTTTCTTTAGTTGAGAATGAAAAATGGTTTGACAAACCTTGAATTGCCTTGATTTTATAAAAATTTTGGGCATGCAAATGAGCTAACTTAACTAACACATTTACCGAAAATCAAATGCAAAATAAACTCTTGTTGCACCATGCTAGGGTGGTTGTATTGAGTTAGAGTGGATTACTTACATGTAGGTATAATATGAAGGTCAACTATTAGCTACAACAAATTAAAGAATTGACTTAGTCACTAAAAAAAGGATATATAGTTTACTTAATTATATATATAAAGTTAAGTAACAAGGGTCCTTATGAGATAGTTATTTTATTCAAAAAATTTCTAGCTTCAATTTTTATAAATCAATTTAACTCTGTATTCAATATATATATATATATATATATATATATATATATATATATATATATATATATATATATATATATATATATATATATATATATATATATATATATATATATATATATATATATATATATATATATATATAACATAAGATTATTAAGACTTAATAATTAAGAAATATTTTATATTAATTAATATATTCTTTGAAACTCAAAATATATTATATAATAATGACTGTAGAAAGAACAATGATTTTGAAGCATTCCATTAGGACTATTTATAATTTGTACATTATTTTTTAATTCCTCTATTTCTTTTAGGTTGATGAAGTATTTTTTGGTATGTACTATGTGAATGTTGATTCCTCATTTTGAGCATCAAATTCAATGTCTACATTGGATTGATATTATTTCCTTTAGTTTGATTGTGGATGTATTTCTATCCTATCTCCTCCTTCAAAATGAGATTGCTTTTTTTTTTGGATTAAGTAAAATAGGTTTTAATGGGTGCCTGAAACCCAACAATTACCAAAATAAAACCAATTTAAAGTCCAGAGCATGAAGCAAAATAGTTAAAAATAACAAGCCATACAAGGCCACTAGAACTAGTCCTAAGAAAAAACAACATGTAAAGGAGCAAGCAAGCCTAGCAAACCAAAAAAATTGAGGAAAAACTAAAAAGCTAGGAGAACAAATCAGGGCACCGTATCTTTGACCAACTATGCAGCCTTGAGCTCTAGCTTTTCCATGTTGCTTCATTCACTAGTTGAATGTCATCTAGAGTGTCCTCCCTATCCCTCTTCCTCTTATTCGAACTCACTTTATTGCTTAGGCTCTCATCTAGGGGGTTGGCATCCTCTTTAGAAACCCTATTTTCCTCATTGTCTATGTCATCTTTCACTCCTATGCTAACCTTCATCATAGCTTGTAACTGTTTGATATTATCATTTAAGCCTTTGATAATATTAAGGCTCTAGTTAGTAGAGCTATGGAGAGAGATCTTCATCATGTCCATTCTTTTTTCCATCTCAGTAACCCTAGTATCCAAAATGCTAATTTTGTTAGACCTGTCTTCCCCTTCCTTCCTTTCCAGACCCTGTAACCTATTCTTTATCACTTCTATTTCATGGACAATTCACTTGATTGACCAGAAGTTAATCATCATGCTATTGTGAGCATTGTGGAGGAGATTCATCCCCACCTCCTTGAAATTTTTAATAAGAATCACCATTGTCAGATCAATAATTTCCTCCAAATGGATTTTACCATCATTTCCCTCTAAGACCTTGGGTTGGATAATTTCTCTCATGAACCCTATTTTTGTAGTTTGAGTCTCAAAGTTCCTCTAGACCATTTTCCTACCCTTGGAATTGAAAGTAAAGGTTGTTTTCTCTTTTCCATAATCCTCATTTCTCTCCTCTTGGACATTGAGAGGGGTCTCCTATTCCTTACCAAAATCCTAATCAGCTTCCATATCAATTCCCCCTTCTCCTCTTGGTTGGGCTTTCCACCTTCCTATGAATTGGGACCCTACTAGTTCCCTCCTATTTCACATTAATCTCCTCCTCCATATCCATCCCCTCATCCTCTTCATTATACTCCCAATAGAATTAACCTCAGACTTAATACTTTATTAGTCGAGCCTTTCCCAACCTTTTTCTTCTTATTTTTCCCCAAATCCTTAATTATCTTATCCACCTCCTCTTCATCATCCAAATGAAGCCCAACACTATCCTCAGTATTAGATGGGAGATAGGAGCTTTCCATATCCTCTGAGGACTCCACTTTATGGGCAATAGATCTACCATGGGTTTGAGCCCTAAAGTGTTCATAGATCAATAACAACAGGCCCTCATGGAAAGTCAGGTTAGCATATGATTTATTCTTATAACCCATGATATTCTTATTAACAAAGAAGAAGATGTAGTAGGGGATGGAGATTTTCATGCCATACCTAAAGTGGTTAAGGATGACCAAGTGATGGGTGTGGATTCTATAATAACTAGTGTCTAGTGTAATGTAAGAGACAATTTCCCTAAGAATGAACCTCCAAAGTTTTTTAATGGAAGTTGGTTCATAGTACGCTCATATCTTCACCAAATCTATCATCTCCTTGGCATTCTTGGAAAAGTATTTAACAACATTGAGGGAAACTCTCTTATCCCTAAAGAATTTGATGCCCTTGGAAGGGGATTCAATGACCTCTACAATGACGGCTTCATTAAGTTATAAATCAATACCGTTAATCTTAACTTTCCTATCTTTCCAAGACATGACCATAAGTTCAATTACCTTAGGGTCCCAGCCATGCAATTTCTCAATGAAATTGAAAATTTCACCTTCCCTTAGCTTCTCCCAAACCTTTGACCTCCTTTTCTATTTCACTACTTCATCCTCTAGCTCTCTGCAATTCCTTTCAACCACCATATTGTTTCTTAGAGTAGAACAAGTTCTCTGCAAACTCTGAGAGTGAAGAATAGAACTCTAATAAATCTTACCGAAATAAAGCTTACCTTTTTTCTTGGGAATACAATAGTAATTAAGATTACCAATCACCCATAAAGCATGCCAAAAGGCCTCCCAATTAAGATAACTCATGTTCGGCCCGTGCTTAGCTTTCAATACAAAATAAATGTGAATCTGACAGTATTACCTTTCATAATTACTCTTAATGTTTCCCATCTTTCCTTGGATTCTCTCAATCTCAATCATGCTTTTAGCTACCAGCAAAATTCAATCACCATTAATCCACCTATATGATGTGTCCCTTTTGACTGCCTCATTAGCCATCCAGTTAGTGACTGAATTTACCTCTCTATATTCATGTGACATGGAGACCCTCTCAAAAGTTAGCAAGATTTGTTTGGTTTCTTCTATCAAATTCTTGATAGACTAGGATGAAGGATGATCACCTCTAAGGAATTTTATGATGTTATTCAAGTCCCCCTCAAGCCATAGGCATTTAACACCAATATCTTTTGCCAGCTTAGTTATTTTAAGGGTAGCACATGCCTCTGCGGAGTGATTAGTTTAGTGCACCAGAGGAAAGATAATGACCACTATGCCATAACCATAGCAATTTCTAATCACCCCACCACTACCTACTTGTTGCAGATTTCCTTTTGTTATCCCATCAAAATTATCTTTGTGCCATCCCACTAGGGGAAAAGTCCATTGGTATTCCTTTCTTCTTTTTTGTGTGCCAAAACTACTCCTAGTGGCTCCTACAAATGGGTTAGATCCTTTGCTAAAAGGTAGTTTTTCAAAAGGGCATTAAGAATTTTACCAACACAATCTTGATAGGGAGGATGGCTTCCCTAAAAAATTTTCTATTATGTTCTTCCCATATTCCCCAACTAAACTGAGATAGAGCACATTTTTTTATGGCTTGAAGGCTATAACCCTTCCAAGAATCATCCCATTGCTTAAAGAATTCAGTAATCAAGGCTGGGGCATGCCAGTCCAAGCCAAAATCTTAACTAAAAATAGACCACACCTCTCTCATGAAAGAGAAATTAATAAACAAGTGGTCCATAGTCTCTGCCTGGGTTTTGTATAGAATGCATCTATTAGGAATGTAGAGATCCCTTTTGCAGAGATTGTCAATAGTTACAACCTTTTTTTAGAGGAAAAGCCAAAAGAAGATGTTGATTTTAGGAATAAGGCCAGGGTACTAGGCCTTCACATGTATAGGTTTGGAATCCTACTTTGTTTGAGCTTGGTACCCCGATGCCACCAAGTAAATGCTAGAAGAAGTGTTCTCCCACAATAACTGGTCCTGATCATCATTCAAAATCACTGAGTGAGGACAGTCATCAAAGGTTTTAGATCCCCAGAGATTAAAGAAAGGTCTTTCCAATCTTTACCTAATTTGTATTCATTGAATTTTCTACCAAACCTCTAAATTCAAGTATCATCCCATCTATCAAAAGAAGGAAAACTAAGGAGAAGTCCCTAGAACAGCTAGTTGTCCTGCTAGAAAATTATTTCTTTACCATTTCCTACTCTCCATTCCATCTTGCATTTGATTGTTTCTCTAGCTTTGAGCATGTCATCCCAAATGCTTGAGCCCTTGGGATTGGTGTTGTCATTGAATAGGTATCTTGTGGAAGGTCTCCAAAGGTATTTATTTTTCATGATATCTCTCTAATCCCCTTTTCTTGAAAAGATTCTCCAAATATGTTTGGCTTAAAGAGCTTTATTGAAAGGTCTTAGTTTTATGATACCCAAACCCCCAAAGTGTTTGGGGAGGTACACATTGTCCCAAGCAATGAGAGGAAATCTCTTGTGCTCCTCTAAACTAGACCATAAATTTTTTTTTTGGACCTTCTCCATAAGGGAAGCATATTTGCAAGGAATCCCAAAGAGACTCAACACATATGTAGGAAGATTCTGAAGGGTGGACTTGATCAACTGAATTTTGCCAACTTGGCTAAGGGATATACCCTTCTAGCTAGCCAATTTCTTGTTAAACCTATCAATAAGACTGGTCCAAAAAGAATCAAGGGGTTTAAGGCCCAAAGGGAGACCCAAATAGGTCTAGGGAAGTTTCCTATGCCACATCCCTGAATATTAGATATCTTCCTTTGTCTCACTGCCAAAGTATTGATGAAGAAGACAAAGCTCTTGTTTCAATTGATAAGTTGCCCTACTCCCCTAGTGTAAGAGCTCAAAATATTTTTTACCACCCTGGATTCCCCAATCAAGGCATCCCCCCCCCCCCCCGCCCCTCACCAAATAATAGTGGCATCCACAAATTTTTGGTGAGAGAAGACCAGGGGGCTAGAAGAAGATTTGATACTTTCAAAGCCCCATAAATTCTATTGGCATAAATCATCCTTCCTAAACACTTAGCCAAAATGATGAAGAGAATGGGAAATAGGGGGTCACCTTACCTTAACCCCCTTGAGGGCTTGAAGAATGTTTAAGGGGAATAATTAATCAAAACAACCAAAGAGGAAATAGAAATCAACTAGTTGATAAGCTTACAAACCTTAGAATCAAAACCAAAGGCTCTAAGAATATTGAAGAGAAAAGACTAGTCCACCTAATCATAAGCCTTGGATAGGTTAAGATTTGGGAGAAAGCCTTCTCTCTTGGCTTCCTCCAAAGAGTGGATGACTTCATGAATAATCATTATAGAATCCAAGATTTGTCTCCCCGGAACAAAACTAGACTGTTGAGGAGCAAAAGTTAAAGGAAGAATCTTGATAATCATTTTAGCCATGACTTTATTAATAATCTTGTAGAACGAGTTGCAAAGGCTAATAGGTCTAAAAATATCCATAGAATCCACCCCTATAATTTTAGGTATAAGCACTAAAAAAGTAGCATTAACCTCCTTGAGTAGACTTTTAGCTCTAAAAAACTCTTGAACTACTTTGATAACATCCTAATGGACCACTTCCTAGAAAATTTGACAGAATAAATTACGGAAACCATCCGGTCTAGGAGACTTGTCCACAAGGAGGGAGAAAAAAGCTTGCTCAATTTCCAGAGGGGAAGGAATAACCTCAATCATGGAGTTATGTTCTGGCTAGATAAAAGCTAGGATATTAGAGATTATATCCTACTGATCACCTTCCACTAGATTAAGGTCTCTCATTAGAAGATTGGAGAAGAAAGAGATGGCCTTTGCCACTATATCTTTTTATTCCTCAAAAACAACATCCACCTTCTTGATTCTATTGATTCTATTATGTACTCTATGTTTCAAAGTAGAGATATGGAAGAATCTAGTGTTCTGGTCTCCCTCTTTTAACCAAATAGCTCTCGATCTCTATTTCCAGTAAGCCTCCTCTTGACCAATAATATCGTGAAGCTCGGTACGAATGATTTTCTCCTCCTCTAGCCTCACCTCATTATATCCCTCCTTCTAAATAACACCCTAAATAATGTTGAGGTCCTTTGAGATCTTAGCTTTGGATTGGAAAATGTTACCAAAATCTAACTTATTCCACTTCTTGATATTGAGCTTGATATTTTTCAACTTCTTGGCCACCTTGAACATGGTAGTGCCCTTTATGTGAATGTTCCACCACTCTGAGATATGAAGCGAGATATCTAGGTGGGAAGTCCACATTCTTTCAAATCTAAAGGGGAAGTTACATTTAATGGAAATGAGATCCAAAGTGAGAGAAATAAGAGAGTAGTCCGAACCAGTTTGGGCCATTAAAGGTCAATTGCACAAAAGTTTATTGTCAACTACCTCTTGATATATCTATACCCTCTCTATTGTGAAAGAGGGTACAACTAGTAATTGCATATTAGGGTACAATGATTACACCAAAGAGATGGTGAAGGTGAATTAGGGTGGGGGGAGTCTATTTTTTATATATTCATATAACTAGTAAGGTTAGTGGTTAGCAATTTTTGGAAGATATGTTTGATTAGAGAATTGATAGTTACAACAACAAAAAATTATTAATATAAATCTAAACCTTCAACCTTACTAGTAACATTACATTATAACAATATTATAATCTTGACATAAACTTAAAGTAGTATCCCTAATTCTAACCCTAATAAAGACCCTAACTTTATTAATAAAATAACTTTGTTCATAGGGATAAATCTAGCTTGAAACATAAGCTTAATCCTAATCCTAATCAAATTCCTAACCCTAATCCAAGTAGTAACCATCCTAATGGTAATTATAATTGTAACACCTATTCATTAGAAACCTACCTCCAATCATTATTGTAACCCTAACCCCTACATTAAATTGTAATCCTATGAAACAAGATCATAAATTGAACTCTAGACCTAATCCCACCCCACCCAAACTCAAAGCTAAACTTCTCTCCTAATGCCTGACACTAAATATTGACCCTATTAAGATCTTAACCCCAATCATAATTACAACCATAATATAAACTTAGACTTATTTATAGTCATAATCCAAACCTTGATAGTAATGGTGACAACAATCTAAACTGCCTTATCATGGTTCTAATTATATTCAAAATGGAAAACTATAGAAATTATTGATAACCCTAATTGAACTTTGACCATAATCAAAGTCCTAACTCTAACCATGATGCTAATAATCATGTAAATCCTAACCATAAAATGTTGTTTATTATTTAATAAATTAACTTAAAATAAGATAAAAAATAACAAAGTTGTGAAGATCATATATGTATAAAATTTAAGCGTCTTTGTTTTGTTTTATTGAAATATTAATAATATTATGTGTATTAAAATAAAAATATAAAAAGGTAAGAGCGTACAATGCAATAGTAAATTGTGAGCCTCTCATCAGAGAGGTCTTGGGATTAAATGTGCTTGAGATTAACACATAATAATAATAAATCTTAACAACAATAATAAATGAATAATAAATAATCTAGGCTTCAGTCAATTACCTATAAAAAAAATACAAATTTAAAATATAATCATGCTACAATATTAAAATTTTAATCAAGAAATTAAATTAATCCTAATTAATTTTAGTTATTCTTTGCAAATTTCAAGCATAAGATAAAATTAAAAATGAAAATAAAAAATAATTAAATATAGATAATAGTATTGAGATTTATTATATTTAAGCTTGATTTTTTATGTAGAACATTTTTAATTTTTTAATTTTTTTTATAGGCAATTGGTGATGAGGCCCAAAATTGTGTTTAGATTATAATTTTTTTTAATCTCAATTGGGCACCAAAGATCATAGATGGATTGGTATCCTTGGTGTAGCCCTTGCATGAATATCTCAGAGCAAGTAACCAATTTTAGCACCTATTTTTTATTTCCAAACTTATAACTTTGCTCTTGATTATTCCTTAAGATTATAACTTGAAAATTAAACTTGGCTAAGATCAAGTTGTTAGAGCAAAAAGAAGTATGCTTTATAATTAAAACTGAAACTTGTCTTCTATTAACTTTAAATTTGAGTTCAAATAATATATAAGGATTTTTTGAAAAACCAAAAATATGTCACTTATTAGGATTAAACTTTGATGATATCAGCGAAATTCAACATGTTTATTTTAACAGTAAAAGTTCTAAACCAATTTCACTTCAAGATCAAGAGTCTAACTTATATTTATCATATTAGCTTATCTTATTAGAATCTATTCTCCATCTACTCCTTTATTAGCAAGATTATTTGCTTCTCTATTACTTTCCCTATAAATATGTTTTATAAGTATTTCTTCAAATTGATCAACAATGGCTAGGGAATATTCAAGTTTAGAATTAAGGATCTAGTTTGAGGTCTCTCTTTTTCTTAATAAATCTAAGATAATTTGTAAGTCTCATTCGTTAACTAATTTTTTAATGCTCATAGCTCTACTTAGAGTTAAGCCTTCTATCAGAGCCTCTAGTTTGGCTAAGTTATTAGATATTACTCCTAAAGGTTTGGTGTGTTTAGTTAGGCATGATCTATTATCTAAACAAATAATACATCATAATTATGCTGGTCCTGAATGACCTCTAGAGGCCCCATCAAAATTTGACTTTGACCAACTTACAGGAGGAGGTTCCCATTTACATTATTTCCTAGTGATCATGTCAGATCTAGTATATATCATTGGTGGATTAATCGGTCTAAACCAATTTTTATACATATTTGCATCCTAGTCTGAAAAGGAACCTTCCTCTTTATATGAGTTTTTCAGATTTTTTTTTTATTAGTAAAAGGCCAAAGCCTAGATTAATTTTTTTATTATTATCGTAATTACTTATTTTTATGCGTTAAGTGAATTTGAACCCATGACCTCCCACATGAAAGGCTCACAAGTTATCCTTTTGTTGTAGGCTCTTATCTTACATGATTTTTTGAGATTATTATTAGCTATCTCAATAATACAAGTCTACAATTTATTAAAATATGATGTCAAATCCATCTTTTCATTACAAAAAATTATTCTATTCTTTTCTTTCCATAGTTCCCATAGGAGCATGGAAGGGGATATTTTCCATAAATTACTATAAACCTTAGAACAACTATGTTTTGGCCAACTTTTTGAAATTTTTTTTATAGGTTATCGCAGAATGTGGTTTCCTCATTTATAATCTTACATAAGCAATACCAATAACTCTTAGCAAATGCATAATCATAAATCAAGTATTAAGATGTTTTAGATTAATTTTTACAAAGTGGACATCTAGATGGTCCTTCAAAGCCCATCTTGGTAAACCTATCTGCAATTAAAATTCTCCTTTGAAGAGCATCCCAAAGGAAAGTACCTACTTTCGAAAGACATATTAGATCCCAATATAGATTTAGAGGGATGCCAATCTTATCCCACTATTGAGAATTAATCATCTTTTCATACCCTAGATTGACTTTATAATTTATGTCTTTTGAGGCTCCCCAAAATAATCTATCTTTCTTATCTTTATGATTTGCTTGTCTACTTTTTAAAAATTGATTGAAAATATATTTTTCTTGTGATGAATTTGGAGTTTCATTCAGGGTTTTCCATTTCCATCCACCATATTGATTATCATTAATTTTAATTTTATAATCACTCGCATTCTTGTCCCATGGAGTAGAAAGAGTTTTTTTGATGTTTACAAGTAGATTTGCATTATTTGGAGAAGGGAACCCATCCCATGAATCTTCCCAAAGTTAAGTTATTAGCTACTAATGGGCAACAATTCAACATACATAAAGTTCTAAATTCTTGAATCTTTTGGAGGATTTTTAGTTCTAAACAAATTAAGAGGATAATTATTGTTTAAATATTTATGATATAAAATTTTGGCCCATTTACTATTATGTTCTTTAAAAATTCTCCAAATATGTTTTGCCACCAGCTCCTTTTGCCAACTCAAATGTTTTATGCCTAGGCCTCCAAATTATTTAGGTCTACATATTTTTTCACATTTTATCAAAGCTTCTTATTTCTTATGTCCAATACGTTGCCAAAAGATTTTTTTGAGTGTAGAGTCTAATTTCCTTTTTACAACTTTCGGTAGGGAAGACATGACATGTGATATGTGGGAATGGATAAAAATAACACTTAGATCATAGTCATTCTACCTTCTTTGATTAACCATTTCCCTTTCCAACTTCTTGTCTTTTATCCAATTTTTCTAAAATTGTATCTCATGATTTATATTCTCTAATGTCTTTTTCGAGTTGAATACCAAGGTATTTGCATAGAAAGGTCTCTTTTTTGAATTTCATTACTCTACAAATTTCTCTATCCACTTCCTCTTTGGTATTAATAAAGAAAATCTCTGATTTTTTGGCATTTACTCTTTGACTTGAGGCTTCCTTATAATTATTTATTATTTACTTAAAATTTTAAGCTTCTTCCAAAATGCTTTCACTTGGTAGAATTGTACTACAATTTTTTGATGTGTTATATTAGGGACTTCCTTAATTACTGAGATTCCTCTATTTTTCCTTTCAATATGAGCCTTTACTATAGCTCTTCCAAAATATTTTGCCGTAACAATGTAGAAAAAAAGGTGATAGAGGATCATCTTGTTTGATTCCTCTAGATATGCTAAAAAATCCTTCAAGGGTACCATTAATGAGAAGGGATATTTTTGGAGTCGAAATGCAATTATATATAAGTTGATCCATTGATGAGAAAATCCAAAAGCATCAAGTGTTTTACATAAGAATCTCAAGTCCACTTTATCGTAGGTTTTTTTAATATCTAATTTTGTTAGCATATAAGATTCTTTATTTGTACAGAATGAATCAATTCTTAGATTACAATAATATCGTTGAGAATTGATCTATTAGGAATAAAACCTATTTGTTCCTCTGAAATGAGCTTTGGTGGTACTTTTTAAAGTCTATTGACTAGTGGTTTTGAGAGTATTTTGTAGATTGCATTACATAAGGCTATGGGCCTAAAATATCTTGGATCCATATGTTTAGTATTCTTTGGAATTAAAGCTAAGAATGTATTGTTAATTTTAGTTAGAGGGGATCCATAATTCCTAGTTACCTTATTATCTTTCCAAAGGTCTTTTCCCAGAATATCCCAACATTTTAGAAAGAAAAAAGCTTGAAAGGCATAAGGACCCACATATTTATCAGGATTAAGTTGAAAAAGGACATCTTTAATTTCTTATTTAAGTTTTTATTATCTTTTGTAGTTATTATTCCTGGAATGGATCCAAACATCTTATTCTGGGTTATTAAATTTGATGATTCAAAATTATTAAGTATATATGTATAATAATTCACAAAAGTTTATACTATCTCACTTGGGTTTTCAATTACCCTTCAAGTATTATCCTTGATTTTTATTTTTCTATTAAAATTTATTCTATTAATAGAACTATTATGAAAAAAATTATTTTTTTATCACCTTCTAATGACCATGTTTATCTTGATTTTTGATTCTAGAATCTTTCTTCTTTTGCTAGGATATTTTCCTATATAGCTAGAAGTTTTATTTCTTTGATATATTTTTCATTATCCATTCATACCCTAATGGTTTCTTCATTTAAGTTTTTCAATTCTTCTTCATTCTCTAGTTCTTCTTTAAATATGTTATTAAAATTATCTTCATCCTATTTTTTCTTTTTTCTTTTTTATTTTAATGATTTATATGTGGTTATAAAATAAAACATCCTTGATCCTTCAATTTTTTCTTCGTGTCACCATTGATATATATTCTTAAGAAATTATTTATCTAGAAACTACATTATTTCATACTTGAATGGATTTTTCAATGATTTTTTATGATTTTCCTACTTCTAATCTAACCAGATAGTGATAAGATCTCGCATTTGAGAAAATAATTGAATTGACTGGTTGATTCAATGATATTAAATTTTATTTAAATATAAATTTATCCAATCTTTCTACTATGTTACAAAAACCAACTTATATATTATTCCAAGTGAAGACCTTGTTAGATGTTGGAATGTCAATAAGATTATCTTTTTCAAACCATGCTTTGAAATCTAACATCACTTGGTTGGTGGTTGTGGATCCACATGTTTTTTTCTCCTGAATCTATAATTGCATTAAAATCTCTCCAAATGAAAAGATTTTCTTGTGAATTTAATTCTAAATAATTACTAATCTCATTCCACATTTCATTTGTATTTGTTGTTGGTGTTGGCCCATACATATTGATAAGTATGAGTTGAATTTCACTTTTAATGTTTTTTACTCTCCACCCACCCCCCACGCCATCCAGTTATTATTAAATACAAGTGGAGTGAAATCTACCCTCCTTGGGTCCCATATAATAACAACTCCACCTGAGGCCCCTATTGAATCAACTAATTCATTTTTCAAGAGCTTAATTTTCTTCTAAATTTTTCTCCTTCTTTGTTAAGTTTTGATTCTTGTATTAACACTATATCTAATTCAAATAATGTTAAATTGCACTTGAGTAAGCATTTTTTATTAGGGGCATTTAGGCCCCTAAAATTCCACATTGTTAGCTTCATGGCTCTATGGGAAGGAACTTCGCCTTCCCTACATTCATAAGAATGTTAATCTTTTTATAATTTCTAGTCATTATTGTAGTTGCTCTATGTTCACCTAAGGATTTTCTTTCTCTCTTTTTGCTTTGTTTTCCACACATTGGATGTTCTAAGCCTCATAATTCTGTCACAATACCAATTTTGTCTATATTTTTACTAGTGTTCTGTACATTTGCGATAATAGATGCATCTTCCACTTTATCTGAATGTTCTTTTTCTAGTTCTTTCATAATTTTGTTACTAAATCCTCTATCATCCTTATCCATTTCTTTGCCTACTATTTTTTTTAAAATTTGACTTTTTATACCATTTATATTATCTATATCTTGTTGGAATTCTTCTAGTTCCTGGATCTCAAACTCCTCCCAATTTTGGACTTAACTTGTTGTTTCCTTCCTAGATTATCCAAATCAAATGAAGCCCTACTTTCCTAATCCTAGATTCGAGCCCTACTATATATGTCAGGATCCAAGAAACTAGTGCATGCACAAGTTGATATCATTAAGAACTATAGTTGCCCTATTCACCTTGGGACTACTATAGTTAATAGTGAGGGCTGGATAATGGAGCACTGCAGATTATTCTATAGATTATGGATTGACAATAATGGAGCTCGGCTTTGGAATCATAGCAGAACTTGGTAAGAGGAATCAAAGTAGACCCTATTAAAGGGTTACATGTAGACCCCACAATTTTATAGGGAATCTTTGAGTGCAACAGAAGATCACATGCCATTAGGCCCCTCCCCCCCTTAGATTATTCATGTTACCCCCACCCTATATTTTAGTGGGTCTCCCCCCTCCCCCTCTATCAATATAATAGGGCAATAGGGCCCCCATAACCTTCATCCTCCCACTATTAATCTACCTCAATTGGTTTTTATAGGGGGGCTATTGCCTATCAATTTTTATAAGGTGCCACCCTTAGCTATATATCCCTCTCCTAGCTACTCAGCTGAAGCAACCGACTTCGTTCAGGCATTTTTTGAAGTCTTTTCTTGAATTATCAATTCAAATTCCCTTAAGAATGTCTCTACCTCACTTGAAATATATATGCACTCTCCTTCTCTTTTCTCAACTTTTTCTTGGGAAGGTGGAATATATTTCATTTCATTTTTTTGCATTATTATATTCTTTTATTGTTAGTATATCTAATTGTTTATCTTCCCTTGTCCCAATAGAAGTGCCTAAGTTTGTGTTTTTATCTGATGTTGATTGACTATTTCCCTTGGTATATGTTAAATTATGTTTTTCTTTATTATTCTCTACATCCTCATTTTAAAATTCTTCCTTACCCGATTCCATGATTCTTCACTTTCTTCTTCTTCTTTAGTGCCAAGATCCTTACAGAAGTCTTCTTCATCTACGTTAACGTTATCCAAAATAATGGGAGAATCAAGTCAATCTATTAAATTATCTATGTTCAATGTTGTTTCCTCAGCTTCTGCCAATTGATTTTGAAGATTTGTTTTTTCTAATTTCATTCTTTTCAAGATTAGAAGTAAACTTTTTCTCCTTTTGCCCTTCTATATCTAGCTGGTTGCCAAACATGTTTTCTTCTTCTAAATAATGTCTACCTCCTATTGGTGTTTGTGTCATATCCTCATTTTAAGATATAATTTTAATAATAATTAGACAATATAATGTTATTAAATAAATTCTGATAATAATTGTATATTTAAACTAATACTAAAATATAAAAATAGAAAATTATTATTATTTAATCTATATTATCAATGAAATAATATTTAGTATGATATTTTAAATAATTAAAAAATAATTAAATTTCAATCAGTAAATAAAGAAATAAAATTAAATACAAGATATAATATTGTAGAAAGTATGTTAGCTTTCTAAATAGAATTTAATAATAAATAGTAGTAAACACAAATAAGTAAGTAAATAAATAATATCATATAGAATAATATAAATTAACTAAATCTAATGAAAAGTCAATAGATGTTTAACAAATAGACATGACCCCTTAAAATTAAGATATAAAAGGGAGGAGAATTTATTTTGGAGAGGGGAAAAAAGAAGAGAAGATAGGAGTTCAAAAAGGAAAAATGGAAGAGTAAAGTAATACGAAGAAAATAAGGAAGTGACTTTTTGAAAATGTATCAATGATATTAAAAGGATGTGAACCTTTGGAAGGGTCATGATTATGAGCAGTTGCAACTCTTCAAATATATTGTGATTATAAAGTATTGTGACTTTTCTAAAGGATTTTAGTTATGAAGTGTTGTGACTTTCCAAAAGATTTGTATTATGAAAGATTGTGATTCTTGGAAAAAGAAGAAATGAAAAATTATATTTTATCATTTCTTTATAATTACAAAAGGAAATTTTTTAGAAAGTAAATATAGAGTTGAGATAATCTAGAAGGAATAGTTCATTGAAGGGTCGACTAAGGATAGAGCCACATGGACCAAGAAAAGAAGGAAAGAAAGATATGGCTATGGATTATATTTGTTTAATTATATTTATGAATTTAATCATATTAAAGAATCATACTTGTGCATAATATTGTGTTATGTCATGAGGTTAACACCATGGAGATTAATGGTACTTGAAAGATGGGGTATGCGAGATGTTAAGATCTCCATCTGACCACCATGGTCATAAATCAATGGATAATCTCCATGTGCTAGAATATTTTAATGATGTCAATATATGCATATGTGATTGGAATTGGATAGAAGATGTCATGTCCAAGAAGAATCTTAAAGGGTATGCTTGCAGTAAGATGACGAGGTAGTTATGAGCTAGGAAGCCCAATCTCGAGACATCCTAAAGATTGGGGTTAAATTAGAAGTTAGAATAATATAGTTAGTTTTTTTATTGTTGTGATTCTAACCAGTATGTTGTAAGTATTACTTGTCCCAAACTAACCTTAATAGTGGAGACATTACCATGGTATCAGAGCATGATCTTACCATCCTGTAGAGTTAAAGAGGATCTAGAAAAATAGTTTATATGAAAGAAAAATGTTCAAAGTTAATGACTATTAGAAAGGATTCAAACATATCCATGAGAGAAACCTAAGAATTTGGACTAAAAGAAATATATATTTCAACTAAACAAAAGAAATTATCTAATTGCTTGAGGACAAGCAATTTGAGGAATGGTGGACCATCATATTCCTATTTTAAGATATAATTTTAATAATAATTAGATAATACAATGTTATTAAATAAATACTGATAATAAAGTTATATTAAAACTAATATATAAATATAAAAAATAGGAAATAATAGTTAATCTATATTATCAATGAAATAATATTTGGTGTAATATGTTAAATGATTAAAAAATAATAAAATTTCAATGAGTAAATAAATAAATAAAATAAAATACAAGAGACAATATTGTAGAAAGTATGTTAACTTTCTAAATAGAATTCAATAATAAATTATAGTAAACACAAATAAGTAAGTAAATAATATAATATAATATAGAATAATATAAATTAATTGAATCTAATGAAAAATCAAGAGATGTTTAACAAATAGACATGACTCCTTAAAATTAAGATATAAAAGGGAGGAGAATTTATTTTAGAGAGGGAAAAAAAAGAGAGAAGATAGGAGTTCAAAAATGAAAAATGGAAGAGGAAGGTAATGGGAAGAAAGTAAGGAAGTGGTTTTCTGAAAAGGTATCAATGATATTGAAAGGATGTGAACCTTTGAAAGGGTAATATTTATGAAAAATTGCGACTCTTCAAAAATATTGTGATAATAAAGTATTGAGACTTTTCCAAAGGATTTTAGTTATGAAGTGTTGTGACTTTTTGAAAGGATTATATTTATGAAGTGCTGTGACTTTTGAAAGGGTTTGTATTATGAAAGGTTGTGACTCTTGAAAAGAAGAAACAAAAAAGTAAACATTACCCTTTCCTTATAATTAGAAAAAGGAAGAATTTTAGAAAGTAAATATAGAGTTGAGATAATCTAAAAGGAATGGAGATAATCTAAAAGGAATGGTTCATTGAAGGCTTGGCTAAGTATAGAACCACATGAACTAAGAAAAAAAGAAGGTAAGAAAGGTATGTTTATGGATTATATTTGTTTAATTATAGTTATGAATTTATTTATATTAATGAATCCTACTTATGATAACATTGTGTCAGCTGATGGGATTAACACCATGGAGATTAAAGAGACTAGAAGCATGGGGTGTGCGAGATGTTAAGATCTCTATCAAATCACCATGGCCGAGAATCGAGGGATAATATCCATGTGTCATAATATTTTGATGATGTCAACATATGCATATGTGATTGGCCTTGGATAGAGGATGTCTCGTCCAAAAAGAATCTTAAGGGGTGCACTCTCGGGAAGACGACGAGGTAGCTATGAGCTAGGAAGCCCAATCTAGAAACATGATTGGGGTTAAATTAGAGGGTATAATAATATAGTTAATTTTTTTATTGTTGTGATTCTAACCATTATTTTGTAGGTATTACTTTTCCCAAACTAACCCAAATAGTTGGGACATTATATTTTTCTAGAACTTATATAGCTTCTTATTCTTTTTTACTTTTTTCTTATTCGAATTAGTATCCACATTATTTGGTTGTCTTTCTATTTCCTGATATTATTTTCTTGCATTCTTTGCTTCTATATTTTCTACCATTGGATTGATATTTTCTATACCGGTCTCATGATCTATCACCCTAGGTTATTTTCTATTTTTTGATCTTTTCTCATTTTTGGTCTTTTGCATCTAATTCTTTCCCCTCTTACCTTTTCTATTTTAAATAAGTCTCTGATTTGACCCCACTTTAAATTATTTTCTTCTTTAACTTCTTGGGATACTAGGTGCTTGGAATTTTTGATATATATATTTATGCCATCCTCTTAATCTAGTAAATTTGCATATGAAATATGTTGAGATAAAGATAAAGCCTTGTCCATTATTGGCTCAAAATTAGTTTTGGTACTATTATACAATGTTTTCTTCGGAGGCTCTATCAAATTATCTCTAAACATCAATTGTTAGAAAAAAGAATATGATTTTCTATCCTTGAGATTATATTTAAGTCTAGTTATTCATCTCCTATCTTTTGGCTTTCACAGATTATACCCTATATTAGTGATGTTTCTAGATTTAATGACATATCGTTCTTCGTAAGTTGATTCTTTAGGTCTATGTGAGGATTATGAGTCATTTCCCATCAAATGAGTTGATCACAAATGTCCTTATGTATCAACATTTTATCTTTTATCAACTTGCTATGTAGTTTGATGTTTTCTCTTATGTCTTCCAAAAATATTTTTGTTTTATACATTTTTCACATTGTTCCAACATCTTTATCTTATCTACTATGGCTGAATTATCTGGACAACATGATCTATCATTCTTAGTTGTTGTCTTCCTCTTCTCTACTAAACCACATATTAGATCTTCCTCTTCATTTTCCTAAATGTCCTCTTTATTTTCTACTTGTTCTATGATATTGTCTTGAATATCTTCTTGGCAAGGAGAGGAGTTTCTACTTGGAAATTCTTTGTTGTCCCTATCTTCTTTTCTAATTTCCTCTTCCTCCATAACCTTATCTAGTTTATTTATCAAACTTTCTAAATGATCCCTTTGTTTGGTATTATTGATGGATTTTGAGGAACTTGATGCTTGTTTATTCAATTGATCCTTAGATTAGTGTTGCTCTAATACCTTGTTCTTTTTTCAAATAGTTAAATTTGGGAAAATTTTGCCTAAATTTGAAGTTCTTCTTGTATATTTGAAATTTCCTACCTTTGTGCCTTTCTTAGATTATATAAGACCAATTTCATCAATGTGTTTGTCATATTTTTCCCAGTTAAAGTTATAAATAGATCTATTAGTTATGATTTTAATTTGTTTGATCTCTTGTTGTTCTGATTTTAGATTAATTAATACTTTAATTCTATCAGAAGTTTTGTAATTGGCTTCTATGTCTAAGAATTCCCCAATAAAGGATCCTATTCTTTCCAGAGTATGAAAGTTAATAAGTTCTACTAGAATTTCTTTAATCTCAACCCAAGTAGGCATTGTTTATCATATTTTCATTAAAGTTTGGCATCCAATGAAAAAAATTACACTATAACTTTTATAAAACATACTGATCCAAAAAGGAGACTATCTTTAATTTCTAAGTTTTCAATGTAAAAAAAAAAGATGATTAAAAAGGGAAGACATATTTACCTGTTCTCCACGTAATTCATACAACCAATCTGTAAGTTTGGGTCCAAAACTCCCAAATTTTTGCATTTGATCTATCGATTTTCACTATAATAGTTGCTTATTATTAATGTATTGGAACCTTTTTTTATTGTTCATATGATTGGTCTTAGCATTCCACATGAATTTTCTTATTATGTTCTCTCTATTGTTGGTTTGAACAAAGGGTTCAACATAATATTAGGTAGATTTTCTATATGCTTTTATGTTCTCTCTATTGTTGGTTTGAACAAAGGGTTCAACATAATATTAGATAGATTTTCTATATGCTTTGTTGACTTACCATCTTCGTGATATTTTGATATTCAAATTATATCTCTACTATTTGAGCATTTAGTTTTCGTATAGAATTGTTTTTGTTTTTTAATGATAGTACTTTCCAATGTAGATGTTGGTTGCTTCAGCTCAAAGTGTTTTGAAATGGTGATTGAGTATTTAGTTTTCGTATAGAATTGCTTTTGTTTTTTAATGATAGTACTTTCCAATGTAGATGTTGATTGCTTCAGCTCAAAGTGTTTTGAAATGGTGATTGGATGGACATTTTTTATTTTGGAAAAGATATCTATTGAATTCATCCTTACCAGAGCAGAGTAGTTCACACAAAAAGTAGAGTGACTCACCATTTAAACTTGTGATTTTTTTGAATTTAACTTAGAGGGCATTCACTCCTTTATTCATTGCATTCAATTTTTTAATGAGAGCATATCTAATTGAAAACTAATTTAATGGATAATTCACAAATTTAGTATCGCCCCAGCTCTTGGAAATATTTGCAATCCTATTGAGAGACCAAAATCACTTCTATTTACAAAGGAGTAATTTGTTTAATTCGATCTGCCACTTCCTTAAAATTCACTGCCTTTAATAACAAAATTTTATTGTTAGTTCCACCCAATCAATTTGTTGCCAATTGATATTGTTATATGTTTGATTATTTTGTTAGCTATATTTCATTGGCTTTCACATTCATTAACTCTCACATTCGTTGGCTTTCACAAAAGATGACATTATGACATTTTTTTAGTATCATGTGACTTGTTTGCGTGGATCCACTATTTTTGCAAATCGGATGAAGAATCAAAGAAAGATAGAGGTCCAATGTTTACAAGAAGGTCTCGATCTGATTTTTCCTTTACCAAAATGCTAGGTTGGAATGACAATTTTTTTTAATTCATATGATCCTATACTTCGTAGTTTAATGCAGACTGCTAATTATATTAATGTTCACTGACAATAATATTCATTGTTGTAGTTTGTAGTTTGTTGATGTTTTAGTTTGCTAGAACATATTTAAATTTTGAATATGCATATAATTTGTAATTTTTGAAATGATAATATTTATAAAATATGTTATCTTACTTAAGTTGACTAAGATATTTACTCTATAAAGTAAATATAAAAAAGAATTGGTATTATAAGATATTTGATTAAATGTTTACTATTATTTTACAATAACTTAAAATTATCAATTAATAAATTATATTCTATATATTATAAATGTTCAAATCTTATAACTTAATAATTAGAATTAGAATTTACTTTTACTTTTAATTCTTTCAAACTTAAATTTGTTCAACCTAATTAAATAAATTTTAAGAAAATTTAATTTTAATGTCAACTCATCAAAAAATATAATGTCAATTCAAGGGTTTCCTTCCCCATTCTTTTTTCCCTGCTAGGGAACCCAAAATAAATTAACTTAAAGTTTCACCAAGTTTTGCAAACATTTTTTTTTGAAAGATAATAACTTAACAACAACAAATATAATATAGCGGAAGCATTAACATTCACATAAACACCTACCACAAAACAAATTACAATTCTTAAGGGTCCCATGATGTTAAATTACATTTAAGTTTTAATTAATACTAAATCCAATAAATAACACATCCATAGTAAAGAATAACTACAAATACAAATCCATTTAAATAATATACAATTACGGGATGCCACTAGGCAATAAGCATAATGCAGAATCATCCATTGTACAAGTCACAAGGTATGAGAGGCTCAAATAATATACATCATGAAATAGATTACATCATCTCATAAGATCTATGAAATAAAACACAATACAATATAGTACAACCATCTATCATAGTACATAAGAAACAAAATGAAAGAGAGTATAGAACATGGAACTCCAACCATGACATTAAATTGTCGGATCTCAATGGTATAAGTAAAAAGCACTACCACCAGACCTCATGGAACCTAAAAAGGTCCACTCCCACCATGATGAGGAGATAAACTCAAGTTCTAAATGAATAAAAAACTCAAAAGTCAAAAACCAACATCTAGTTTCAAGGAATCACCTAAAATCAAACTATCTCAAAGGGTACCAAGACACAAGTATCAACTAATCCTAGAGGCAACACAGACATGTAGGAAATCTTCTATGCAAGTGGGTAACTGTCATCACATGAGCCAACTCTAAGGTTACCCTGGTGGCCACTATGGACTCTAGACGCCCTAGTGTCTCTATGTGGCATCAATATCTTTTTGTACAGGCAAGGCATACTAACAAGTCAACTCTAAGGATACCCTGGTAGTCTTTTAATACTCCGAACCCCCTAGTGACTTTCTGTGGTACCAATATCTTATTAATTCATTTTAACCCATTTAATAAAATGTTAGCACCTATTAAAATAACCTACAATGGGTTAATTGCCAACCTCTTTAGGGCCTCAGCCTCCATTACAAGCCACTTCCCAACATGACATATAGATAACCTACCCCAAGCTCAGCAAAAGCAAAAGATCTCAAATGACCATAAACCACAGATCAGTTCTAAACAAGCAACTGGAACATACTAAAATATCACTGATCAAAATCACAAATTTCACCAATACGATCATCCTAACAGGACTGATCCAAAATCAAGTACACATAAATCAAACCATGTCATAACATGACATCACCAAAAATAAAATCATTAACCACCTTAGTCCTAAACAAGAAATTGAGAAAAAATCAAGGATAACTAATCAAAGACTCAAAGGTTATATCAGGAAAGACACATCATCCACCTCAGTTCTACACAAGAACTGGAAAGCACACCAAACCATATGATCAAACTCATCATAGCACACACATGGAACATCACCATGGTCAGGTATAAAAGATCATATACAAAGCATCATCATGAAATCACAAACAAACTCCCAAGCCTTTGGTAAATGTCTTGACTGGTCAAAGCTAAGACAACCCCAAAAACCATAACAATAAACCACACATTGCATACAACACTTGCAATAGTAACTTTTCATAATTCATTAGGTTTTGGAAAACACACAAGTTTAATTTCCACTATAGGTTTCCAAGTTCTCATTTTTTGTTTTCAAAACACAAAGATTAAATAACAACCAAGGTTTTAGTTTTCATTTTCATTTCCAAATATTATAGTACCTAATGTTTTCGATCTTAATCAGGCTTTTAGTTTCCATTTCTCTAGTTACTAGGTTCACTATGGTTTCCAAGTTCACTAGAATCCCAAATGATTCTACTAATTCATATAAAATTGTTTCAACATTGTTTCATAGTTCAATTCATTATCAAACATAAGAGTTCAGTAACCAAACACATTACAGTTTTAGTCTATTCAAAGTATCAAGATTTCTAGGGCTTTCGAATAATAAAATCTCCCTAGTAATAAAATTGTTTTCATATAAAATTGTTCTATCAAGCAAAACCCGAGTTTCCCAATCTTTCCATTTTTACAAAACAACAATTATTTAATTAAATCAACCTTAGACTTAAAATAAATAATTCAAAAACAATCATATAGGTTTAACACGAAAAACCATTCCCAAAACTCGTCATAGTAACAAGGGTTTACATTTCTGTTTACAATTTCCAAGTGTTATGATTTATAGAGTTTTTGATGTACAAAAAGCGTTCTTATCTACATACATCATTTTACAATGTAGCCCTAGAAGCTCATTAGATTCACTTAGATAAATCAATCAATAAGTTCAAAATAAATAGTATAATTAAATCTAGTTGATTTAACATTAAATGCTTGTTTAAACCAAACTACACATCTTACAACTAACTTAATAACACTAATGCATCTATTAAATAATAATAATTTAAGTCTTTAGGTGCCGAATTGAACTAGTTATATTTTGGTGTTGAGTAAGCTATGTTCTGGTGCTGAAAAAAATAGAATTGTATCAGGCGCAGAGTTGGTCAGTACACATAGTTAGTTGCCAGGTTCAACAAGACGGTGCCGAGAATATTTGATATCCCGTAGGTGTCAAGTTATGGTGTCAAATTTAGCAGTATTGTTTCAGGCTCCATGCATAGTACTTGGTTGCCGAGTTCAATAACATGGTAATTGTAGAGGAGTAATGATGATTCAGGTGCCGAGTGAAGCAAAATGGTGTCAGATGCCGAATTTTGGTGCCATGTTTAGAAGGATTATTTTATGTGTCGAGCAAAGTAGTTTTTTAGTAGTAGAGTAATGATGATTTAGGTGCCGAGTGTAGCAAAATGGTCTCAGATGCCGAGTTTAGAAGGATTGTCTAATGTGCCGAGCAGAGTAGTTTTTAGTTGCCGAGTCAAGGTCTTTAGTGATTAGCTGCCGAGTTGCCTGGAAATAGAGTACGACTCAAAGCTCATTAATGTTGTATGATGTTATCAGAAGAATTTATGATGACATGACATGCATAGTATATTTTGAGTGTTTCAGATCTGATTATTCTCTGATGGCATTTAATTTTTGTTTTTGTGTTTTGATTTCCTCATGTGGCTAAATCTGAATCATTAAAATGCATCGTCATTAGTACTTTTTCCAAGATCTTCTAAGGACATTTTTTGTGCGACCATAGATGGCTTATATCAAGTTGCATAGTGTAATTTATTGCTTGAGGTATCACATCTTCAATTGCTCATATATGCAAGAGTTCAATTCTGTGCTCTGTGCTTGTGTTTGTTACAGGATGAGTTGTGGGTGGAATATTGCTCTGCCTTGTGAAATGTGTCAGAAACAACATTTTGTCATCTTGCCAAAGAATTTTCGTATATACTTGCCACCAGCTTTGGAGGAAACTGTGTTACCGAGCACTATTTCAGATGAGGTGTTGGTTCAAATGTTTCTAATTTATTCACTCACTGTCCGAAGAGGTATTCGGCATATCATTGGTGAAGAGTTTTTATCTCCTTCGATACTTCTTTTTTTCTACCCATCTCAGCTCATTTCAATTTTCCTTTCGAATGCTATGGATCTCCTGCAGTCTCCTGAAATGCTTCAAGCCTTGGCCCATAAGGTAATCTAGCCTCATTTTCTAGTTGATAACAAATTGATTTTGGCTTTGCAAAAGTATGACTTATGGAATGGAGCGGCATTAGTTGGTGGTTTGTTCTCACATTTTCAACTCCTGCACAATCATGAATTCTTTGTTATTTTTGAGGCGCTTAAGCATGCTATAGACACTAGCAGTTTCATTTATTTAAAACATGCTTTGCCACCTGAATCAAAATTAATGGGTGTTCATTTGGTGGAACGAATAAAGCTAGTGGGTCAGGCTATGATTGACTTGCAGAAGGAATCTAATGTGTCTAACTCCAGGGATATGAATGTAGCTTCTATGCAACTGATTGAACAGATTTTTTGGGATTTAATTGATCAGGTTAACTCAGATTTGGACTAGATTCATGGTTCTTCAGAGTTATGTTCTGGCTGGGGACCTATTCCTGGTGGGCCTGGGTCAATTGAAGGTGGTTTTGTCTCTGATTGGGAAGATTTTTAAGTTAAGTGCTAATTGCTAGGATAAGTTTGCCCTGAAGTTAGTGATTGGAATAGTCCAAAAAAAATCAATGTCAAGGCACTATCTAGTTCGCTATTGGGTGGTAGTTGATACACCCCTTGTAATTATTTGCTTAAACTATTAAAACCTATGTACATATTAGGGATGATGCTGGGTTTTCTTCACTGATTCTTTCCCAGTTGACCTTGTTGAATTAGTTTTAATAAAATAGTATAGTGGCTTGCCACTTTTGCCTAATAAAAATAAAATAAAAAATTATTAAATTATTAATAAAATTATACGAATTTATTAATAACTATAATTATTATTTAATAATCTAATAAAAATTATTTTAAAATTACTAATTACATTTCATATTAATTTAATTAATTAATAAGAATTAAAAACTATATTAACTAAATTAATTAATAATAAAATAAAATAAAATAAAAAATAATAATTAATAATTTTAATAAATTAAAATTTTATAATAAAAATAATAAATAATACATTTTAGGCCTACTGACCAAATCCTGATTGCCCACGGCCGCCTTGGGCCTGTTGCGGCAATACCAAGTCTATCTGTAGTAGTCCTTATACTGCACGCGACAACCAAGACATCGATGACAAGAAGGTACGAGTAGAAGGGGGTGGGGGGGTGGTGGCCCCTACCTCCCACTAAAATATATATTTTTTCATTTTATTTCATTTAAAACAATAAAATACATGCCCCTTGAACAAAACACAAACTTCCAAAATCATATATTATATTGTATAGTTATCACAATAATTATAAATTACTATGGTAATTATATATATATATATATATATATATATATATATATATATATATATATATATATATATATATATATATATATATATATATATATATATATATATATATATATATATATATATATATATATATATATATATATATATATATATATATATATATATATATATATATATATATATATATATAAGATTCTACCAATAAGATTTGATATGGAAACCTAGATTAAACAATTGAAATCCAAAATCCATAAAATAAAATCTATTCACTGATATTATCAAGAGATGAAAAGCGATAATTTCCATACGAGGGTTTTAAAAAATTTTCAAAGAAAAAACAAATATTTCTTAATCAAAGAACAATAAATTTGCATACAAGGGTTTCAACCCAAACAAAATTTTGAAACTAGAATATGCAATAAACATGGAGAGACAGAAGTTTCAAGAACAAAAACTAATGTACAAATAAACCACAAGATCCTGTCTGGATCTGATGCTAAAATGACAAATGCACAAAACATATAAGAATTTCCTTTCTTTCGAAAACCCTTTTCCTCCAAAACCTAGTGATTGCAAAATGAGCTCTAGATCTTTGATAAAGAGTTCTCCCCTAAATTTAGGGCTTTGATTGTGCAATCATGCGAGAAGACTCATTGATCTTTATCTTTTAATGTTTTATTATCTTTTTACATTTTCATGCATAAAATTTTAGAGATTTAATTACAAAATATCTTTATTTAAATAATTAGCTTTCTCTCTTTAATTATTTACTGTATTTTAATTTCATGCATAAACTTTATAAACTTTATGCAATTTAATTAAAATAAACTTTATTAAATTTATGTTTTCTCTCTAGTTAATTATGAGACATTTTAATTATATATATTTATTAATTCTAATAATAATATTATTTAGAGTTTATGTTTAGAATAAAACTCCTAAATAATAATTATTAAATAAAATAAATATAAATATGCTTAAATTAGAACTTTAATAAAATCTTTTAAATATAAATCTTTTATTTATTTAATTTCTCAATTAATTAAATATCAAATTTATTTATAAAATTTTCATTGAATTAAATCATTAAATTATCTTTTAATTTGATTTAATTATAACAGGAAACCACAACAAACCCACAAAACCAAATATAAAAACTCAACTGAAGGCAAAGAACATAATCAAACTCTAGGGTCAAAGTCACGAATTCATGTCACTTGACAAATTTAGATGGGTGAAACTAACTCAGATACTTGTCCTATTTTCTAGGACAATTGGCTTAGGGTTTAGGATTTGGACTCAAGAGTTATCTCTCCACTTATACCATTGAAATATTGTGATAGGGTACGCTAATCCTGGCAATTTAGGGAAGTCGATACCTAGTACCTACAATCTACATAAAATCTATGCATGTATATACACATATATTCTAAATTAAACAAGAAATGGAAGAAAGTGGTACATCGTGTAGATCTTGACTAGCATTTGACTATGACTCGCTTCCTCAACAACATCAGAAATGTCATACATAAAGTAAAACAGACAGGTACACCATACACATGCAAGTATGGGGTAAGTAACCATAGAATTACATATAAATAATCCATCTACTAATCATCATGAGATAACTAAAATCACTGAATGAACATACATCTATCATTATCGAAATAATCATGAAATAACTGAAATAACTAACTCATCACATATATCAATTGAGTACAAAATAACATTTAATCAAATCCTGTAACCAAGCACTGATAACCATAAACATAATAATAAAACTAACCTAAAAGAATCTGGCACTACAATAGAAAAGTCAAGTAGGGGTAGGCATTACAACTTGAATGGGATAAAAACAAAATGTAGTAAAAAATCTAAATTAATAAAATACGGGCATATGCCTTTTACTGATAAAACAAAATTGAAGTCAATGTAGTAATTAACTCTCCATATTTTTAAAATAATAAATAAATTCAAATTATTATTTTTATCTATAATCTTAGTCTAAATTATAAATGATTATTCTTTATTTTATCTTAATTTTAATTGTTTTTAAGAGTGAAACAAAATCTAGCAATAAAGTAAAATTAAAAACAAAAACCTCATTAGGATAAAGTTATTAAAGCAAAAAATCCTTTAAAATAATTGGGTGCTATAAGTAGAATTTTGCGATGGCAAGCTTTTGCAATTTTTTGCTGAGCCAGGGCAGTCGTGCCCTAGCTTGTATTTGTTGTGTCTGTGCTTGTGTAAGTCGGGGGTGGCTGTTAGATTGTGTGGGGTGGGGAGCTACGACATTTGCTGGGGAGGCACTAGTGTTCCTTTTCTATTTGGATGTCATTCTCAGTTTAGGTTGATCGAGTTTGTGGAGGGGCCTGGATGGATCCCATTGTTGTGGATTGTTCAAGGTCAGGCATGGTTATGGGTAAGGGTGAGCCTTTTGGGGCTATGCCTGATATAGATTTTCATGATGCAGTGGGTTTGAATCCACTGGGGTAGGAGGCGAGGGTTTTTGAAATGCCCTCTTTTCTCAGATTATAGGTGTTATAGATTCAAGCTTGCCTGGGGGATCTCGGATCACGAAGATTAATGGCTGCCACGAGCACTGCAAAGAAAGGCCCAAACTAGTAATCCCTTTTGAAATGATCGCTGAAGATGTTGAATACTATTCTAAGCACTTTGCTGTATTGCAAGTTTTTTGGATTAAGAGTTTCTCTTCAATTTCTAAAGAATTGGGCTTAGAGAGTTTGGGAACCAAAGGGTGAAATGGAGGTCACGTTACTTGCGAATAACTTTTTCATGGTTACATTTATTTGCATGGCTAATTGTAATAGGGTTTTTGAGGGTGGGCCCTATTTTTATAATCAGGTTGTGTTATTCCTCAAATTATGGCATGCATGATTTAATCCTTCAGAGGAGCTTCCAAATCAGGTTCCAATGTGGGTTTGGTTACCCAGATTTCTAATACAATGTTGTCGAGAGGATGTTCTTCATATGCTTGCATTGATGCTCAGAAAGCCAATGGGGTCTTCAACACAAACCTTGGGTAAGAAAGTAATGACTTTTGCTCAAATTTGTGTGGAACTTGATTTGAGTAGACCATTGCCAAATGTGGTGGAAATGTGTACGGGCTCACATTCTTGGGTGCAAAAACTAGATTATGAGACCCTTCCTTTCTGATGTCGCCTTTGTCATGAATATGACCACCTGTTGCGAAGATGCCTGAAGGCTAAGTCAGTGGAGCAACAGCCTCTGCCGCCTCCTTGTAACACTCCTAGTGCTGATAAAGGGAAGAAGCCTTGTTCTGGTGAGGGCAAGGATGCTGAGGGTTTTGTTCAAGTTAAGGCTCAAAATTGAAATAGAGGTCAGCAAAGGACTCTAATGGAGAGACAGGATGAGGATACTTTTAATAGGTTTGAGGTCTTGGATGAATTGGGTCAACAAGAAGTTAATCCTAGATTAATTAGTGTAGATCAACTTGTGGCAAATTCTGGACTTGAGAATACCTCTTCCATTCCTCCTTCTACTTCTCATGTGGAATCTGCCATGCCTATGGTCATGGATGGGCAGATAAGGGTCCGAATGTTTTTAGGGCCAAATGTTGATTTGGGATAGGGGGTAGAGGGTGCTGCTCTTCCTACACGGACTGCAATTTCAGATACAAATAAGCGAGGTAAATCTTCTCCTCATCTAGGCATTCTTCAAAAGGATGGCAAGAAGGGGGTTTCAAAGAAAAGTGTTAAAATGAGATGAAAGAAGGACCTGGAGAAGATTAAGATGATAGGGGATACTTTGGCGGAGTCAAGATCAGTTAAGACCTTGGATTCCCACTTTTTGACTCCTCCAAAATGATCGTTATTTCTTGGAATGTAAGGGGCTTGAACAATGGCCCTAGACAAAAAGCTATCTAGGAATTAGTTAGAAGTGATTCTCCTAATGTTCTTTTTCTTTAGGAGACTAAGGTTTCTGTGGAATGTATGATGAGTATAGCACCTAAATTGTGGAGGAATGGTCAATGTTAGAGAATTGGAGCTCAGGGATCTTTGGGGGGTGTGGCATGTCTCTGGAGCCCATGAAAGATCCAACCTATGTCATGGATTTCCTTTAAGTCCTCCTTATCCATGGTTTCTTTGTGCATTGAATAAGGAGAATCCATCCTTTTTTCCAATTTCTATGCTCCTATTGGGTTCCAAGGTAAACTTCTTGTATGGAATAATATTCATTTGGTTCGTAGCTTATTTCCTCACTTGCCATGGATTATTGTTGGAGACTTTAATGCTATTCTTGATTTAACTAAAAAATGGGGAGGTAATGCAAGACTAGAGCCCTCTTTTGTCTTGTTCTGGGATAATATTTGGGCACTCAATCTTGAGGATACCAAGCCTAGCAATGGTCAATTCACTTGGAACAATAGAAGGGTGGGTGACAGGTGCATTACTGAACAATTAGACCGCTTCATGGTTTCCTATTTTTGGGTGGATGGATTGTGGTCTTCCAGTTCTGAGATATTAGATTGGAGAGGTTCGGATCACTGGCCCATAAAGCTTGTCATTTCTTTAGCCTATTTGCCTTAAAAGCCACCTTTCAAGTTCCATCTCATGTGGCTCAAGGACCTAGACCTTTATGGATGTGTAGCTGAGTGGTGGAAGGATGGTAGGCCTACTTTTGGTACAACAATGTATATTTTTGCTAAGCTCCTCCAATATGTTAAGTATTAGCTCAAATAGTGGAATTGACAATGCTTCTGAAACATTTACCAGGCAAAAAATGAGGCTCAAGTGGAGTTGAATGATATTACTAGGTTGATTAGGGAGGATGAGGTGTCTAAGTATTTGTTTCGGGAGGAGGCTAGGGCTTTAAAAAAATTGGAGGAATGGGAGTTGAGAGAGGAAATCTTTTGAAAAAAAAAAGCTTAGATTGAGTGGTTTCAAGAGGGGGATAAGAATATTGCCTTCTTCTTCAATTCGGTGAAATCCAGACAACATGGTAATTCTATATAATCTTTGGTGACTAATAGGGGGAGGTTATCTCTTCTACTCAAGATATCTCAAATGAAGCTATGTAGTATTTTGCTTCTTTATTTAGGGAGGAATCACAGGGGGACTTGGTTGCAGAGGCTCAGGTCCTCTCCTATATTCCCTCTTTGGTTTCTTTGGAAATGAAAGAGCATCTTATGAGTGCCATAACTTTGGAGGATTTAGAGAAGATTGTTTTCCAGATGAAAAAAGGAAAGGCTCCTGGTCTAGATGGCTTCCCAATTGAGTTCTTCTAAGAATTTTTGGGACATTATAAAATTAGATTTATTGGTAGTTGTTCAAGAATTCCAAAAGAATAAGAAAATGCTCTGGGCCCTAAACTCTACCTTCCTTGCTCTCATTTCCAAGGGGGAGGGGGTTGATCAGCTAAGTCAATTTTTCCCTATTTCTCTTTGCAATGTAACTAATAAAATAATATCTAAGTTGATTGTTGAAAGGTTTAAAAAGTGGCTTACATTGCTAATATCTGAAGAACAAAGTGGCTTTGTAGAGGGCTGCTAGATTTTGGATGGGGTGATTGTGGCTACTAAGACGATCCATTCCATGGCCAATTCCAAAGACAAGGCTATGTTCATCAAGCTGGACATGGCCAAGGCTTATGATAGAGTTCGTTGGTCCTTCCTCCACAAGGTTTTAGGTGCCTTTGGTTTTGAGGAGGAATGAATTTGTCGGGTTATGAGTTATGTGAATTCAACTTCTTTCTTAGTTTTAATTAATGCAGAGCATTCTAATCTCTTTGGGGCCTCTCAAGGTTTTCGACAAAGTGATCCTCTCTCTCCTTACATGTTTCTTCTTTTTGTGGAGGGTTTGGGATGTTTGATTAAAAGGAATGTTGAGGGGGGCTTCATTCAGGGCTAGCAATGGGGAGGGGGCCTTCCTATACAATCTCACCTACAATTTGTGGATGATACAACTTTGATGGGCATGGCTATCATTAGGGAGGCTTCTAATATGTGCAAGCTGTTGGATGTTTATATTGCTACTTCAAGCCAGTTAATTAACGAGGCCAAGTCTTCCATTTTTTTCTTCAAAACTCCACCTTCCATTCAACTAAGAGTTTCTCATATTCTCAAATTCCAAATTGGGAGTCTTCCATTGCTATACCTTGGGATCCCTATCTCAGTTGGTAGGTAGTCTAGGGATTTGTGGTAGGTTATTTTGGATAAGTTCTATGTCAAAGTTAATCATTGGACCCATCGTTGGCTATCCTTTTCTAGTCGGGTCCAACTACTTCAATTTGTGGTGTTGGCTCTTCCTCTCTATAGGTGTATGATTTAGGTGGCGCCGATGAGCTTTGTTAGGGGCCTTGATTCCTTAGCAAGACAGGTTTTATGGGCTTGTAATTTATCATTAACTAAGTGGATCCTTATTAAGTGGGAGGTTGTTTGTAGCCCAAAACGGTTTGGTGGTCTTGGATTACGACAATCATTACTATCTGGTACTACTATAGCAGATAAATTGTATTGGCGATGGTGTGTGGAATAGGATCGAGTGTGTGGAATAGGATTGGGTGTGGGCCAAAATTTTGTCTCATAAGTACTTTTTTAGGATCCCCCAAAAAGATATCCCTCAGTATAGCTTGACAGGGAAAGGCTCGATGATTTGGACTACTCTCAAGAAAGGGGTTGTGCTCATTAAGGGTGGCCTATTCTGGATCTACAAGAGTGGGTTAGAGGTACATTTTTGGCAAGATTCTTGGTATGGCTACCCTACCATAGTTGTCCAATATCCTCATTTATGTATATTATCCCAGAGGTTTTGTGAAGCTGGATGGACTAGGGTGTGTGACTTTAAGTCATTTTCCCTCTAGGGATAGTTGGTGGAAGCAAGATGAAAGAACCCAGGGGAGTGGCCTATTTTTGGTTTAGAGGTAGAGTGTGTTGAGCTTCATTACATTCTTTCTTGTTGTAACTGTAGCACCCTTATGGATAGTGATGTGTTGGCCTGGTCCCCTAATCCCAAGGGTGCTTGCACCATGTCTTCTAGGTATCAAGAGTTGCTCTCTCAGCAATTTGCAGGGGGGAGGTTCATTGGTGGAAGAAAGTCTGGAATAAGTTCTCTTGGCCAAAGTGTAATTGCTTTATTTAAACTTTGGTCTAGAATAGATGCTTGACTTGGGACAATATTCAAAAGAGGGGCTTTTTTGGCCCTTCGAGGTATGTTCTCTATAGTGGTGGGAAGGAAGATTCTCCACACTTATTCTTTCGCTGCTCCTTAACCCTAAACCTATGGTATTTCTGGTGGGATGTTTGGAAATGACTGTGCATTCATGCCTCCTCCCTGGCAGAGTTTTGGA
Organism: Cupressus sempervirens; assembly: GCA_028749045.1. Classification (NCBI taxonomy): domain Eukaryota; kingdom Viridiplantae; phylum Streptophyta; class Pinopsida; order Cupressales; family Cupressaceae; genus Cupressus; species Cupressus sempervirens. Next base: position 369,642,536 of record CM053792.1, on the reverse strand, counting down.
TGAGATTGGGAAGGCCTCGCTCCTCGACTCCCTTCTTGCAGGATGTTTGGTATGGTGGTCCTATCTTTCTGCTATGGCAAGTCTGATTGGAAAGGAATCATAGAATCTTTCAAGGTGAAAAATTGGGGATTTAATAGGTTTGGATTAGAATTATGGGAATGATACAAGAAACTATTGAAGCTAAATGTAAGATGGTGTTGTTGCTGGGGAAAGGTGATGCTGAGATGGTTGATAGGTTTGGCATACAAGGGATATCTCCGACGTTAGATTGCATCATAAGAGGTATATGTGTGAAGCAAAAAGTTCAAAGGATGGGGAAATGGTTGCCCCCTCCTGCTAGTTTTTTGAAAATTAATACCGATGGTTCTTCCAGGGGTAATCCAGGTTCGGTTGGGATTGGTGGGATTGGTAGGGATTCTTCTAGATTAGTGGTTTTTATTTTCTTAGCTAATAAAGGGATGCAGACTGTTAATATGATGGAAGACTTGGCTATCTTATATGCTTTGAAGTAGGCTTATGCTCTAGGGTGGTGGAAGGTGATTTGTGAGGTTGACTCTTAGGTCCTGTTCAATCTACTCCTTGAGAGGAAGATTTTTGATGTTAGTTGGTAGCTGTCTACGATAGTGTAGCAAATATTACAAGTTAGTTCTTTAATAGATTCAGTGTCTTACGCCCATATTCCAAGGGAATGGAATAGGGCAACCGATTGTTTGGAAAAATGGGCATCAAAAGATATAGATGGCCAGAAGATTGATGAGTGGGAGCAGATGCCCTATGAGTTATGTTAGGACCTGGAGAGGACTCTTGTAGAATATGAAAGTGGTATTGGGGAGTGATGATCTAGTTCTTTCTTTTTCTGTGGTCTCTGGTGGTTCATGGGGCTTTGGCCCTTTGTTGTTTTGTATTTAGTTGTTCTAATTTTCAATAAAGTTTTTACCCTTATTTTTTTGGAAAAAAAAAGAAAAGAAGTTATTACAACAAAGGTGAAAAATGTGTAACATGATGTCATGTCAATGACAACTATCAAATCACTAGTACATGTTGCCAAGCTTGGAAAAGTTTTAGAAAAAGGTTAAAAGGAATTATCTAATATCAACTATGGAAATAAACTTTCCATGATGTTGGAGAATTTAAATAATCTATTTTACCTATAGATTTTAAACTAAAAATAAGATATTGCTAAAATTAAATGTTAATGTGTTGATGATTTGTAGATTTAGTCATATAATTGATTAACATGCAAATCATTCATATATATATATAAGTGCCTTAATATAAATTTGAATGATTTGTTAATTAAATTTTTTCTGAAGAAGTTAATATACATTTATAATAAAAGAAACTATATATATATATATATATATATATATATATATATATATATATATATATATATTCTAACTATTATTATCAATCATAATCAATTGTGAAAATTGAATGATTACAAATTATACTAAATTGTGTTTGATCGACACAATGGTTTAAGGGCCATTAGTAATATAATTTGAAAGGTTGTCTAAAGAAGTCATGGAGCCATGTCCACAGGGAGACATGACTCCACGTGAAGTAATATCCATGAATGATGTTACTTCATGCGGAGTCATGTCACCCACATAGGCAATGTCCCCACAACAAATATTTATAATCATCGTAGACAAGGAGGTAAATAATGAACACAAATACACACAAGTATTCTATTATCTCCTTCGACTAAAAAAGATACATTTTACAAAATAGCCTGCTATCAAACTTACCTTATGATATTATTATATAATTGATAAACAATATCAATAATATATAAACAAAAATAAAATGCACTTTGCTAAATTTGATCATTGATTTTAACATGTTATTAGAGTAGGTTTAGGAAATAGTCATATCATATATTTTCTTTATCGAGATACTGAACATAAATGTTTGTTTGGAAAATATTACACTTATCAAAATGGTGAATGGATTTAGACTAGAAGGTGCTTTAGATTTTGAGGCATGGTAATTATGAATGATGCTCACACCAAAAGAGCACAAGTTAAAAGAAATCGTCGAAATTTAGTTCCTAAACCTAGCGAGAATGATGAAAATATTTAATGGGAGAAGAATAACACCAAAGCAATGCAATTATTAGTAGACGAAGTGAAAGACCACATAGTGCCTATTATCATACAAAAACACTCGTCATATGCTATGTTCAAAGCCCTAGAAGATATGTTTAAGATTAAAAAAATACTAGTAGACTTCTTACAATTAAGAATCAACTCTCTCATATAAAGACGAATTGGGGGGAAACTATCACTTCATACTTTATGAAGATAACATAATTAAGAAACCAACTCTCCACGATTGGTCATACCTATGATAGTAAGGAATTAACTATGATAGCCTTAAATGGAATTCCTATCTGATGGGAAATATTTATACAAGGAGTAAGTACTCATTCCAAAATCCCCAACTATGATAGACTAAAACCCGATTGCATTCAAGAAGAGTGTAGATTAATAACTAGAGAAATTGGAATAAACTCCACAAAATATAATAGTTAGATTCTCACAACCCAAACCAACAAAAGAGGGAAGAAGGATAATTTGGAAGGGAAAAAGGGAAAGGAGTCAAATAGAAAGAATAATTCAAGAAATTGAAGGACCTATCTAAAGTGAAAGCTAAAGATGTGACAAATTTGGTCATATGAAAGTGAAGTATCTTGATAAACCCAAACCTCAAGCCTTGTTCGCTAAGGTCGGTAAGACAAGCATAGATTTAGAGAAATTTGTATTCTACCCTGCCTATCCATTCAAGTCTCAAAAAGACCTAATTGATGTAGAGTTAAAGCTTTGGAACATTTCTTATGGGATTAAAACTCAAGAGGATTCAAATTTGGGTAGTTACACATCATATATAAGTTTCCAACCAAATTAATAAGCTGGACAACATCAAAATGCTTCAAATCTTTACTTATAACTTTTATAAATGAAAATATATCACAAATCCCTTTTAAGAGGCTTATTTTGGAGGAGTTAAACATGTTCTCCCCAATTTATAGCTCAATCTAATTAGTATAGTTAAAGTTATAAAACTTTTACCAAAACTAGTACCATGAAAATCAAATTCAGACTTGTCTACACTCAAACAATCATAACTTTTTCAAATCATAATAAAATTTTACCAAACTTATAGTGCATGCCCCTAGTTTGCATTTTTCTATCATTGTCAAACTCTTTTAGGCTAGTTTTATGCTTGATGATTAGTAGCATTGTTTTGAGATTATTAGATATTGTTTCAGTTTCAATTGATTTATGATGAGATTACTTGGTACTCTATACTTCATGTACGCATGATGATTATTTCAGAGTTTTTAGTTATTGATGATTATTAATCAAATAAGGTTAAGGAAGGGAGTCGTAGTCACCTTCTAGTTGGGATCTACACAATGCACCACTTCCTGCCATTTCTTGTTTAGTTTAGAATATTGTGTTTGTACATGGGTGGATTTTATGCAGATTGCAGGTACCAGATATCAACTTCCCTAAATTGCCAAGATGAGCATACCCTATCGCATTATCTCAATGGTAAGATATGGGAGATAAATTCTTGAGTCCAAATCGTAAACTTTTAAGCCATTTTCCCTAGAAAATTAGGACAGGTATCTGAGTTGTTTACCTTCTGAATGCATCAAATGATGTCGATTTGTGATTATAACCCTTTAGTTTGATCTTGTATGTATTTTCTATGATGGGTTTTCATATTTTGTTTTATGAGCCTTTGGTGATTTTTTCTATTAATTAAGTCAAATTAAATTATTGAATTAATGATTTAATTTAATGGAAATTTATTATGGTATTTTTAATATTTAATTATATTTAATTAATTAGGAAATTAATTAAATAAAAAGACTTAAATTTAAAGATAAAAGTTATAAGTTTAATTTTAGAATGTGATAATATTTATTTAATTTAATAATAATATATTTATAGTTCATTTTTAAATAAATGCTAAATAATATTATTAGTTAAGTTAATAAATATTTTATCAATCAAATGTTCAAAAATAAATTAAGAAATGAAAAGATATTAATTTATTAAAAGTTTTAATATTACATGATGTGTGCATGAGATTAAAATTTAATAAATTAATTAAAAAAGAGAAGTTAAGTAAAATTAAATAAAATTATTATATAATTTTATAAATGTGCATTTAAAAGATAAAGAAAAGATAATAAAGAGTGAAGTCTGGTGAGCAGAGAGTTCTCTCGAGTGATCACACAATTAGTGCCCCAATTTTAGGAGAGAACTCCATATCACAACTAGAGGGTTCATTTTCGAAGGATCGTGAATTTTGGAGGAGGAAAAAATTTTGGAAGAGAGAAGGTTCTTTTTGGAGAGGAGAAATTTCTCTCAATCTTCTTGGGCGTAGCGATTAGCATCAAAGTCTAGGTAGGTTCTTGTGATTATTCACATAGTTTTTTACGCTTCTTCTTTCTTGTCTTCATCGTGTCTATCGAATGGTTATCTAAATAATTCTTGTGATGAACATTACAGTATTGTGAAATTCTAGTATATATATCTAATCTTTTGTATATGAGAAAATTAAAAGATTAATATTATCCTTCTTTAGTCGATTTGAAAAAATGGAAATTGAATGGGAAAGGGTTTTGTATTAAATTCAAAATTTTCCATTGAGAATTCGACCGGTTGGTTGTATTTCCTCTATCAGATTAAATTGGAACTGTTATTAAAAAAAATAAAGTATATATATATATATATATAATATATTCGTGTTAATAAAAAGGGTATTGTTTGTAATTAATTTTATAAATTATAAATAAATTAAAATTATATATATATATATATATATATATATATATATATATATATATATATGTATAATTTTGTTGGGGGTATTGTTTGTAATAAATCTTATAAAAAAAAATTTTAAAAATAAAATCATATATATATATATATATATATATATATATATATATATATATATATATATATATATATATATATATATATATATATATATATATAGGTGAGAAGGAGGTAGGCCACCACATCCCACCTCCCCCTCCTTTTACTTCCCACTGCTCTGTCGATACTTGCAGCAGACTTTGCTATGGCAGCAGCAGAGCCGTTATGATGGCCACATGAGCGACAGGCCAATGGGCCTTTATAAATGTAGGTATATATTTTTTATTTTTTTATTTTATTAAAAATTTAAATTATGTTATGTTTAAATTGAAATTTAAATACAAAATTATTTATTAATAATTTTAAAAATAATTCTTTATTATTAAAAAGGTTATAAATTAATAAATATTTTTAATTAAGGTTAAATATTATTAGAGCTAAATAAATTAATTTAGTAGCTTAAATGATTGTTAATGAATTTAATTAAACTTAATATTAATTAAGTTCAATTATTAACCAATATTGCCTGATAATGTTTAAATTATTAATTAATGATATTATTTCTTCTAATTAAATGGTAATTAATTTATTTGAAATTCAATTATTATTATTTTAATAATCAAAATAAATAAATTACCCTTAAATTATTGGAAATAATTAACTTGTGATTGAATAGGGGTAATTATGTAATTATTTAACTATAAGAAATGGGTTAAATGGTAAGGATTAAAATGCAAATCTTATGTACTCGAAAACTTTCATTGAACGAAAACTGAAACCTTACATTTAACTCAACTACATGTTTTAAAAAATCAAACCAAACTATAAGACTTCTTTGTTTTCTATGTGTTGTGTATGTTTTGGGTGTGGGTTGACTAGAGTGTTGACCAATTTTAGAACGTTTACCAAAGGCTTGGGGGTTCCTGTGAATGTGATGTTATGATGATTTGATATCGATCTTTCTAAACTCAACCATGGTAATGTGTCCGGTATGCTCTATGATGTGTATGTTCTATTGATTGTTATTGCTTTCCAGTGTTCTCTTATGAAACTAAGGTGAAAGGTGTGACCTACTTGACTTAACTATTTTGAGTCTTCAATTAGTTATTTTTGAGATGCCTTCCAGTTGCTCATAAAGAACTGATATGTTATTGTGAACTATATTTTGATGCTTTCCAGTACTTGTATAGGACTAAGGTGATTTTATATGATTCTTTGATTTATACTTTTATGAGCCTAGGGTAGGTTATCTATATGTAATGTTAGGAAGTGACTTGCAATGGAGGTCGGGGCCTTAAGTGGCTGCCAACGTAACCCATTGTAAGTTGTTTAATGAGTGAAAACACTACACCGAATGGGAATAAAATGAACCTAATAAGAGTCTTTGTATGTTCTCGCCCATGCCTCGAGTGTTAGCACAGACTAGGATGGGAGTAGAGAGAATGCTTGGTTGTGACCATGCATCATTAGTACGCCTTGTCAGTACGAGAGGATACTAGTACTGCATAGGGATCACTAGGGGGCCAGGGTCCTAAGAGACTACCAAGTTAACTCTAGCATAATTCATGCGATGACACTTTCCCGCTTACAAGTAGGTTTCCTATGTGTCTTTGTGTGCCTCTGGGTTCAGATGTTGATTTATCTTGGAACCTTTAAGTTAGATTACTATTAGGATTTCTTGGACTTAGAGAGTACTTTTGATATTTGAATTGATATCCTGCTTGGGACTTGAGACTATCCCCTCAGCACGATGGAAGTGGGCCATTTAGGTTCCACGTGGGTGGTAGTGCTTTTTACTCTTACCATTGAGATCCACCCGTTGATGCCAAGGCTGGAGTTCTTTGTCTGCATTTCCTTTTATTCTGTTCTTGCCTATTATGATGGATGGTTATATCTTTATGATAGATGATTTCACTTATTGTATTGTACTTTGTTTCATGGATCCAAAAGGGATGATGTAATCTATTTTTATAAATGTATATTTTTTTAGCCTTTCATACCCTATGATATGTACAATGGATGATTGAGCATTTTGAATTTTATTGCCAAGTGGCATTTAGAACAAATGTATATATTATTTAAATGGACTTTGGACTTTTAATTATTCTTTCATGTGGTTGTGGTATTTGTTAGACTTAGTATTAATTAAAAGTAAAATATGACTCAACGTCTTGGGATCCTTAAGGAAAATAATTTGTTATGTTTGCTTATGCATGATTGTATGTTATTGCTTCTGCTACTTTATATTTGATGTGTGTGTTATTCTTTCTTTAAAAAAAATGTTTGACAAACTTAGTAAAAATTTAGGTTAATTCTTTTGGATCCCTTGGTGGGGTGTTATATCTAGTATCAAAGCTCGAGTTCTACATTGGGAGCTCTGGATATATTGGAATGCCACTAGTTGTTAACTAGTTGAATTGAAACAAAACTTGAATTGTTATTACAAACTTGAACACTTGAAATAGTTGAACTGCATTGAAAAATGGAAATGTTGTGTCCATCTATTTCAAACTTGATCACTTGAACTAGTTGAACTGAAATGAAACATAAATAGTGTTATGTATCTTTTGCAACTTTAACACTTGAAAACTTGAAATGTGAACACTTGAAAACTTGAAACTTGAAAACTTTAGACATGTTTTCTTATGATTGTGCTTTAATTTAACATTCCTTTGATTGTTTTGTGAATATTATGTTGTTCTTGTTTCAGTGTTTCCAATAGAGTTACAAACTTAAACCTAAATAGTTTTGAACACAAAAATTAGAAGTAGTCAAACTTTTCAATATGAAACTTGGAAACTCATAACATTTATGACTTTTGATACATGATAACTTGTATGTTTTCCAATGGATTAGGGATATTGATCCTTTGTTTAGAATGTTTTAGGGCACTAGTACATTTGGGTTCATTTTTTGACCTTTATTGGTCAAATTTTTGACCCAAATTTTGACCAACTTTTGACCAACTTCGACCAACCCATTGGTCGATATTTTTCTGGTCAAAATTTTGGCCAACTCACTAGTTGGTCAAAATTTTGACCAATCTATTGGTCAAAAACCTACCAAAGCCATTGTATGGGTTCAAACAGGAATTGGTTGAAATTTTGACCAACAAAGGTAGAAAAAAATTTGCATGTTGGTGGAAATTTCGACCAACAAAGGTGGAAAAAAAATTTAGGCGTTGGTGGAAATTTCGACCAAGAAAGGTGGGAAAAAAATTTAGACGTTGGTGGAAATTTTGACCAATGAAGGTGGAAATTTCAACCAACAAAGGTGGAAAAAAAAATTAGACGTTGGTGGAAATTTTGACCAACAAAGGTAGAAAAAAAATTGCGCATTGGTGGAAATTTCGACCAATGAAGGTGGAAATTTTGACCAGCAAAGGTGGAAATAAAATTTAGACGTTGGTGGAAATTTTGACCAATGAAGGTGGAAATTTTGACCAACAAAGGTAGAAAAAATTTAAGCGTTGGTGGAAATTTCCACCAAAAAAGGTAGAAAAAGCCCGGGAGTTGGTGGAAATTTTGACCAATGAAGGTGGAAATTTCCACCAATAGCTAGGTGTAAATTTTTTTTAGGCATTCTATAAAACAGTTCACATGTCTTCCTTATGATATGACATTTTACATGCATCCTACACTCTCTCATCCAGCTGATGATGGATTACGCAAAGTGATTTGAAACCATGATTCTAAAAAACACACAATCAAATCCAAAATGGACTTGTACTACAATTGGATTGTGGAAATCTAATATCATTAATTTTGCATGCATGTCTACTAGGACAAATGTATGTTTAAGTTGTGATTGTCCTAGTAGACATGCATGCAATTTTACCAATATTAGATTTCCACAATCCATTTGTAGTGCAAGTTCATTTTGGATTTGATTGTGTGTTTTTTAGCATCATGGTTTCAGAGGACTCTGCGTAATCCATCATTAGCTGGATGAAAGAGAGTGCAGGATGCATGCAAAATGTCATATCATATGCAAGGCATGTGAACTGTTTTATAGAATGCCTGAAAAACATCGACAGTAACTAATATGAAGAATATATAATTAGTTATATTATTGAGACAAATCATGTACCAGTGAGTTGGTCAAAATTTCAACCAAAAAATTTTTGACCAATGGGTTGGTCAAATTTGGTCAAAAATTGGGTCAGAAATTTGACCAATAAAGGTTAAAAAATGAACCCAAATGTACTAGTGCAAGTATGCTCGCCAAGTTGACTCTTTGAGTTCAGTCATCAAGTCACTCCACCAAAGTGCCTCATCAAGGTCATTTGTTAGGCCCGCTCATCGAGCTTGCTCATTAAGTCAGCTCGCCATGTCACGTCTCTAAGTGGCCTCGCTAAGTCGGCTCACCAACTTGCCCCACCAAGTTGCCACTTTAAGCACACTCACCATGTTAGATCGCCAAGCTGGCTCCCTAAGTCAGCTCTCCAAGCTAACAATTGAAGTACGCTCACCAAGTCGACTCTCTAAGTTCACTCACCAAGTCCGCCCCCTAAGCCAACTCTCCAGGTCAGCTCACCAAGTCACCCCCACTTGCCCCACCAACTCGCCACTTTAAGTCGAATGGCCATGTCAGCTCGCCAGGCTGACTCCCCTAATTTGAACTCCTTATACAAAAATAAATTTTATAATCAAAATCTACAAATCACGTGTATTTGTTCATTGACATTTTTGCATTTTAAAGTTAATACTAGCACCACCTTTGACTGAAGATAACCACCAAATGTTTGTTGAATGAACATAGTCACATGTGCTATTGGATGAATGGCTTCCTCTCCACCAGCTTCATCAAGGCATATCGACTGCATAGTATCAACTGCAAATCTAAAAGGAAAAATAAAAACAAGATATCAATCTGTGTGTGCGCGCGCACATGCGAGCATGCATGTGTGTGCCATGTAATAATGTTTAAGCATATCAATCGAGATTAGTTTTTGTGTGCACATAATTTGTAGCATATCCTTAAATACTCCTTTCTATGAGCATTTCTATCTTGATATATGTCGGTATGATTTAAAAATTGAAAGACTCTAAGCACTTTGCAATTCATGTTACCTCAAAAACTCATGAGCATTTTCCTATTTTCCATATCCAAGGTGATTGCCAATGTTTTTAATTCTAGAAACTATTCTAATTGGTGATAAGGCACCATCTCCTCCTCTCACCCTCGAGACAAGAAACTCAAGCTCACACTGAAGCACCAGTCTTTCTTCTGACTTGAGTAGACCCAACAAATAGTATAGGTTATTGTTTTTGCAAGCCGCAACTAATATTGCAATGCCTGTGTCTAAGGATAAATCTACTGAGAAATGATAACATACATTTTTGAGAATGCGATCCATGGAGTAGATAGGCTGCAAGAGGTTTTCTATATATTAGGCACTGAAGCACCACATTAGCAAAGCAACTGCCAATAGAATAGTGGAAAGGCAAAGATCATGAATAAAAATCTACCCAGAAACTAATTCTTTACGTTTAAAAATTGCAAGAATTCACAAACAAGATGTGCCCTAACCCCTCCTTGAATTGAACCTACAATTTAACCTATTATACTTATATTTCAATGTAAACGACACAAGATTATAAATCAACTCATGAAGATATTATCATTCTACCATTCTGAACTTTGAGATTGGTTTTTCTAACAGTCATTTGGATTGCCATAGACCATAAAACAAGAGGGAAAAGCATGTGCTCTCAAATAGAATAAAATGTTGGCACATACCTATCTTCCACATTCCAATTCGAATGGACAAAGTCACCAACACAGATATTATGTTGAGTTATTGATAATAGATTCTAATGCATACATTCAAATGGAAAATATGAAAATAAACAAGTGGAACAGCCTCAGTTATTTACCTTTGGGAACACCCAGTTTAGGGAAAACTCTAGTGCATGTTCTTGCTCAGTTGCCTACGTACCTTTCTATGCAATAGTGTTCTCTCTCACATGTGGGGCAGGGGAGACAAGGAGGCTCCTTTGTTGTCTCCTTGGCTATGCAATAGTTCTGCAACAGCCTACCCCCAACCCGCCCCCCTCCCCCGCTCTCTCTCTATGCAATAGTTCAAAGGTATAATCCACATTTGAAATGTGGAAAGTTAGCAAATTTATTCTAGTTTACTCTCTTTTGTTCTTTTTCATGTAATAGGAGACCCTGTGGAAATGGAGTTGTGTTTCCCTAGAACACAATCTAACTCATCATTCAATGCAAGACCCTAACCAAGAAGCTCCTCGTCCTTGCATTAAATTTGAAATAAAGGTGAACCAACTAGATAATGGGCTAATAAAACATGCTTTATTGCTAGTGAGAAGCATTAAAAACTAGTTCACTTTGCATTTGTAACCTTGGGTAGGGTCTTAGCAACATGCTCACATTGAACCTTTGATGTAAAGGAGAAGTACACAAGCTCACAACCCTCAGGAAGGCTTTCTTAGATAAGAAGTTTCTGAGCAGACACAAATCCTCACTAATAATGCTGCTATGATTTTCTTATTTAAATCCAAACAAAGTTGTATTATCTTGGGCAGAGGAGACTACTGTTGTTTGTGGTTAAGGATCCTTTAGGTCAGTAGAATCACATGCAAACTGGATGTGACATTGCAGTAAGCAAACTGTAATAAGAGCTAGGAGCTTGCCTAGTGATCAAGGCTTGAGACTGGACACTGCATGAAGTATTTGTAGGCATTTGAGTCTCAATCATTACCAGCTCAAAATCAAACTGAAAAGGAAACTTGGCAAATAAAATTAAATAAAAATAGTATTCTTGAGTAAGCATCAACATTATATGAACAATACCATTACAATGCACTATACTTGGTACAAATATATTGTTGGCTAAGTATAAAGAACATTGGTGGTGAATTCAAGTCCAAGCTGCAAAAGCAAAGACATTTACATAAAAACTAAGCAACCCTGTCTAGCAAGAAAAGATATATAGAGATTTTTGACTGAAATTACAAATTGATGCTAAAAAACTTAAACCATAAGAATTGTTCTATAGAATAATAAAGAAGAAAGATGAAGAATAAAACACCTAAAGGATACAATGTTGATGCAGCTTCAGAGAGATTGTCTAAAAGACATCATATGCTCAAGCTGAAGGAGCTTTGAGATTCATTACTACACTCGAAATGGGCTCATCTTCAATCTTCTGAAGACTAAAGATGAGCCCATTCCTGAGTGTAGTAATGAATCTCATATAATGCAACAAAGAAATAACATCAATGAGAGTAACCATGCCATTTCTTAGCATTCTCAGTATTGCCATTGGCACATAAAGAACTGGGCTACACTTCACAATGCCAAAACCTTGAGCAGAATTCACTGTGGGAAGAAGCAAGTTATGTTTCCTTGGCAGGTGTTAGCTAGCAATCATTTCATATAACATCTTATAAAAGAATTCCTAAAGCTAACCACATTTTGAAATGAGATAACAACTGATATATATCATTTCAAACTCAATTTATTCCTATTTGTGCATAACAAATTTGCATAAAATGCCAAGCAACCCCACTACTTTAATATCAACATTTTCTCAGCAAAAACCTAGAAAAGCTTACCTCTGCATTCCTTATTTATGATTCTAATGATGCAAAGTAGTCTTGTTGTTGGCAGATATAAACTAAAGTCTGAAGGATACAATGTTAGAGCAGCTTCAGAAAGATCGTCTGAAGGACATGATATGCTCACGTTGAAGGAGCTTTGAGGTTCATTACTACAGTCTGGAATGGGCTCATATTCAATCTTCTAAAGATTGATGATGATCCCATTCTTGAGTGTAGTAATGAATCTATAACCTTGACACCGATCTCTTTGCAGACTTGCACACAGGCTTCAGAATACTAATGACACAATTCATTTGTCCATACTATTGGAGCAAAAATACTACTGTAGAATCCAAAAAATTTAGGCCAAATAGGTAGATTATAGAATCATGAAATTGTGAACCATTACACACACACAAGAAGAATAGTACCTTGAAGCACTACTAATCAAATCTTCATTAACAGGTGGGCAACTTAAAAAAATCAAGCATGTTGACTCTAAGAGGTCCTGATTTGTTTACCCCAAACTCAAATTAGATAATTGTCATCAATAAAATTGAAATATCTGTATCTTTCAAATGAAATTGAAGAAATCTAAACACAAAATACTGATGAAAATTGTACCTGGAGATAAGTTTCCATTCTCTTAATGTTCTCAATGTATTCAGGAAGTGGTACATGAGGACCTAATCTTGAGGGGTGAGGATCCAAAGAATCATTTCCACCAAAATATACAATGATTAAAAAGGCATGTTGAGCTGCATCCTGGGTGAGCCAAAGCAATAAATATATTAGACTGAGATAATCCAACATTTGCATATAGAGCAGCTGTAACACCAATCTCATAAAACCTATAAGGCAAGCATGAATCTCATAATCATAGGTAGTGTTACTATTTACAACCATTGAATAAATATGTTGACAACATACAATATTTATAAATATATCAAACTCCACGAAATACTATGCAGTAAAAAGCAATAATAAAATAACTGTGCTAGAGGTGCACAGTTACATGACAGATCCATTTTTACTTATGAACAAAAAGAAACAAATAATAAACAACCCAACATATGTAGTTTTTCTACAGCATGGTGTTAGTCTTTTCGCATTATCTTTTTTCCAATAGTTCCAACAAATGCGTGCAGTTGTGATTAATCTAGGCAAGACCTGTTGTAAATTGCCTAATGGAGATCACACAAATCTGATATATAATTTGATAGCTATAACATATGATCCATGAGAGAGATTTAGCTTAAAAGATGCACTTTCTAAGACTTCTATAAACTTAAGTTTGAGGATCCATGTAGTATCCATGGAAATATGTTTGTAAAACTATTGTATTGCAACTGGAACAAATTCATAGTAAAAAATTTAGAAAGGAACTTGAAGAACATACTAACCACTCATCTTCATCATGTTGTCCAGATGAATAGCTTCAGTAGCCATATGTTGAGATAAATGACTTTAATTGGCTAAATAACTGAAGATTTGCACCTCGACAACTATCCCACATTTTCTCTACACTACCAATCTGCTATGAAACACAGACGTACTTCCTGTGGGGTGTATATAAGTATGCTCGCCAAGTTGACTCTTTGAGTTCGATCATCAAGTCACCCCACCAAAGTGCCTCGTCAAGGTTAGTCTTGAGGTCCGGTCATCGAGCTTTCTCACCAAGTCAGCTCGCCATGTCGAGTCTCTAAGTGGCCTCGCTAAGTCGGCTCGCCAACTTGCCCCACCAAGTTGCCACTTTAAGCCCACTCACCATGTTTAATTTTGAAAATAACGTCTAGTTACCAAAAATTGACATATTATGTCAACGATTAAATGGAAAACAGAGTAAGAAGGTATAGAAAATACCTTTTGTCCTCCTACTGCTTTGATACTATGTAGACCAAAAAATTTAGTGATCAATGTGCTTTCATAAGCATGAACATGATTATAGTAATTTGGCAGCATACAAAGAAGTACCTGTAAAATGGTCACACTGGTAAACAATGAAGAAAAGAAAAACAATAGGATGCTGAAACCCTATGGAACATTAAGGCAAATTGAGGAATCCCACAATATAAAATTTGTGTACCTTACAACTAGCATTAGTTGGCTACCACACCTAAATGTATAGCTTAAAGGACTCGTTTAGTTACAACTAGCATCTTAAGATACAAAGATGCATCAATTTCCAAGGATGCTGACAAAAATTGCCAAATAAACCTAGAACAATAATTCCCACTTTCTTTGACTAATTGCAAAAATTACATAGATGAGACTAAATTAGTATGCATGGTGTTTAAAATTTAAATCTCTTGTACACCCAAAACCAAGTGTGGCAAATTCAAAATTTTGTGAATCCAATATGTCTAGGGACAAACACACAAACTCAACAGTATATTTCAATACCGCCTTCTTCAATAACAAGAAATTGACTAAAAATAAATACACATTTTAAAATCATATTGTTTTCATCATTCAAATTACACATATACATTTTTCATTCTCTTGTTAGTCTGACTCTGAATTTCTTGTTAGCAAAATCAATAAACATTACAAGGCGTATCCATATAAATGTAAAATATTGAGCAAGTCGCTAGTCATATGCGTGAATATGCAAATAAATATGCGAACCTGATTCCCAATTGCAGATTGAGCATTAAGTAATAATTTTTGTGCCCTTTATAGATAATTTCACCCGATCTCTTACTTTCATTTGGCTACCATTTATGCCCTCTTTTCACAGCCTTGGAAGGTACATTTATTTTGGATACCTCATGAATCAAAACTCCTTGAACATAGTCTCTCTTGACAGCAGATTGCACAAGAAATTTTTTGGGATCACAAGTTCTGACACCCTCATCATTATCATCAAATTCCTCACTACTTGAGCTTCTTATCCCATCAAAGGAAAAAGGTTCTTACTATTATGGATTCAAGGGTTTTTGAGGATGTTGTTTCGGAGCTAGGGGCATAAGAAGTATTCAAATAAACCTCAAAATTAGACATAGAAGAGCTTCTCTCCTTCCAACAAGATTTCTCTTCAATGGAGAGATCGTCATGCTGATCCACATTAGAAGGCGAGGATTCCAAAAGGTGGCATAGCCTAGTCTAATTGCCACATGCAGGATAAAATGTACCTTTCCCATCTTTGAGCCCCTTACTCTAGGTCCCCATATAAAAACTCCCATCTGCCCATCTGTAGACTCCATGGCTATGCTTCAACCCATCAAGCCATTGCCCATCATATTTATCCCCATTGGTCTAACTCATAATCCCCATTCGATCATGGGTTTCCACCATATCTTCTAACTTATCATAAAAGGCAACAAGGTTAAGCCTGCTAAGGTTGGCATGAAAATCTAGCTTCTCTTTTTCTTCCTATAAAATCACTTCTTTGAAGGGATCATAGTAAACAATATTCATCCTCACACATCTGTTTCTATAATCTCTTAGTCTTTCCATGTGTCCCGCTTCCTCCAATTTCACCATTTTTGCCTTTAGCTTATTGATGTTCTCCATGAGCTTTTCCTTCACCTCCCCTGCCGCTCTCAAGCAAAGACTGGCTTGGTAAGAAATAAAAAGAACAATTCTCAGTTCATATTAATTTAACAAACATATTGTGCATCAAAATGCTTTTCATAGTTAAACTCAGTTTCATATGTACCAATTTACTATGTACTGATGTTTTCTACTTATGTATAAATATATTCCAACTATAAGACGATTATTAGGATTCAATTATATAATTTTTGAATCCAATCTATTGATTCATTTACATGAATAAATGATCGGCTGTATATAAAAATCTATGACTTTTTAGTTGAATTTATGAACACATTTCTCATGAGTAGTTGTATACAAGAATCTCTCTCATGAGAATGATGGTAGTAGATGGATGCAATAAAAAGAGAAATAAAGAGGAAGGCAATAAATGGACAAGTTATTATGGATTAGTTAAGTGGGTTCTTATCATTGATTACTTATGAAAAATAGACCGACAAATTTAACTAAAAAACTACACAATTAAATTCTAGTTCTAGAAGTATCATAATTTAACTTGCTGTGAAAAAATATCAAAACTTTACATACTAAATAGATAAAAGTAGTTTTCATTTTAGAAATTATAAAAAATAAATTAAAATATAGATCAAAGTCTAAATGCTAAATCCGCCATTCACTCTTGCAAGTTACATCATGGATCCAATGATAGGCTTCAATACCTGATTGCTAAGTAATCTGTAGTTCTCTTCAGCTGGCTGAATTAACAATTTAACACTAAATTCTATTCTTCTAGACCCAATTCTGCTCTTCTAATGAATCAAGCAAGTGAAAACTAAATTCTATTTAGGAAATTGCATTATGAGTACAATGAAGGATAAAAAAGTTCTTAAAAAACCAAGCAAGATGACAAATTAGAGAGCATTTTGAAACTGGCCTCCATCTTTGCTTTTTTGGCTTGCAAATAATTAAAAAGTAAGATGAATAATGTCAAGAAGCTTAATTGAATTCCAAGCCCAAGAGCATCTAGTTGGACTTCCATGGTAGAAGATGGTGCACCTTGTGATAAGGGAAGCATAGAAAGCCCTTCCAAGTTAACACTGCTTGTGTCAGCATGGAAGATTGCATCATACCCTGTGTGATTTGAAATATTAGCCTAATCTTGGGTAGTAAATAGGGAATTCAATAAGAATGGTTACAAACACAGAATTCAAGAAATGAATTTCATTGATATGTGTAACATTTTAACTGATGATAAAAAACTCTATAAAATTACCAAGAGTAAAGGAACTTCCTCGATAGGAAGCTCTGCTCCAAGATCCCCTTGAGCTACCATAGCCTAAAGAAGAGGAAGGAAGAGACAACTGTTAGAATCCTAAACAACATACAAATACCATAAAAAAATCAATACATGCATAACTTGAATGAGTGTGGCTAAAAATGAAGGTGGTTATGACCATTCACATGCAAGCAGTGTGTAAATGCTTGTCATAAATAAACTATATGAAAGAAAACATTCAATAATGTCCAAGGGACCACTAGCATATAAATATCAAAAAACCTCCAAGGAAGTACTTTCATAAAACTATAAGCTTATACAACTGTATATTGTAGGTAGTAGTAGATAGAAGAAAAGGGAATAGAAACACAGGAACAAGGATCCAAGAAATTTTTTATTCTGGAGAATCAAATGGAGCACTAGCATTCAAGATGGATGCTTCTGCAAGACAGAGACTAGGACAAAGACACAACTTATATTCACCACTACAGGTCACTTGCACAATCTCTAGGTGCTCCAACCTTGTATGGCCATCAGAAATGGAAACTTGCATTAAAGAATGGTGCCCTTCCCTCTACAAATCACAAAATTGGATACATGTACTAAAGAATGGAGATCCTACAAACTGAGAAAACAAACTATTTTGCAGAAACACTACTCCACGACAATTCTACACTCTGACACTGGTGTCTGGACAAATAGTGGAGCCCTGAATACTAAGAGATGCATGATCATTCACAGTTTAATCAGATTGACATATAAACTGCTATATGGACTTTGGATATCTGGAAAACTAAATATTTACCTGAATAGGGACAAAAGAAAAGGGTGTTGTTGTTTGGGAGACTGTATTGGTCAGTCCTCTAGGTGGTATCTTTCAACCTCAACTAAGCCGATTGAGTATTTGGGTGTGTGAGATATGCTAGAGACTAGCCAAATACTGTTAAGTGGTGTTTACGAGAGACAAAACAACAAATCTTGGATACCAAGTTCAAAAGAAGGAAAAAATTAACAAAACAATAAGATCATTGTTTCTTAGCTGTTGAAATCTAACTTGTAAGACAATGTTTCTTAGCTTTTAAAACCCAGCTTGTATCCTATGTATTCAAAATCTAGCATCTCATACCCAAACAAAAGGTGACAAGATGGAATCAGAGCTAGAATGAACCTAAAGCTAACCCTAAATTCTTCTCAAGGCAGCACTGACAAAAATTATGGCAAATAGAAGATCTTTTCCCATGCATGGTATGACAGCTACACAAAAATACCCATAGCCCTTGAATGCACCAACATCTCTGTTAGGAATTGGAAAAGCACATTTCCTCTTGCAAAAAAATATTTCTTGACAATTCACAACTTCTAAGACCTTTGTTGTGAAGCTAAAAGATGGAGAGGACAAAGATAACAAAGGCATAATGTATGAGATTGAACTAATGTCAAATTTATGAATTACGACAGTAGAATCTGAAGAGAATGCCATGTTTAAATACATACACTAAAATTTCATAAACATAAGATACCAACAAGTCTTGCATGGGAATGTACCTAGTACAATCAATTATGAGAAGTTGTGATGACATAAAAATGCCCATTAGAAGAAAACAGTCTCAGAATGAGGAAGATGTCAAGATTTTCATAGTTGAGAGTTATGCCATTTTAACCAACTTATGTCGCATTTAGAAAAATCTCCAAAGGCTATATGGCCTCACAGATTTTACTCACACAGGAAAAAAATCACATTAATTTATTTCATGTGAAAATTATAGCATAAAGAATATATCTATCCCTTCTTTCAAAGTGTCAATTTAGATATTACTGTCCACGTTTAAGTTTTGCTCTCTCGTTTCTTGACATAACCATCTTGAGCTCTATGAGGAAACTACAATCTGAAAACTCAATAGCTAGGAATCAGCTAGGCAGCTAAATGATGGTCTCATTCTAGTTAACTTCATTGAATGATAGATAATAAAAAAAAAATGATTTAAAAACATCTTTACTGAAGCTCATAGTCCTTGCCAACAATTTAAATAAGATTATAACATATTCACAAGTAAAGCTTTTATATTTTTTATTTTACATCAAAGCCGTACAAAAACCATCAAAAACCATCAATGGAAAAGCACCAACATCTAAACAAATACATGCATGACTAAATAGTAAACAAAGTAGCATGTGCATTTAACTTTCTATATAATGCTTAATAAGCATGATTTCACATAATTTATTAACCCCATTCAAACCAATATCACCAATCATAAAGTAACAACTTATCCAACTAAAACCTCTGATCTAGGGAGACTGTACTTACTCGATCTGATGTAGAAAGAATTGAATGAAGATTTGGTATTGAATCAACACTTTCAATCTTCATAGTCACATGGATATCCGCACCACAACCTTCACATAATTACAAATACAAATGCATTGATATTTTATCACATTTTAAATTTTGATTTAAAATATAAATTAAGGGAACATGCTATATCAAGCCCAATACTATATGCAAAGGATTATATTACATTGGAAAGTTAAAATTTTGCTTCAAAGGTTTACTTTTAAGGTAATCTTTCAACTCATGCACCACCTTAGCATCTTTAACAAAGGAAACAACATAATAGTCTATGCCATTCTCAACTCCAAATTTAATATCATCCCAATCTTTATCTGCGAAAAAAAAAGACAAGAAATAGATTTTATCAAATACCAAATTAAGCTATCTCAGATGCTGTGTTGGTCAAAACAACTCATCACATATACAAGTAACAATAAAATACAAATATTACACATATTTCAAGATTGATAAACATATCATTCAATTATATTCTAGGTAGCTTCAATCAATCAATATTAGGTACAAAAAAGGGAAATCACAATGAAATCAAAGTCCCTAAGAAAGAAGCAGATTGAGATGTACATGTCAATAAGGAACAAAAATCTAATTTGCTATGCATGCCTGAGAGTTGATAAAATGGTCTTAACCTGTAATGGAAGGCAGGGTAGCACTTTTTCCATGCACATTTAAGTTTCATCATGATTTAAGCTCTCCTCCATCGATTACTTCACAAATTATAGAATCTGATGTTTTTAACTTCACTTGTAGTGACATCATCCCCCCTAGAGAAATTCAAATAACAATAAGAAATAGAAAGCTATGAAAATGTTGTGAATAACATTAGTAACTCTGTTCTTTTCAGCTAATAAATGAATTTTCAAGCCAGCACAAGAGAACGTACCATCAACAAGTAGTGTGTCTCCTTTCTCCACAAAATTCACAAAATCATCATAATTCACGCTTACACAGTCTTCAAAGCCCACTCCTCTTTTGATTGTGAAAGTAAACTCTTGGCCCTTTGTGAGCATGATAGGCTGTGGTAGATCTCCACTTCTGACTTCAGGGCCCTACAATAAAATGATCTTTTAATTTATTGTTTGAGAAAAGGACTAACTCAAAAGACATATCAAAAAGGGGGTTATCTAATAAATTGCACCTCAAACACAAAAAATGACTATTAATAATGTAGATGTATTTTAATTTAGGATGAAAAAAAAGTGAAATAGATTTCAAATCTACATCTTTTCTGATTGGCTAACAGTGTTGCAATATGAAATTAACCCACATTATGATGTTTTCAAACAGTTAGTTCCAGCAACAACTTGTATATAATAAAGGAGTTTCAACACCTATGCAACTCTAGAGGAAAGAAAATCTTGTATGATCTTAAAGATTTCATGCATATTGATAATATTCTCCTATTATAAGATTTCATGCATATTGATAATAATAAACTTAGATATCATTTATAAAAAAAACTCTCAGACATTAGCGGTAGAAAATGCTTCCTATTTAAATTACCTGCCAACAAAATAAGCATCTCATATTGCAGATTAAAGCCTAGAAATAGTTATAGCAGATGCATAGAAACAGATCTGAGCCTAGATCAAGATAGCTCAAGTCCATACGAAATGTCTCAATGATTGAGTTGCTATATATAGTTATATTATTTTAGGGCACCAA
Source organism: Cupressus sempervirens (assembly GCA_028749045.1). NCBI lineage: Eukaryota > Viridiplantae > Streptophyta > Pinopsida > Cupressales > Cupressaceae > Cupressus > Cupressus sempervirens. The sequence goes on along the minus strand of CM053792.1, from coordinate 369,621,278 downwards.
AATGGGTTTTATCCCATCACACAAGTAAATGATCTATTAAAATATCCTAGATTTGTAATTATAAAGCTTTGCTTCGAACAAAATGCCACAATCAAATTGTGAACTAGAGAATAGTGGAAGGCCACACAGGCAATTACTTCCCACAAATAGTATGATAAGAAAAGATAATGCTCATGTTGGTCTGATTTTTTGCGTATCAAATTTTCTTTGAATCATTAAAAAAATTAGATGAGAATCCTCTGGTAAGTCATAGGGTTTTAGGTTTTTGTCTAGTGTATTTTGATACCTTTGAAAGTCTGTGAAAAACCCTAGGTTTGGCTTTTAAAATTTACCTTGGCGTGAATTCTTTTTGAAAAAAGGGGAGAAGAACAGATATTCTTCTCCTGCCTATTTAGACGTCATGGTTGAGTCTTATGAAAAAGGTTTCAGTTCTACCGTCGGATCCGATTTGAATCCACGGTTGTTGCATACTTGCTATGGCAAGATGCTCATATGTTACGCATAGCGAGATAGCGATCAACAGAAAATTACCTGTGATACTGAAAAGTGGAATCCGATGTCGCGAAATGTGTTCACGGGATGATCTTATGACCACATGATACGTCCTAGACCTGTCAGTTTCAAGAAGGAATGCATGTGGGAAAAAACTTGCAAGTGGTGTCACCGGAGTTCAAAATTATCTGGCGATTCGCCAAGTCGCTAATGAGAAATACTTGTGATTTGCCGGTGGCGATATAGCGAATGCTCGGATACTAGCTAAATAGCCACGAAAATGCATTGGCTAAATAGCCTGTGCCATTACCTCCCTTACTTCCGTCAGCTCCTACAAAATGTACTACCCTGCACGATTTTGGGCTGTGTCCTTTTAAATAGGCTTGGGGCAGCGTGAGGGTGGGGACAAATATTTATGGGGCCCTAAGCCCATGTGGTTGGAAGTTGGAAGTTTGTGGTCGTGGGCGGTTAGTGTTAGGGGTTTGGGGTTATAGTGTAAGTTCTAGTTTTAGTATAAGTTAGTTTATATATATATATATATATATATATATATATATATATATATATATATATATATATATATATATATATATATATATATATATATATATATATAAAATTTAATTAATATGTGTCTTTTAAAAATTAGTTTAGAATTAAGTTAGTTTGTTTTTATTTAAAATTATTTAAATTAATATTAAATTAAGATTAGTTTTAAATTTAAATTAGTATTAGATTAGTTTAATTTTAAGTTAGTATAAATTTAATTTAGTTTTTAATTCTTAATTAAATTTATTTTTTGTGATAATTAATTTAGTTTTAGTTTAAAGATAGATTAGTTATTTAAAATAAGTTTAAAATTTAGATTTTAATTGTTAGGTAGTTTAATTTAAATGTTTTAAAACATTGAAAATTTATTGTTTGAAAGTTAAGTTAGTAGTGTTAATGTCTTAATTTTTATTTTTACTTTTTATTAATTTTAGTGTTATGAGTTGTTAATGAGAGTATCAGATTTTAGATAGTTTTAAAAAAATTTAGGTTTTTAGTATGTTTTTAAATTTGGATATTTGGCAATAGAGTTGTTTGTTTTGTATTAAATAAAGTGTTAGTTTAAATGATGTTAATTAGTATATATATTTTTTTAGTGGAATCAAATATAATTGCTTTAAAAGCATAGTTGCGTTAGTATTATTAAATAGTATCATTGTTAATTTATTTTTTAGGATTGTATCTTATAGACCAAATTCAACATATAATTACCTCTTCTTACACAATAATAAATTTACTTATCTATTTACCTTTATAATATATTTTGACAATTATATAAATATTATTAATTCTTATTTTCAATTAAATTTTATCAAAAAAAACTAATAATTAATATAGAGAAGTTGTAAACTTGTAATAAATTAAATTTTAAACAGGAAATTTTTGAAATAAATTTTCTAAAATTTAATTGATATAAACTCTTGGAGAACTACTATGCTAAATCTATGTGAATAGTTTTTTTAATAAAAAATGATATAATATTTAGCTGAAACTTTAATAAACTTATTTTATACTCTAATTATTAAATTTAATTAAATTTAATTATTTTAAAAATAAATTTATATAATAAACTTCCCTATCTAAAATCTGATACTACTCATTAACAACTCATAATACTAAAATTATTGCCAAATATCCTAATTTCCTATTTAAAATTTAATTTATTACAAGTTTACTACCAATGTTTGCAAGAGCAAGACTGCAAATTAGAATCCTAAGTAGAAGTTCATGGGTCACTGCCACAAATGCAACAAACAAGGACATCAGGCACATGAATGCAAAACCAAGACCTTGAACACACAAAGATTTGAAGAATACTCCTATAACTATCAGAAGTATGGAGATAGAGCATATGAGTGCAGATCCAAGCCTAAGTGGTCATCAAACAAATAGACAAAGGTAAATCACAATGGAAAATCTTATAATTAGGATTACAATACTAGGTATAGTTGTCACTACTATCAAGAGTATGGACATGTTCCTAAGAATTGCATAAGAACACACTTTAGAAGTGACTACAAAAAATGGTTGAGTTAACTACATGTTTTAGTTGGTTGAAGATTGGTCACATAAGTAAGAATTTCCCAACAAGGTCAAAAGTGCCAAGCAGTGATTCAACAAAGGCAAAGAAAAGGAAAATGTTGAGAATTTCAAAGATGAAATGAAAAATACATGGAAGAGAAAGGAAGATTTTAGCACATCAAGTTCTAATGGGATCTCTTCACCCAATGAGTCAGTTGATGACACCACCTCCAACTAAGAAATCAAGAGGTATGTGTGGGACTGATATTTAAATAATATATCATAATTATTTCCAAGGACTTAGTTTTGAAAAGATTATATTTTCATGAAGAAAGATGCAAAGTTTTGTTTAGAATCTTGAAGAAATCTTTTAGTTTTTCAATTTTCATGTTACTGTCAAGCATGAAAATTTTCACTTAAGTTGTCGAGTGAAATCTAGTTGATACTGAGCTATGATGAAAACCAAGAGTGCACAATGCTAGTTTGGATCAATACTTGTATGCATATTTTTCTATGTGTAGAACACATTTCCTTCCTTTAGAAAAGTTTCATGGAAGACAAACAAATCCATTGTAGTACAAATAGGAGAATTCATTGAGAAAATGAGAGAGAGCTTTGAGTCTATTATGACTATCTATTTTGAGGACTTTAAGTAGTCAATGCAACAAAGACACAAGATACCAGTGCCACTAGTTGAGAAACATTTCAATGAGGTTTGCTTTCTAGTTGATACTGATTTCACAAATGTACAAGTTGTAGCTCCAAGGGTTAATGGTTGAGATCACTAGGATATGAAGTCAATGTGGATGAGGCATCTATAGTAATTGCATCCTTTCTTGCAGAAGAAGAAGTACATAATAAGGCTACTGACTTTGTAAATTGTGATGTTGCCAAATCAAAGATAACTATGGATCTAAAGACAACATTAGTGATAAGGAAGAAGAAGAAGATTGTAAAGAAATTGAAAGAAAAATATGGTGAAGGGGCAAAGGAAGATGATGAAGATGATAATGATGATGAAGAAGAAGATGTACCAGCCCAAGCACCATTGGCCCTAACACAAGGTCAGGGAGAAGATCAAGGAGAAGAGGAAGTCGAGCTTGAAGAAGGTGTCAAAGGAGAAGAAGTTAGTGAAGAACCTATAGCCATAGAGAAGAAAAGAAAATATAAAGCCTTAGTAGTCAACAATTAAAGAAGGTTGTAAAACCTAAGCCTACAGTTCTAGCTACACAAACTAGCACAAGACCTACTACTAAGAAAGCTCAAGAAGTAGCCAAGCAAAAACAAAACAAAGCTAGGAAAGCTATACAAGTTGATGTGTTTGAGAAGAGACAAAGGAGAAAGTAAATTGCTCCAACTAAATCATATGAAGAGAGGATAGAATTTGATGATAATAGCCAATTTAAAGTGGTAAGTCACAGTCCTTCTGATTTAGATTATCTATGTGAAAATATAAAGAATAATGTAGATTTGAGTGGATTTTCACATATTGGATTTGATAGACTTGGAAAGCTAGAAATGGATAAAGTAGAAGAGTCAGTATATGTCATGATGGTAACATTTACGATGACTCTAATTGAGATTTCAAACTCTCTACCAAATACTTTATATGATAGAGTTGAGAAAAGATGGAAATATAGTCTTACAATAGAAAGGAATATTAGAGAGACTACACTTGTAAGAGTGATGCCAAATTTAGGTAAAGCTAAGATGACTAAAGCCATAAAGAAGTATGCAGGGAGATTTTCTCCTAAGTATCATGCATTTAATATTCTCCAAACTAAAATTGAAGATGTTGTTCAGAAAAGTACCCAAATCTGGGAGGTAATTTATGGGCTGACAACATCTAAGGTAATTGAGGAGAAACCTATTAAGGTAGGTGAAGATAAAGATGAGCAAGAATTAATTGAGGTTACTAAAGTTGATACTGAGAAGGATGAACATATGGAAGGCACTAAAGAATGGGAACAAAAATAGGCAATAACTGAAGATGAGTAGCAACTAGAATAGAGTATACCAGATATACAAATGTTGAGTGCCAATCCACTACATGTGACAAAAGTAGACACTAAAATCATATAGATCAAGGATGTTTCTGACACTATGAATCAATACATTAATTCACTAATAGAGGAGGACATGAAGAAGATACTACTAGACACCACCACCAAGGAAAACTTATGTAGTCACCCTATATTGGTGAGTGTAGATGAACTTAAGGAGCCAGAGAAGACATTTATAGAGGTGGAAACTCAAGACATCAAAAAACCCTTAATTTACTATGATGCAACCTACATTACCCATTGTAGTGTATCAAAGGAAAGAAACAACCACCATGGCTAACATCAACAAATTGGTGCAAAATTTGTTAGTACCAAAAGTTTCTACTCAAGCACGGGATGGAACACAAGTTCAAACAAGACAGGTAGATACTCATCTACCTACAACACAAGTTCAAGATGCAATTGAAATTGAAAAGAAAGAAGAGGAAATATGGAAGATTCAAACTTGACTACATAGCCTTGCTGGAATATTGGAGAGATTTTTGGAATATTGGTTTGATGATAATATGTAACACTCATGACTGAGTTTGTCATTGATGTCAATATAGCATGTTTGATGTCTTATTGGTATCTGACAAAAGAACAATGGAAAGATCAATTTGATATGCTTGACTAGTTGAACATAACAACCACTCATGGTTATGAGAGATACATTTGAGTATCTAGCATATTCAGTTAACATCAGAAGTAGAAAGACTAAGTCTAGAAGAAGTTATGTAAGTTTTGGTAATGTTTGTTCTAAGATAGAGTTTATAGAGGCATGTTTGGGTAAACTTGTTATATCTCTTAGTAGATTTGATATATTTAGGATCAAGGTTGAGGACTTGGAGAAGACATGTTAAGGATGGCATGGCTAAGGTCACTTGTAATAATATTATGTGTACAAAAAGTTATTCAAGTTGCAAGGTGGAAGATTTGTGTTGTTGCTAAGTGTAACATGCTCTTAATGTGGTCTTATAATAATTAATTGAGAAGGATTAACAACCAACTCAAGGAATTTTTTAATGGACTAGGTATAAAGGAAGGATATTTTCCTTTATCGTGGCATGGATATATGTGAATTATGAATGTTTGGAAAGTAGCAGAGAGTATGGAATGTGAAGTTGAGCAAAGCAGTGCTGAAGTAAAGGAAACTTCATTGCCAAGTTTTTTCTGAGTGATCCAAGGTTTGGTATTTGGATTTGAGGTTTATGACTTGGTCTAAAAGGTCTAATAGTAATTGGTCTTGTTGATAAGATAGATGAAAGAACAAGCAGGGAAGATAAATAACAATAAATTACTTGTTTGAGCAATGAGCTCTTCTCATAGTTGAAATTGCATGTTTTGGCAATGGGATCTTCTTGCATACATTGTACCACAACTCCTAACAGGGTTATAACAACTCCTAATAGGGTTGGAATCTCCTAACAAGGATTCAAAGTCTCCTAACAGGGATTGATTTTACTAAATGTTGTAACAAACTCCTAACAGTGTCTATACTCTAACAAGGAATATTTATATTAGTACATCATCTTGCGAGCATCATTCCCACTGGGGTTTTCCCTCTGGTCAAAGGTTTCCCTATTCAACATATCTAGTGTATTTGTTTATGTGAATCTTTCTATTGTTGCTATTTACTTTGGTTGAATGGTTAAGTTTGTTTAAAGAAGATAAGTGTTTTAATTATTGGATAACTAATTCACACCCCCCCCACCCCTCAGTTATCTTGGTGGACTATTGTTTCTAATAAGCCCGAGGAGAAATTGTCAATAAAAACACTGGTTACCTTACCAGCAACTACTACTCTTCCAAGTCAAGTACTTCAAAGGTCGAGTATAGAAGCGACACCATTATAATCACCAAGGTCTAGTACATCCAAGGTAGGTGAGGTTACATCATTTATTGATGTCAACTTGAATGAAGTGATTGTCCTACCAAAGTTTGACCTTACAACAATCACAATTGAACAAATGGGCATACTACAAGATGCATTTACAAGGAAAAAGCATCAAGAGCTACTCAGAAGGGAGCATAGGTAGAAGCAAGCATTGCAAGACATCAAGAATATATTTATTGATGCATTCAGCCTGCCAGCACCTGAAGAAGACAAGCCTATCATGGAACAACTGGTATTCATTGTAGAACACATCAATGATGCAGACCTAGATTCAAATGTCAAACTACTTGAATGGTCTGAGAGAAAATTTCAAGGAAAGGTAAATGACAAGGTATCAAGTTCTATTACACTTTTAGTCTTGGTTGAGTTAGCAACCAAGACTAAAAATGTAAATAAACTCTTAGAGAATATTTTCTTACTTTACACCAATTTGTGTGATACAAATTTGTTCACACGAGAAGTATAGTGCCATATTGACAATTTGGAGGAAAAAATGAAGCTAATAGGTATTACTCTACCTAATTCTCTAGCTCAGAGTTAGAAGCACTTCAAGAATTTGATGAATTCCCAAGGTCAATTGGTTCACCTGCATGCTCACGAAGAAAATATTTGGGCCACACTGATTAGAATCCAATCCATGTTGACCCCACACATGGAAATACTTCACAAGGAGCTTGCCTTTGTAGAGACACTAATAAAAAAGATCCCCATCTTTCTATACTAGAAGGCTTAGTTTATCTTGTTGCCAATTTGTCCATCCAAATCAAATCATTGGAGGTAGGTTGTGATAATTGGGATGTAGCTTTGAAGCTAATACTTGAGATCCATAAATCTTTTTTGGATAAACACACTATTCAGGTATAACCCTTTGACATAAGTGTCAAAAAGGGGGAGTAATAAGATAGGAGGAGAAATAAGAAAGTGGGAGCATAATAAGTTTTTTAGTGACATTGACTCCAAGTGATGAATACATACAGTTTTGGGGGAGACAAAATAAAGGGGGAGTCAAAGACATAAACAAAGTATAGCATATGCATATTTACTCAGAAATAGTATTGATTCAAGGTTCAAAATATAATAATCAACTCAAGGGGATTTATAAGATTTTGAGGTATGATAGTAAAGTCAAGTTTTGCAAAATTTTGAATTTTGAAATTTTGTATTATACCGAGTAAACATGGTGATTATCTAAGTTATGCTTATAAGTTAAAGATATTCATGCATGACAAAGTGTTTTTTCCACTCATGTCAAAGGGGGAGATTGTTAATCTCAAATTGGTTTTGACATATGAGTGTTTATACACTTAAGTCATTTACAAGATTAGTTCATGTCAAACAAGTAATACATTTGGAGCATAACATGTCATATAGTGCATATCAACTGAGATTCTTAGTGTATGTTGAGTAAACAGTTGGTGCCAGTCCACTGAAGTGTCGAGTAGATAGATGATGTTGAGTGATTCAAGAGCTGAGTAATCAAAGGATGCTGAGTTATTCAGATGTTGAGTTCTGGCATTGAAGTTGTAGTTGATGTTGAGCATCAGGGACTTCTAGTGTCGAGTTATATAATTTTGACATAGTTGTTTGTAATGGCACAAAATCCTATGTAAATTATTTTGGAACCAACTTAAGGATATATTTTGAGATCCTAGATGATAACAATGAATCTTGATTGATTATCCCAATGCATCACAAACAACCAATCAGAAAAAAGAGAAGGATTAAGCAATAGGTGAATCACAATCGTTGATTCATACCTAACCCTAAGTCACCAAGATCTTCACAAGGAGGGTAAACCCTAATATAGAATGTAAGTAAGGAGATGAGTAGAGAGATAATTTTGTGCATGCAAAAAGAGAATCAAGGTGTGACTAAGGAATTGTGATCTAGAGACATGAATTATAGAATATGTTAGAGGAGAACATAGTAAAGGAGTTAGAGGATAGAAGAGATACATGTAATCAAAGAAGGATCAAGAATACATGCAAAGAGGTGATCTAACATCAAGTAGTAGAGTGCTAACAAAGGATCATTGTTGAGACATTTTAATAGGTAAATCATTTAAATCTCTTAACAGAGTAGTCCTAACATGCTGAGATAAATCCTTGAATAGGGTGCTTACTTCATTGTAAGTTGAAGTCCTCTTACTAGGCACACTTCTAATAGGGTCTTGAAATTCTTTAATAGGGTAAGACAAAATAGGCTTTGTAAGCCTTTAACAAGGCATACCTTTAATAGGGTAGATCATATTTCATGATCAAACATTGTAACATTCATTGGATATACTTTATAAATGTAGTAGTGAAGATGTATGGGTGTCACCCCCACCCCAGTTTTACCTTCTCATTAGAGGGTTTTTGGGTAATCATATCTTGTGTCATATGTGTGAATGTTTATTTACTTTCAAGCTATGAATAGTTATGCTTAATTTGGTATTTTAGTTTACATGCCTAGATTGTGAGATGGATGTGTCGTGAATGATTTTAAGGATGAAGTTTTCAAGTATTTTATGGGACTTAGTATTATCATATATTTATTGAAAAACGTCCCTGCAGTAAGTCAATTTCATAAAAAAAAAAACAAAAAAAGTAATGATTCACTTGACCCCATGTCACATGAATTCTGGGAAGGTTGGCGTCAGGTTGGGATTATAGGGACGTTAAGTGGATTAATGTTATTTGTATGGGGAGATGTATAAGTAAAGTAAAATGTCGTAAATAAAAGATTTGGCTTAAATATTGTTATTTTTTAAAGGATATAAGGGTTAATGGCTAGTGGATAGGGAATTAGTGGTAAAATTAGATAAGGGGTGGTAGGAAGTAAAGCAAGATGTAAGGGATAGTTATAGTATAGTTTAGGAATGGTTAGTAGAAAATGTTAGGAGTAAGGAACCGTATATCAAATTACTAATAGAGATTATTTTAATTGATTTAATATTCAAATACTATAAGAAAATAAATTAAACTAAGATAATAGACATGTTTATATATATAATAAATATATATAATTAATCAATTTACAAAAAAAATAAAACACACAAATTATAGCATTTATAACTATTCACATAATAAAAAAATGAGTAGCTCAAATTAATATAAAGATAAATTAAAATTCATTTTTTTCATTACAATACTAATTATTGCATATTCTTATTATTTAATTGAATTAATTTTATCCTAGATGCTAAATATTTATTATAATTTATAAAAAAATTGAAACTAAAACATGCAACATTACAAAGAGAATGGACTAAATTAATACACAAATTTGCACACTTATTTTGATTCGTCGAAACTCACCATATCGCTAGCCGGATTGTTGGTTTTTATGCCGATAGTGATATAGCGACCCACCTAAAAGTCACAGACACGGTGGGGCCCAAGACATGTGATGTCATGTAGAGATTAGAAAAAATATATATGTGCCAGCGTGTTGAGCAAGCTTAGTGACAATGATATCATGGACCCACTTCCTGTGTACTAGGTACGAAGATTTTTGATTGTGAGATCAAGTCGGGATCAAAGGGTGGCATTGACTTGGTATGAAGAAGTGCTCGAAAGTTAAGTATAGCAAGTTAGCGAGTGTGGCCCACCACTGTTGAAGTAAAATTGTTGTCCACAAGACCAAGTCTAGATTGACAACGCTCGTTGACTCGCTATAAAGAGATGTGCAAAAATTAGGTATAGCGAGTTAACGAGCAATGGACCCACCATCATGTTTTTAAAGGTTGTTTCAATTGTATACCACATGATTAAAGTAAGATCAGTGATCATCGCTAGCTCGTTGTGGAAAGGTGCTCAAGAATTATGTATAATGAGTTAGCGAGTTGATGACATGTGTCCGTAGTCATCCATGGGCTCGGTTTGAAGCGCCAGCCTTGAAGGAAAGGTACAGGTGGAGGTGTTTTATTGGCTTGACTGCAATGTGTTAAAAAGAAAGCTGAGTCATCTTAGTTGTCATTCCCAGATCATAGGATTTTTCAAGGATCAACGACACAAGTTTAAAAAAGAAAGTGCGATGCCACTCTATTTTTCTTTTTGGCACATTTATGATAAGTGAAAGCTTCACGTGTGGGAGAAACAGAGTATAACACAGAGATTTTCATTAATTCCAGTCCCACGCGAACAGAGATTGCAAATTTTTTGAGCACAAGAGCCTGATTGATTGTGTCGTGTTAAGCCTGGTAAAGACGTGAAACTATTCTTCTGTTGTTCGAGAGAAATTTTAGAAGTTCAGAGAAGAACAAGTTCAGCAAGTCAAGTAAGTACTCATATTATAACCTCTGTGGCATTCCAATTCTCTCAATATTGTCAAAATGCATCCTAAGAAACCATTCTCTGGGCAAATTAATTATATGGATAGGAATGTCCACGATGATTTATTAGAATTACTCCCGGAATCTACTGTACAACCTACACAAGTTAAAAAGTTAATTTCCTTAAACCCTAGGCTTAAAATTGGTGATGGCCTATATGACAAGGGGAACTGGGTTAGGGATGCAACAACTACTCAAACTGGCCTTATCTTGTTTAAAAAGTGGTTTTCAGAAAGAAAGTTGTTTGCCCCACATGCTAATGTCTAGAATTTTGATTTGGGAAAGTTAGTAGTCCCAAGTGTTTTCATGGATTATGATTTGCTTGAAGCCATTGCTAAGAATTATGACCAAGCCATTAGGGTTGTAAGAAGAAAGGATGGTGTGCCTCTGGTCTCGATTACTCCTGAAGAAATTAGAGAGGTTTTTCACCTGGAACCATTATCAAACTACCATGTGCAAATCAATCTGCTAGAATTAGAGAATGAATATAAAGTAAAGAAGGATGTAATTAGGGGAGGTGCACTAAGGGCACATATTGGTACAATAGGAACTTTTCCAGTAATTACTGTAGCCTCTAGAGAGCCTTTTAAGAAGAGTCTTTTCACTTCCCGGGCTGTAGAGATATACAAGACCTTATGCCAAGTTTTTGGTGAAGATGAGCAAGAATTTATGCCCATTGGTTTCATATAAATGATGGTTCAAATTGCTTCCTTCGGTGTAGATGTTATTTTTGATTTTGCTTCCTTTTTGGTTGAAGAAATTCACATTGGTTTAGTTGGGATTGCGAAGGGCAAGGTGGAAAAAAATTTTGGTCACTACTCTCTATTAATGCATATGTTTTTGTTCAAAGGAGTGACATATTTTGGTAATGAGATGGAACTAAATAGAGAGGAGAATGGGGAAATACTGCCAGTCTAGTTGTGGAGTGCAGATATGACCTAGGATGCAAGTAATGCTAGTTTTGTCAGATTTGATAGATATTTTGCTACTAAATTGAGATGCCTCATATTGAGTGACAATCCCAGAATCCCTAAGGTACTAATGAGTCTCATTAGGCCTATGGATAACCCCCATGACTTGAAAGTTTCACATAATTGGGGAGATATCATCCCCTACCCTATTTCTACTATTTTTAGAATCTATGGTTTCAAGGGGAATCCTCATGTTTTGCCTTACCAAGTTCCTTTGAAGGTGGGAATGGCTGAAGTTTTATGGCAGTTAGGGGGAGTGGAAGAAATGTTTTTGTTGAAAAGGAAATTAGGGTCAATTTTCCCTACCTACATAGTGGCCCATCAGTTTGTGATAACAAAAGGGGGATGAATCTTTTTGCATAAAATTTTGGAGCAGTATATGATGGCTATCTCTCATCCCCATTTTTGTGATTCTAAGGGATTTTTCAATCAAATGTTGAGGCATAGAATCAAGGTGGAACCGATCAAGAATGATTCTTATTATCTAGAGGATATTATAAGGAATGAATTCTCATTGTAGGAGCAGGAAACTAAAAAGGAAAAATGGAGAGTTTATTCCCGAGTCTTAGAATTCATTCATTGTTTTGATAATCAATATGATCCTTTGGATAATGCTATTACAGAGGCTGACAAAATAAGTAAGCTCGTGAATACCTTCCCTAAAATAATGGAGGTAATGAATGAAAAGGAACAATTTTTTATTGAATCATATCCTGATAAGGCCAGAGAGGTCATGAGGAGGTTGGCTTTCACTCCAAATGTGAGAACTGATAAAATAATTGTACAAAAGAGGCCCGGATATACTATAATTTAGAATAAAAGGGTTCCTATAGACAAAGGAAAACAAATAACAGGATCTACCAGTATAGCCCAAGAGGAGAGACCTGAAGAGCCTAGTCCTAAGAGTCAAAAGGTAATGACAGAAGAAAGGCCTCAAGATGAGGAATATTCACCCACCTAGTCCCCTTTGAGGATTGGAGAAGAGCAGCTCATTGGTGAACAGGTTGAACAAATGGGATCACAAGGAGATATTTTTATTACTCAAGTAGAATTAGATGAGGGTAACCCTCCAGAACTTCCTCCCCCAAGTTTGGATCTAACAATAGTTGATTATAGAGGCAGGGAGTTGGACCTTGTATTAGAGTAGGAAAGTCATCAATTTTTGACTGATGACAGTTTTGTGAAATCAAGGGCTTTTCAGTAGTTTGCATGGAGGACAAACATGAATGTTTTCGAGGAGAAATGTAAAAAGATGAAAACAGAGCATCCAAAAATGGATGAAACTTCCATGCAAAACCAAATTAAATAAGAAATGATGAAGGAATTATAGAACATAAGCCTTGAGGAGGGGAGGAAAATGATAAAGGCATCTAACATTTTATTATTGCCCAATTGGGATATTGCAGATGCATTAATTTTCAATTCTGTTTCAAGTAGATTGGAGTTGCAGGACCCAAATAGAAGAGACTTCCAAGGCACTTCATTCATTGAAGATCAAGCTGCATTGGTCAATTGGTCATTGAGAAAGGGATCTAGAGCCACACCATCAAAATCAGATGAGTCTGGGTTGATGGGAAATATACTTGTAAGAAGGGTTGCTGACACTTCACATGTACAGGCAGCATATTGGAATGTGGATTCTTCTAAGTTTATGTTGGCCACTTCTAAGAAGGAGGAATAGGTTATGTCCGAGTTACAGAATAAATATGAAACACTTCTTGAGGCCTATAATAGGGAGGTAAAAAGGAGAATTGGACTTGAAAACAAGGTAATGGGGAAATCAACAAGGCCAAGAATAACATCCACCCCCCTTGTAGAGATACCAGACACACCTCAAAGGCCTAAATATTATACAGCTGAGGAATTTGAAGAAGAGAAGAGCAAACTATGGGCCTTACATGTAGAGTTAAATACACAGTATGAGGATAAGCTTAGAAATGCTCTAATGTATTTAGTGGACAAAATTGAGTGGCCCTTATTCTTTGATCAGTTGGTAAAAGTAATAGATATATGGGAGGAATTGAAAACTCACGATGATACCCTTAGGCCTATTGTTAATAAATGGGGAAGAAGGGAAAAGGAAATCACCCTTCTATGTTATTCAGTTATAAAGTCTTCCAATGACCATGTTCAAAAATTGTATGATATTGCTAATGACCTGTCAGATTTTGATAACAGGAGAGTTGCTCTACAACTAAATTTTTTTTCTTATTTGAATAAGTACAAGAATAAAAAATTTGATCTATTTCCTTGTGCCTTGGATAGAAAGAAGAAATTGAAAAATAAGGAAGAGTGGAGTAAATAATTGAATCACCTTTTCTACACAAGGATAAATAAAGTTATTAATGAAAAGGGGCATGCCTGGTGGGCCACCACAACAGAGGAATTGGTTAAAGTCCAATTATTTTTTGATTCTTTGAAGCAAGAATTTGTTGATTTTGAAAAGGAGGCTGGTTATATTTTAAAAAAGAAAAATGATATCCTACAGTTCAGCTAGCCAAATGATATACAATTTGACACTTGGATGGAAGATCTTCTATTGGACAAGCAGTTAGAGGAGGACAATTCAAATGATGATGAGAAACAAGAAGGTGAGGTGCAGGTTATTGACACCTCTACACTAGAACTGAAAAAAGAAGAAGGGGAAAAGGTAATAATGCCTGCTCAGGGTGAAAGTAGTGAGAACCTGCAGTAGAAAATCGATTTGGAGCTATCACAAGATCATCCTTCTTTGGCCAGCTTGGTAGCCACATATTCTAAGGAGCTGGAATAATGAGAGACAAATTAGAAGTTGATGATTCACAACAGAAACTGGAACGGGCCTACCTGAAGGAATATTTGATACGCTTGGCATTCTGTTGTGATTGTTTTTGTCTTTTGTATGATGCTTTGTTCCTTGGACACTTGTCAGATCACAATTGCCCTTTTCTTATTGCAACTCATGCTATATAAATGAGTTTTCAAGGCATTGTGATGGTTCGAGACTTGTGCAATTTTTTGTTTCTTTCAAGAAGAGTACATATTCAGTCGGTCCAATAGTATGCAGAGGTTTTGAGTTTGCTTCCATTGTACTGTCTGATAAGCAAATTGAAATGATAGAAATGGCAATCTATTCTGGGCATTCAATTGGTTTTCTATTGGTTATTGTATTAGTCATTTGAAAAGGATAATACAAAGGGGTATTTACACTATATTTGTGTCATCAATTTTTGTCTCCAGTTTATGGGTTTGTTTACTTTGAAGTCATTTAAATAAGGTTTATTTGGCTAAATGCAGTCTGGATGGGTTGTATGCTAGTTTTATTGTTGCTTTTAATTCAAGAAATTATATAAATGCTTCAGCAAATTAGTAGGGTTTATGAGTTCATAAAAGGGATATTGCATAAGAATGGAGATGGGTGATTGCAGTTGATTAATTCTTATACAAGTTATTTGAATTAGATCTCCCACCAATAGTCAATTTCTTGCCCAATGGATAAGGCACTAGTCCTATAAATCAGAAGTAAACAAGGATGAATTCTGTTGCTACATATCAAATCATCTTACAAAATCAAAATTATTTTCAATCCTGTTCAAAACTTATAAATTCTGGTCTCAATTCATTTATATCTAATTCCTAAGTCTTAGGTAGCTGTTATTTCCAAGAATATTTGTAAATTTTAGGAGAATTATGACCAGATCTACTGATAAGGGATGTGTATAAGTTTGAGAGCATTGAAGAATTGAAGTGAGTTGTTTATGTATGTGAGGGTAACAGATGAGAATCAGAATGAAACTAAGATAATTTCATACACAGTTACATTAGAATTATCCCTAGGTATACCCGCCTTGTTTTAGCAGAGCCAGAAGAGTAGGAAACCATACTTTGGTTTTGTTGAAGTTGGGTTATAGTGATTCATTCATATAGTTGATATTGGGAATTGGCTAATCCCTAGATTGTGTGAGTCATTTCACTGTGATATTAAGCATTTTGTTGCTTGATAGTTTCAGCAGTTTGAAACACCAACAACTCACACACTACTTAAGATCTGAAATAGAACAAGCTTTAGCAATACATTGCAATATATATATATATATATATATATATATATATATATATATATATATATATATATATATATATATATATATATATATATATATATATATATATATATATATATATATATATATATATATGGATCTTTTGGCACTGTTACTAAAATCATTTACCTTCTAGGTAAGAACATAAGTTTGTTTCAATATACAAATCTTCAAAAGGAATTTCATATAAAAAAAAAAAAAGTAACAAGAAATAAATTAAATTGCAGTGCACTACGAATAATATAACACATAATGAATACTAAACCTCAATTGAACAAAAGACTATACAGTGGCTTCAATAAAACTGATGCTACACCTAAACCATCACTTGTAGCAAGCTACTTGAAGATATGTAGTACAAACCATCCCAGAGAACAACCTCTAATTTTTTAAAACTTTCGCTTTTACTGGGTGAAGTTTTACTTTTTGCCTTGGCAAAGTCAACTAGGTCTTCAAATAGCTTATCTTTAGGTTTAACTTGTTTGCTGGAAGTTAAAGATTGTTGTGGATATGCATCATTGTAAGTTCCATCATGAATGGAGATGAAAGCCAATTTGCCTAACTAGATTCTTATAATGAATATATGAGAGCACTTCAATTTCATTTTTGAATTCTACTACACCGTGCACTTGTAGAGATCCTTTCTTGTTCCTCTTTGTGCCCACCACTTAGCCCACATTATTGAGTGTCCTATACAAGAAAGTCTTATAGCAAGAAATTTACCCAAGATTCTTGGAGTTGTTCTACTATAAGATATGATGAAATCATGAACTAATTGCCTATTATTTAAGAAAATGAGAAACACTATAAGACACTTTGTAGTGCTGCAATAATAGCCAAATCATCAAAGTAGACATGCTTTTTGGATCATATTCTCTCTTAGAAACAGATGTAACATGCATTTTGGTTGTAGGTGATTTCTAGGAGCTTGGGGTTCACTATCAATTCCAACAACTTTGACTAAAATTTTTGAACAAGTCAAAAGTTGTTCCACTATAATGATTAATAATAAACTTTATCATTGTTCAAGTCAAAAGTTTATCATTAGCAAAAATGGTAGATAATTTTGTTCATGGTCTCAAGGAAAACAAAGACTGCTTGACAATAGCAAGAAACAACACAGATGACTTAGAAATAGTCTATCACAATGAAAGACATATTTTGCCCATCATAACACTAGAAATGCTCTACTATCTCATTTTTGGTAACTGAGACACCTCCCAAACATGAAAGATTCACCCCCCAAACATCTTCAAACATGAAATGATCCACTGTCTATTAGACTGGTGTCTAATCCAGGCTAAACCTCCATCAACAATTACCATCCAACATTGCACTTACACCAAGTTTTCCCACTCTCCTGCATTTGGTTAATATAGTACAAATAAATTATCACAACCTCATTGTCTCCCACCAATAACAGTGACTATAGGTGGTAGGAGAGAATCTACATTGGAAACTTCAAAATAAGTATAGTTGACTGTGCCTAACCAGTCACTGGTTTGAATGCACCAGTCTATTATTCCTTACTCAACCCGCAATGAAAATTAAAAGAATGCATGGACAAGATAACAAAAATCATAAAATTTTCTCACATTAAATATTAGTCAAAATGCATTTGATACATCATAGGAACTCACTGTTCCATGGGACAGATATTGAATTGCAGAGAACAGGATTATTTTATTGATTAAATTTTTTTCACAATGCCTTGTCTCACCACACCAACTCTACTTCTCCCCCAAACACTCAAAAAATCCCTTTTACATAACCAAACAATAGTAAACAACCACTGATGTCTAACTATCTGACTGTTAACAGTTAGTTATAAACTGAAATTTGTTGTCTAAGTTGACACAAAGTGTCAATTTTGACAACTTACAATCATATATGCCTTTAATATATTTCACTAACCTTTTCAAAGGTTTTATAACTTCACTAACCCTTCCAAAGACACCTAAAACCCTTACAAGTTGTACTAGGCCTAAAGACACCTAAAACCCTTACAAGCTTTTCTTTGCATTTTTTCTACATTTGATACTTTTCTTATTGGTGGACATGTCTGTCCTTAGACTTCATGGAAAAAACCCTACAAACAACAAAAAAAGAAGAAGAACATGAACCATCCAAACATCTCTAATAGCTTGTGGATATCCCAAAGATGAATAAGTGCATGACTTGTGAAAACCAAAAAGATAAGACTAACTTGTATAACAAGCGAATAACCAAAATAATTTTATGTATGTGTTATGTTTGACAATGATAATGATATTTGGATTCAAGTATGAGGAAATTTGTATCAATCAATTCATTAAATATCATTTGAATACAAAGAAGATTTTAAGAGATTCAAGAGCATAATTATAAGCCAAATTTGTGGAAGACCTAAATCAGACCTAAGTGAACAGACATGTGAAGGCTTATTTTGAATATGATGATCAAATCTAAGGCAGAATTTTTATGGAGGTATATTCCAAGTTTAGAGCATTTATTGAAAAACACTATTTCAAATCTTGGTGGATTATTCATAAGTACAAGGCAAATTTTTTGAAAACCTTGAAGGAGATCTAAGGCAAATCTACCTACATTATAAACACTTTGCATTTCAAAGGTTAGTTCCTTCTGCATTGCAGGGTTTGAGGTTGGTGTCTCTTGCTAATTGAGTCTACACATTTGTTTGAAGTTATATACATACATACATATGGGTGTGTGTGTGTGTAAAGACACACACAATTCACCCACAAGGATTTCCATGCTAAATAGTATATGCATCTTGTCTTCTTTTGTTAGACATCAACTATGTGAATGCTTTCTACATTGCTTTCAGTTGACTAAATATATATAATAAAATATGCAAGTTTCTATGCCAAACTAACTCCAATGTGGACAAATATCTAATAATTGGGATTTAAACTAAGCAAGAACTATATGTTCAAGGAACCAAAAGATGACTGCAATGAGACTATTACAAGTGAAAAAACTTTAGTCTCATTAAAGAGAATTGGGATGTGTGTTTGAAGACTTAACAAATTTGAGCTTAACTTGGTTTCAAGAATACTATAATATTCTCTACTTAACAAGGCCAACCACGTGAAGGTGGAAGCTCATCTGGCCTCACCCCCCTCCCCCTAACACCAATCTAAAGTACCCATTATCATTTCATTCCATACTTCATTCATTCATTCATCCATTTATGAACTATAAAATTCAATCAATACAATCACATAGCATTCATTAATATGATCTAAAATTCATTAATACACAATACTAATCAAAACTTCATTAACACAACAATATTGATTAACATAAATTAAAAATCGCTATTAATATGCATCATTCATACAAAATTACTTAAAACAAAGTTCTTTCATTATCAAACAAGGTTTATCAAAGAAGATTTTTAAAACATCATTTCTTTTTTTTGTTTTTTTGAGCTCTCTTAAGAAAAGCGCTCATAGGAGCATCCATATCTACTTCATTCTCCTCCTCTTTTGGTACGCGTAATGTCAAATTATGATGGCTCCTTCTTTTTGGAGGAGCAGGAGGTTGCTACACTAAAGGGGGCTCTATTGCAAGAACAAGTGAATGCGATAAATTGACATACTCTTTTTCTTTTTCTAACTGTTACAAGTTTGTAATTAAGTATGAGTACAACATAAAATGCATTTTTCTTACCTGACAATGCCACATCATCTAAATTAACATTTTGATCTGCCACTGCGTCAACATGTTGAACACTTGGAACATGGTCCACTACTTCAGCATGATGTTCAACATGCTCTGAAATATTCAAAAAAAGGATACATGTCAAATTCCAATTGAAGATGTTAAATTGTATTCATAATTGCATAATTAATTTCCAATAGTAAATTAATACCTCCACCACTATAATGCACATCATGGCCTTCGTTAGGAGCAAGTTCCTATGGTAGGATATGAAGGCTGCTTTAAAATGTTATGCACATTGTTATGTAGTCAATTTACGTTTAAAACTAATACCAAAAAAGAATCTTCTCAACTATTTAATTTCATTTACTTTTCATGTGACCAATTTATCTGTGAGATATCATTTGGTGCACTGGATTTTTGGGCAAGGCTTATAGATTCTTCATGTAGGCGTGCAACCACAACTTAATAACCTTCCTTCAAGGCAATTTTTCTATCTTCATCTGTGACCTCAACATTGAAATCTGTGCCCTATGTTTTTTGCTTGATAACGTCAGTTTTCCATGTTTGGTTTCATTAAAAAAAACTGTTTGCAACATTATATTAGAAAAAAAATACAAAATTCATTGCTCTACTTACAACTCGAGACTATAGATTCATATAGCCACCAGAGCCAAGTTTGTGTTGGCCAACCTTTTCTATTCTCGCTTTTGTAGCCACGGATGTGTCTTGCAATCTATGAACAATTTCAAACATCTTAGATTATATATTTACAAATATCAATAATTAGTGCATGATTACAATGTACTTAATACTATAATGACATACCTCTTTTTTCCCTGTGTTGCTTCATTATCTCTATCTTCACATAGCCTTTTCTCCTTTGCATCTTCTATTATTTCATTCCACTCCATTGGTGGAATCATAGGAGGACGGTCGTACTTTGGGTTATCCTTAAGAGCCCTTCTATATTGATCCCTCACAATCTTTATATTCTTTGCTACTCTTTTCAGAAGTAGGCCAGTGTCAAAAATGTTTTTCCCAAATTTCTCCTCAATGGATGCAATCAGGTAATTTTTTAATTCCACAGCTTGTAAATTCCACCTTTTTAAAAACAAATAGATTGTTAGATTAATAACTTTAATATATTACAATAAATAGAAGAAAACAAAAATTATGTAGCAATAATATGAAACTACGTACCTTTTACGTATGGTGGGTCCAAATAGTCTCAATGTCATATGAAAAAGATGTTCAAAAAAAGTATTATTAACTACAAAAACATAAAGGATTTATCTGTCCAAAATGAGTAATGTAAAAGTAAACTAAATTTACACTTTAAACAATATCAATTTTAAAGCACTTGGAAGCTTTCTTTGTCTTAATGGAAATATAGTTTTCTTATTCAGCAACAATGTCCCTCCATATGAACCAATACTAATCACATGAACTGCTCCAAGAAATGGATCAGCTTCAGTAGTACTACTCTCTGTTGGTCTACCTCCCCACCTATGTCCATGTCTCTCGATGTGTGGCTATATATATATATATATATATATATATATATATATATATATATATATATATATATATATATATATATATATATATATATATATATATATATATATGTCTGTATGTATGTAAGTGTGGTGTGTGTATGCATGTATTTGTGTGTATGCAAGCTTCTGTAGACGTCATTTAAGCACTAATATGCTACTTCATTGTTCATCAACTTGTAGAAAGACATTACAAAATATAACACATTACAAAATATAGCAAAACAAAGTTTTACCAGTTCTACTGGGCATAGACGATGATGTTTGCATGGTCCTTGTTGCCGACAATGCAACAGACAATAGTGGACCACCAATTGAATGAGGAGTTTGCACTTCATCATGAGCTGAAGAATAGAATATTGTTAGCAAAGACATTTGCAATGGATAAATATCAAATGGGATACTAGCAAGAAACATCTACAAAAAAAAAGGTAAGTGTTATAATGTTGATCAAAACAAACAAAGTGTTACTTACACGAAGGTACTGCACAACAATCCTGACCATGTTCACCATGTGACCTCGCAACTGGCACATATGTCTATACAAGAACACATAAAATTAGAGATCATGATCCATAAGATACTATAAAAGATTAATATCTATTGAACTTCTATTACTGCTTACTTTCAAAGATTGGATTCTGTGGTCCAATTCTATTCTCAATGCCTCTTTCTCCTCACTTCTGTCACCCTTGATGATAATTCTAACAAGCTCATCAGTGTATCTTTGCATAATTTGTTGGGTGATGAATACAGGGTCAGTACTAAGGCCAATGCCATGTAGATATGATGCCCGTATTTCAGATTGCATTTGATCAGCGATCATTGTAGCTTTTTCCTATCATTTGTGACATCAAATATTCATATACTTTCATCAAAATAACTCAAAAACCATAAAGAAAAGAACATAATAATAGGAAATTTGTTTCTATATTAACATTAAAATTTACAATAATTAATTTTTACCTCTATTGAAGGTGTTTGAGATGGTGCATCCATATCGCCCTATGAAAAAAATTAGTAAGTCTTAGAAATCAGCAGCGAAATTAAAGTAATAGACTTACCAAAAAAAATATTAATAATAAAGTAGATTGTATATGTAAATCATTTGTCTTAAGTTAAAAATTTAGCGTAACTAATGTTTATATCTAAAAAAATTTTTGACATGTTCTACTTAATTTTTATATGTGCACATATGGTTTGGAAAGAAATATTTGGTCATACAAGACCCTATCATAGTTGACATTGATCGTATCTAAATATTTCATTGATCATCATGATCTTCATCCATGTCATTATCATAATCATCATCATCATCATCATCAAACTTGTCACTTTGATCGTCATCGTCACCACCACCATCTTCATCACCATCATCATCCTCTTGATCACTATCATCATCATGACCATCATCACCATGATCATCACCATCTTCATCACCATGATCATGATTGTCATCAGCATCATCATCATCATTATCGCCATTATCGTTAGCATGACCAAAATCATCACTATCTTCTTCTTCTTCATCACTGGGTAACTGTCGTTCCTGATAATCATTTACTTCCTCTTGTGCTTCTTCAATATCTTCTTCTTCGATCACATTATACTTTACTGGCCTTCCTCTTGGGTCATGTCTAACAACAAATGACCAACCTGGTTTGTCTGGAACACCAAAGTAAAACACTTGCTCGCATTGACTTGGAAGAACATAGGGCTCATCTCTGATTGGCCCAAATGACCTTGTATTAATCATAGTAAATCCACTGTCGTGTTCAATAACAGTCCTATCGGGATCATTTCAATTCAATCTTAACCTAAACCATTTGATGAAAAATAGAACTATTTTGAATGAATCAAAGTCGCACTCAAGTATATCATCCAAAATGCCACAGTATTGATTTTCAAATTGTTGAGTATGTATGTCAGTTCTAGATGAAATATTGGTGACCGCGAAGACAACACTTATCCTGGAATCACACGTTTTCTTTGTTTCATCTAACTTTTTTGTGCGAAATTTATAGCCGTAGTAGTACATAGCTTTGTGGTGTTTGACCTAAAATTATTCAAACATGTCAAGAATCTTCTCATTGATCTGTGAGTTGATATTAAACTTATGTCTCATGATTAGTAATCTTATGCATACCTTTGTATCTCTTAAGCTATATATTAGATCAAGTACCATTGGCGTAACATTAGGATCTCCATTATGATGAGCTTCTTTAACCAACGATGCAACACAATCCCATCTTAATGAGCGATCATTTTCTTGAGACTGTTCAATCCACACCATCATCCAATCAAGATTATTTGCAATGTACAAGTGTAGTGCATCCCACTCATGACCAACTATAAAGAAGACAATTACACCAGTTAGAAACAACTTATATATATTGATGATGGATAAGAATTGTTAAATTACAAAAAAAAAATTATAATTACTTGTCACCCTCCTCAATCTACCTTTCCCTGTCAGGTACTCCCCTTTGAATTTGTCATTATAGTTGGGATCCCAAATGCGATCTACATGGATACCTGCTGCAAACTTTGGAAGATATTCATTGATATACACCATGGTCTGGTATATCATATATCCCTCTATCATAGAACCCTCAGGATGTGCTCTTTGTCAAACCAAGCCCTTCATAAATTTCAAGTGCCTCTCAACCATCCACATTGATCTAGCTTGTACAGGTCCACACAATTCAATCTCCTTAACTTGATGTATGAGGTAGTGTTCTTGAGCATTGAAAAACGTTGGAGGTAAACACTTTTGAATTTCACACATAAGCTATGGAATTTTTCTCTTCCAATATTTTATATCTTTTTTATCAATTTTTTAAGATGATAACCACCTAAAAGAGATTCAACATGCAAAAACACATAGAGGAGATTTCAAATAAAATTATACAATAGATTTCAAATAAAAAGCTACAAATCTAAGAAAAAACACTCTTCTAACCTCATGTATTTTCCTTGAGATCATATATAACTTGTTTAATACTATTGTCAAACTTTTGTGGAAAGGATAGAGGTAGGATGAACTGCAATCATTAAAAAATGATCATTTCAATATATTATTAAATAATGCAACTGGTATTCAATCTTACAAATATACTATAAATAGAAAACATGACTTACCTTGAGGAAGGTATGCCAATCATGTGTCTTCAACCCTGACCCAAAATCACCTTTCTTTGATAGAAGAGTGCTTATATTTGCAATAAATCTTGTTGGAAATTTTGTTTTTTTTATGACTTCTTTTAATGCATCACTTTGTTGCTCCATTAATAACCAAGGAAGGGCACTTGTATTTATGTGGTCTCCATTCCTATTTGATTCAATGAAAACTTTTAGTGCATGATTAGATTCATGAATGTTAGTATAAATGTTACTCACTAATCAACCTACAACAACAAATATGCATTGTTAATATAATGAATAGTAATTGTATGCTAACATTGAATATGACAAAAATGACATACCTTAGCATACGTGACATTGCTACATTGGATATACTATTCATAACCTTTGAGTTCACCAACAACACTATAGCTGACAGTAGAGTTGTTTGGGAGCCTTCGTATAAGGGCTCGTGTGCCTTCTCAAGTAAAGGTATATCAAGACCATCTTCATCATTATTATCAAATTTGCTAATACCAACATTGTGAGCCTCTTCATCACTTGCCTCAATACCATCTTCTTCAATCATGTCCTCTGGCACATTATCATCTTCTTCCATGGGAGTGTTATCCTTAGCTTGGATATTCACACCTCCATGTTCCTCCAGTAGGAAATCCACATTCAGCAATGGACGAAAATCGTGGCCCCCTTCAACATGACCATATTGCCTACAATGACTCTGGGTTGTTGTGATTAGAATTCTTCGATTCTTTAAGCCCTTACACTTTTTGCACAGACAATAACATTTATCAAGTTTTCTTCGAAACTGAGCCCACAATGCAGCCATTGTCTCATTATTTTGTTCTGGGTTCATATTGTTAGGCATGGTCTTTCTTCATAGGAAAATATACCTACAAATAAATTGGACATGTTGTGATTCATGTTTATATCTGCACATATGGTTTTTGTTAATTAATGTTTTCAAATGTAACTAAAATGATTACAAACATATCAAAAAGGACTTTCACAGGGTCTTATTACATCAACTGTTCTAACATGGTCATGTTGGTTATCTTGAGACCTTAATGTCTTCTCATGCCTTCAACCTTGACCTTGATGCTCCTGCATCATTCTCCCAAGGATCAAGGAAAGTTGGATCATCATGGAATTAAGTAGGCAGACCTTCTAGGAAGTTGCAATACTTCAACCTTGTAAGTGTCACGTCAATGCAATGGGTACTAAACAAACAATTTAAGTTGATGAGAAATAGTTGTTATGAATTCAAATTGTAAGCATCACCTCAATGCATTGGGTATTAAACAAACAATTCAAGCTGATGAGTATGGGTTTTTATGAACCACAACTCAAGAAATATGCATTAAGTCCATACCTATTGTTTACAATGAGTATGAATTTGTTTTTCTAAGAACATACCTATTATTTACAGTTAGTAAGTTTCTATATCCTCTAAGAAATTTATTATGTCAAATCAACGTACCCAACATCTAGCAAATAAATGTGCAATACAATTTGTGTGTTATTCACATTAAATTGTACAAAAATGATCCCTCAATTGAGGACAAAGTATCTTTTAATGAGTACATCAGATATGTTGGTCTGATTTTTTGTGAATCAAATTTTTCTAGGATCATAAAAAAAATTAGATGAGAAGTTTCTGATAAGTCATAGGGCTTTAGGTTTTGGCATAGTATATTTTGATACCTTTGAAAAATCTGTGAAAAGCCTTAGATTTGTCCTTTTAAGTTTTTCCTGGCACAAATTTTTTTTAAAAAAAAAGAAAAAACAAACAAGGAGCAAATATTCTTTTCCCGCCTGCTTGATCAGCGTTGTTAAGTCTTTTGAAAAAGGGGTTTTAATCTTGCCATCTGATCTGATTTGAATCTATGGTTATCGCATGTTCGCTATGGCAAGATGCTCGTATGTTACGCATAGCGAGGTAGCGACCATCAGAGAATTATGTGTGATACTAAAAAGTGGAGTTCGGTGTCGCGAAATGTGTTGGCGGGAAGATCTATTGACCATGTACTATGTCCCAGACCAGTCAGTTTCAAGAAGAAAGGCACATGGAAATAATTGCAAGTGGTGTCACTGGAGTTTAATTTTATTCGGTAATTCGCCAAGTCGCTAACTGAAAACACTTGCAACTTGCCGGTGGCGATATAGCGAATGCCCAAATTTTCCAAAGATGGCGTCTTTCTGAGATCAGAAGTAATTTTGAGGATCCTGAGGAAGATATGCTACACGTTTCACTTTTGTCCCTCTACAGGTTATTGTCTTTTGTAGTTTTTTTTTCCAGGCGTTGTTTTTAAAGTGCATACCGAAACTCACCATATCGCTAGCTGGATTTGTGGTTTTTATGCCGGTAGCGATGTAGCGATTGCTCGAAAAATGGTAATGTAACTGAAAAATCCTCAAAGGTGGGCCCCGAATGAGTGACGTGATAAGGCTGAGCTATGCAGATCAAATTACATGGTGGCATCCTATTGAAATATCTTTGAGCCGAAAAACTTTGATTCATCGGAGCTCGCCATGTCGCTAGCCGGATTGTTGTTTTTTTTGCTGATAGTGACATAGCGACCCACTTGAAAGTTATAAACATGGTGAAGCCCAAGACATGTGATGTCATCAAGAGATTTAAAAATATATATGTCCCAACGTGTTGAGCTAGCTCAACAGCAGCGGTATCATGGACCCACTTCTCATGTATAAAGTACAAAGATTTTTATCATGAGATTGAGCCAGGATCAAAGGCCATCATTAGCTCACTATGAAGAAGTGCTTGGAAGTTATGTATAGCGAGTTGGCGAGTGGTGGCCCACCATTGTTGCAATAAATTGCTAACCACAAGATCAAATCTAGATCGACGACGCTCGTTAACTCGCTATGAGGAGATGTGCAATAAATAAGTATAGCGAGTTAACAAGCAAGGGACCCACCGTTGTGTTCTTAAAGGTTGTTTCAATTATCTGCCACACGATTAAAGTAAGATTAGTGGTTATCGCTAGCTCGCTATGGAAAGGTGCTCGAGAGTTATGTATAACAAGTTAGCGAGTTGATGACACGTGTCTGTGGTCATCTGTGGGCCTAGTTTAAAGCGCCAGCCTTGAAGGAAACATATAGATGGAGGTATTTCATTGGTTTGACTGCCAATGTGTTAAGAAGAAAGCTGAGCCAGCCTAGTTGTCATTCCCAGGTTGTAGGATTTTTCATGGACCAACGGCGCAAGTTTAAAAAAGGAAATGCAATGCCACTCTATTTTTCTGTCCTGCGCATTTATGATAAATGAAAGCTTCACGTGTGGAAAAAATAGAGTATAATATAGGAGATTTCCATTAATTTCAGTCCCACGCATACAAAGATTGCAGATTTTCTGAGCACA
Source organism: Cupressus sempervirens (assembly GCA_028749045.1). Taxonomy (NCBI): domain Eukaryota; kingdom Viridiplantae; phylum Streptophyta; class Pinopsida; order Cupressales; family Cupressaceae; genus Cupressus; species Cupressus sempervirens. The sequence goes on along the minus strand of CM053792.1, from coordinate 369,593,661 downwards.
AGAGCCTATTGATTTCGTCGTGTTAAGCTTGGTAAGAACGTGAAAACTATTCCTCAGTTGTTGGAGATCAATTACAGAGGTTTAGAGAAGAACAAGTTCAGCAAGTCAAGTAAGTACTCATACTATAACCTCTGTGGCATTCTAGTTCTCTCAATACTATCAAAATGCCTCCTAAGAAGCCATTTTCTGGGCAAATTAACTATATGGATAGGAATGTCCATGATGATTTATTAGAATTACTCCCAGAGTCTATTGTAGAGCTTGCACAAGTTAAAAAATTGATTTCCTTAAACCCTAGGCTTAAAATTGCGGATGGCCTATATGACAACGGGAATTGGGTAAGGGATGCAACAACTACTCAAATTGGTCTTATCCTATTTTAAAAGTGGTTTTCAGAAAGGAATTTGTTTTCCCTGCATGCTAATGTCTAGAATTTTGATTTGGGAAAGTTAGTAGTCCCAAGTGTTTTCATGGATTATGATTTGCTTGAAGCCATTGCTAAGAATTATGACCAAGCCATTAGGGTTGTAAGAAGAAAGGATGGTGTGCCTCTGGTCTTGATTACTCCTGAAGAAATTAGAGAGGTTTTTCACCTGGAACTATTATCAGATTACCATGTGCAAATCAATCTGCTAGAATTAGAGAATGAATATAAAGCAAAGAAGGTTGTAATCAGGGGAGGTGCACTAAGGGCACATATTGGTACAATGGGAAATTTGCTAGTAATTACTACAGCCTCTAGAGAGCCTTTTAAGAAGAGTCTTTTTACTTCCTGGGCTGTAGAGATATACAGGACCTTATGCCGAGTTTTTGGTGAAGATGAGCAAGAACTTATGCCCATTGGTTTCATGTACATGATGGTTCAGATTGCTTCCTTCGGTGTAGATGTTATTTTTAATTTTGCTTCCTTTTTGGCTGAAGAAATTCACATTGGTTTAGCGGGGATTGCGAAGGGCAAGGTGGAAAAAAATTTTGGTCACTACTCTCTATTAATGTATATGTTTTTGTTCAAAGGAGTAACATATTTTGGTAATGAGATGGAACTAAATAGGGAGGAGAATGGGAAAATACTGCCAGTCCAGTTGTGGAGTGCAGATATGACCTGGGATGCAAGTAATGCTAGTTTTGTCAAATTTGATAGATATTTTGCTTCTAAGCTGAGGTGCCTTATATTGAGTGACAATCCCAGAATCCCTAAAGCACTAATGAGTCTCATTAGGCCTATGGATAACCCCCATGAATTGAAAGTTTCACATAATTGGGGAGATATCAACCCTTACTCTGTTTCTACTATTTTCAGAATATATTGTTTTAAAGGGAGTCCTCATGTTTTGCCTTACCAAGTACCTTTGAAGGTAGGAGTGGCTGAAGTTTTGTGGCAGTTAGGGGGAGTTGAAGAAATGTTTTTGTTGAAAAGCCAATTAGGGTCAATTTTCCCTACCTGCATAGTGGCCCATCAGTTTGTGATTACAAAAGGGGGATGGCTCTTTTTGCATAAAATTTTGGAGCAGTATATGATGGCTGTCTCTTATCCCCATTTTTGTGATTTTGAGGGATTTTTCAATCAGATGTTGAGGCATAGAATCAAGTTGGGACCAATCAAGAACGATTCTTATTATCCAGAGGACATTATAAGGAATGAATTCTCATTGCAGGAGTAGAAAACTAAAAAGGAAAAGTGGAGAGTTTATTCTCGGGTCTTAGAATTCATTCATTGTTTTGATAATAAATATGATCCTTTAGATAATGTTGTTACAAAGGCTGACAAAATAAGTAAACTCATGAATACCTTCCTTGAAATAATGGAAGTCATGAATGAAAAGAAACAAATTTTTATTGATTCCTATCCTAATAAGGCCAGAGAGGTCATAAGGAGATTGGCTTTCACCCCAAATGTGGGAGCTGGTAAAATAATTGTACAAAAGAGGCCTGGGTATACTATAATTCAGAATAAAAGGGTTCCTATAAATAAGGGCAAACAAATAAAAGGATCCAATGGTATAGCCCAAGAGGAGAGACCTAATGAGCCCAGTCTTAAGAGGCAGAAGGTAATAATAGAAGAAAGGCCTCAAGTTGAAGAATATTCGTCCACTTAGTCCCCTCTGAGGATTGGAGAAGAACATCTCACTGGTGAACAGATCAAACAGATGGGATCACAGGGAGGTATTTTTATTACTCAAGCAGAATTAGATGAGGGTAACCCTCCAAAACATTCCCTCCCAAGTTTGGATCTAACTGTAGTAGATTATAGTGGCAGGGAATTGGACCCTGTGTTAGAGCAGGCAAGTCATAAATTTTTGACTGATGACAGTTTTGTTAAATCTAGGGCTTTTCAGCAATTTGCATGGAGGGAAAACATGAACATTTTTGAGGAGAAATGTAAAAAGATGAAAACAGAGCATCTAGAAATGGAAGAAACTTCCATTCAGAACCAAACTAAAGAAGAAATGATAAAAGAATTGCAAAATATAAGCCCTGAGGAAGGGAGGAAAATGGTCAAGGCATCTAACATTTTATTGTTTCCAAATTGGGATATTGTTGATGCTTTAATTTTTAGTTTTGTTTCAAATAAATTGACTTTGCAAAACCAGAATAAAGAGAACTTTCAAGGCACTACATTTGTTGAAGATCAAGCTGCATTGGTTAGTTGGTCACTGAGAAGAGGATCCAGAGCCACATCATCGCAGTCAGATGACTCTGGCTTGATGGGAAGCTTAATTGTGAGAAGAGTTGTTGATACCTCACATGTGCAAGCAACATCTTGGAATGTGGAATCTTCCAAGTTTCTTTTGGATACTGCAAAGAAGGAGGAATAGGCCATGTCTAAGTTACAGGGTAAATATGAAACACTTCTTGAGGCCTATAATAGGGAGGTAAAAAGGAGAATTGAACTTGAAAACAAGGTAATGGGGAAGTCCACAAGGCCAAGAATAACATACCCCCATCCTCCAGTGGAACCTTTTAAATCCACCCCCCTTGTAGAACTACCAAACACACCTCAAAGGCCAGAATATTATACAGCTAAGGATTTTGAAGAAGAAGAAAATAAGCTATGGGCTTTAGATGTAGAGTTAAACATGCAATATGAGGATAAGCTTAGAAAGGCCCTAATGTATTTGGTAGATAAGATTGAATGACCCTTGTTTTTTGATCAGTTGGCAAGAGTGATAAGTATATGGGAGCAACTGAAAAGCCATGCTTAAATCCTCAAGCCTATTGTTAACAAGTGGGGAAAAAGGGAAAAAGAAATCACCCTTTTATGTTATTCAGTTATAAGGTCTTCAAATGACCATATTGAAAAATTATATGATATTGCTAATGACTTGACAGATTTTGATAATAGGAGAGTTGCTTTGCAACTGAAAATTGTTTCTTATTTGAATAAATACAAGAATAAAATTTTTTATATGTTTCCTTGTGCTTTGGATAGAAAGAACCAATTGAAAAATAAGGATGAATGGAGTAAAGAACTGGATGACCTTTTTTGCATAAGGATAAATAAAGTTGTTAATGAAAAGGGGTATGCCTAATGGGCCACCATGACAAAGGAATTGGTTAAAGTCCAATTTTTTTAAAATTCTTTGAGGCAAGAATTTGTTGGTTTTGAAAAGGAGGTTGATTATATATTAAAGAAACAAGATGATATCTTGCGGTTCAGCTGGTCGGATGACATATAGTTTAACACATGGATGGCAGATATTCCTTCGGACCAGTAGTTGGAGGAAGGTAGTTCAAATAATGATAGGGAACAGGAAGATGAGGTGCAGGTCATTGACACATTAGCACCAGAATTGAAGGAAGAAGAAAGTGAAAAGGAAATAGCGCCTGCTCAAGGTGAAAGCAGTGAAAACCCATAGGAACAAACTAATCTGAAGGCATCAAAAGATCACCCCTCATTGGCTAGCTTGGTAGCCATGTATTCTAAGGATTTGGAGCAATGAGAGACAAATCAGAAGTTGATAAGTACAACAGTAACAGGAACAGACCTACCTAAAAGAATATTTGATACACCTAGCATTTTGTTGTGACCTTTTTGTCTTTTGTGTAATGTTTTGTTCCTTGGACACCTCTCAATCACATTTTCCCTTTTCATGTTGCAACTCATATCTATATAAATGAGTTTTCAAGGCATTGTGATGGTTTGAGACTTGTGTAATTTTTTGTTTTCTTTCAAGAAGAGTACATATACAGTCGGTCCAATAGTATGCAGGGGTTTTGAGTTTGCTTCCATTGTACTTTTTGATAAGCAAATTGAAATGATAGAAATGGCAATCTATTCTGGGCATTCAATTGGTTTTCTATTGGTTATTGTATTAGTCATATGAAAAAGATAATACAACAGGGTATTTACACTATATCTGTGTGCTAAAAGGAAGTATTATGTGTATGATCAAGAGTTGTATACTATTGTTAAAGCCTTGAAGAAGTGGAGACATTATTTGATTCCTAAGGAGTTTATGTGGTATATTGATCATAAAGCTTTATAGTATTTGGGAAGTCAATATAAGTTGAATCAAAGACATCTAAAGTGGGTTGAATACTTGCAGATTTTTACATTTGTGATCAAGCATAGGAGTGGAGTTACTAATCAAGTTGCTAATGCATTGAGCATAAGATGTTCTTTGATGATCGAGATGAAGGTTGAAGTTATTGGTTTTGATGAAATGAAGGAATTTTTTTATACTACCCCTATTTTTCTAAGGTGTGGAGAGAGTGCGGAGCACCAAATCTATCAGATCAAATAAGTAAGTATGATGAGTATTTCATTCAAGAAAGTACATTATTCAAAGATAATTAGTTGTGTATACCAAGAAATCCTATGAGAGTTAATTTGATTAACAAAAAACATTGTGGTGGTTTGGATGGACATTTTGGAATTGATAAGACACTGAGTTTTCTTTTGCTTAAGGATAAGTTATATCAACAAAATATGTATAATGATGTTTAGAATTTTGTAAGGATTTGTGGAATTTGTCAAATTGCAAAAGTAGTAAGTTAGAATACTAGTTTTTATATACCTATTTTTCTTCTTGAGAAAGCTTGGAGTGACATTAGTATGAATTTTGTTCTTATATTACCTAAGATAGCAAGAGGGTATGATTCCATATTTGTTGTTTTGGATAGATTTTCTAAGATGGAAAATTTCATACCATGTAAGAAGACATGAGATGTTGTGCATATTGCTAAGATTTTCTTAAAAGATATTGTTAGATTGCATGGATTCCCAAAAAGTGTTATTTCTAACAGAGAATGTAAGTTTGTTGGTTACTTTTGGAGGACTTTGTGGAAGAAGATGGGTACTGAATTGAGATTTAGTTCTACATTCCATCTACAGATAGATGGAAAGACAAAGGTTGTAAATAGAAGCTTGGGAAATTTTTTGAGATGTTTATTTGGAGATAAGCCAAGTGATTGGGATATTGTATTGGCACAAGATGAGTTTTCATATAATAATTTTGTGAATAGGAGTACAGAAAAAATATGTTTTGAGATTGTTATTAGAATGTAACCTAGAGGTATATCAGATTTGAGGGATGTTGCTAGTGAATAGAAGAGAAAAGGGGAAGAATTTTTTGATTTTATGAAGTCTTTTCATGAAGAAGTGAAGTTGAACTTGGAAAAAAGTAATCAAAAGTATACAGTGAATGTTGATAAGTCTAAGAGACATCATGTTTTTGAAGTTGGTGATGAGGTGATGATTCATTTTGTTAAGGTTGTAGCTTCTGTCAAATTGATTTGATGGTAAAACATCTTTAAGATAAATATCCTATATATTTTATATGTAATGTAATATATTTTTTATATAATATACATTATATATTATTATATAATAATATAATAACATATTACATATATGCTTAAAGATGAGTTATACATATAGTTATTTATATTATTAATATAATGATGATTAACTATAGAGACATGTCTCCTCCTCTCATATTTATATGAGATCCAAATCTGCATTTTGAAATCATTAATAACATTGGAAATGTTATTACATTTATAGAAAATGATCCATGTTACTCAACATGGTATCAAAGCCTAACTATAAATGCAAGAAAATAAAAGAATACCTTGAATATTCTAAGCATCCTTTCTAGACTTCCCATCCAACTCACAAGTGTGTGAACTCAAGGATGCTTAGGAGTGCTTCACTACAAACTACCTTAAAGGATGTTCAGTGCAATATTCTATATGAAGAACAAACCCATTTTTTTCAATACAGAGCTCTAGTAAATGGATGGACAATGAACCACTTTCTTGTTCCTTTAAGAAGAGGGTTCCTTTAATATATTTTTTAATGAATGATATTGGATCTCTACAATTGAGGTCCACAAAGGTCTATCTCCAACATTTACAAAGAGTATTGTGGCAGCGTTGGTGTGTTGCAACTTGACATTATGCATCATAATGTGGGTTAGAAACAAATGAATACTCATACCGAATGAATCCCAGTGGAAGATTGACACCAAATGGATTGCATTGAAAGACTCTCACCTAATGATCATGATGGGGTGTGAAATGAATAAGGGATTAACATATATATATATATATATATATATATATATATATATATATATATATATATATATATATATATGTATAAAATGGTTCTCTGCTAATCACACACACTGGTAGCAGATGTAGATTAACAATATGTAGAGTGGAAAGCAATAAGAATCACTTTAAAAACTCTACAAATTTTCTCTATTCTATATAAACCAAGATGATGCCTCTACATAAAGATTATCATGCTCTCTGATTGAATACGACGCAGAAAATCTTTATTTCATGGACTCCTATCACTCATTTAGATGATGTATTAGTTCCTCCTATATTATGAGAGACACATAAGGATGAATCACTTTACTCTCTAGCTAGTTATAAAATAAGTGACGTGTCATCATTAATCTTTTTAGTAAAGACAAGGGGAGGCCTTCTAACTATAATAATTGATATTGATGGTGAAAATCAAGGCACATTAAGGCACTTGGATTGGACCCATTTAAGGGTTTGGTGTTATATTCACATCATGTACATCATTCAAGTTTGCATGTTTGACTGGTCCTTATCACCTAGAATATAAGCATTTGGGCATATAAATTTAAAAAAGGTAGACCATTCTAAAAGTGACCTAAGTGTATATATGTTAGTAGAAAAGTACACTAGGTGTTTAACCAGGTGGTGTGGCCATACATGAGAAGGAAATAAATTAGACACATTAAAGGTAGGTAGGTATAAATGCATAATTTATTGCTAATGACCATTCCCATTCCTTATTTCTATTTAAATTTTTGCTAATGTCATGCGTGGGAGTATATATATTAACATATATATCTTGTGTTGATTATATTCTATATATTAATGAAAATGGAATATATGCATATATATTCAAAGTATATATTCTTATTTATGTTTTTGGAAAGATCTTTATTATTCTAGAAATAGATAATACTAAGAGGGGGGGTGGTGAATCAATATTCTACAAACTTTTGCACACAACAGGATATTGTTAATTACTTTCTAACTTGCATATGGAAGTAAACCATAATTGTTGAATAGTAAATATAAACATGCACATAGAGAACTCATAACACCATTATTTGTTAACTAGGGAAACCCTGGCCAAGGGAAAACCCTGGTGGGGATGGTACCCACTAGATGATTCACTAAACAATAGGATCCTATTAAGGGTATTGACCCTATTAGGAGTCTATGAAGTACATATATTATTTCAAGTCCTTGATAGAGGACTAGGCCTTGTTAGAAGCCTCAACCCTATTAGGAGTTGTTACAACCTTGTTAGGAGTTGCTATAACTATTACACGCAAGAATATCTCATTGCCCTAACATGCAATTATACAATTTAATTCCTTCACAAAATAGGTATACATACAATACTTTCTTGGCTACTATAACTCAAAATTGCTCCAATCTTACATCAAATTTCACATCACATAAAACTTGCAGATATTTCTCATAATAGTTTGCATGTCACATCTAATCGCACAAGTTCCTCCTTCTTTGTGCAAGATAAGATCTTTACTTATATCTTTCACATTAACAAAACTCTGTACTGGAAACCTTCATGTCTTCACATGCTTGACATAATATAAAATAACTTATGGAATAATATCCACATAGTCAGCTCAACATAACTTAGTAATTATTTTGTAACCAAAATAATTCCTTAAGTCATACAACTTTGTTTACTGCTATGCTATGTTTTGCACTATTAAGTACCCACACTTTTAATCTTACTATAACTTGTGTCATACTGTTCATACACATCTATGCAATGGAACACATCATCATGATAGTTTCAGGAAGCTTTCCTCAACTACAAATAAGATAACTCTCAACGCATTATCCATACTCTTAAGATCTATTCTCTGAATTGCTGCAAACTATTTAATACTTAAACGATTTCTATCTTTAAATGCATAAATGAAATGTTGAATGTATGTTTCCATAAATGAAAACCATCAAGACATATAGCTGACCATATTTCAAATAATCTCCTCCTTTGGCATCGATGGAAACATTTTATAAGTCCCAAAATGATATCATACATAACAAAAACAAATAAAAGTAACTATACAAAAATTGCCTTTAGAACATAACAATTTTAGCTCTCTCTCTCTCTCTCTCTCTCTCTCTCTCTCTCTCTCTCTCTCTCTCTCCCTCCCCTATAATACTAAACATTGGTTAGATAGTCGTATGGCTACTTATTTGGCTTTCTCTTCCTATTCAGTTTATAAATCTAGCAATCGTATTCATCCTATGTCTATGGATAAATGTTAGAAAACCTTAGTACCTTTGGATTAAAGGTATATCCTATCATTAAATTCATTGAAAATATATAAATGATGGAGCTATAACTCTTAATTTAGAGGATAGTTATCAATCAATGATAACTAATCCAACTATTAGTGTATTTTGTCTTTCATAGTTGGGCATGTTGAGTTCTCTTTTATTTTTCTATCCAAAGGACAAATCTGTTTACTAACAGGATGCAAGCATGAAGCTCAAAGAATTATAAATGTAAGTGGATGTATGCAAAGGTGTAATATAAGTTATGCCAAGCACTCCTAAGGTTACAAGTCTCCATATTTTCAAGGTTTCAAGTGTTTTGGACCAAAGTTTACAATGTCTTTACAATGTTGAAATTTTTTGACAAGTGTTTGAATAGTATCCAAGGTGTAAATTTGCAAGTTTTTCTTTATCTTGATTAATTTTTTACACACACACAAGGCACAATTAGACAAGAATAGTTTTACATCACAACCTAGGATTTAAGACTGTATATTCCATTGAATTCCCACTTGAACCGAAGTTCATCCATGCTTATCTAGAGTGGACAACTTAGAATCTTGGCACCATAGGCTCTCCCTTATAGTGAACTCACTTCTTGGGGCTACCAAGATTTGGTTCCCAAGGGGCATTACTTCCCTAGGGACTATTGTCTCTACTAAGGATGTGAGAATATGGGATGTGTTCATGGACATTAGTGACCCCTTGAGCTAGTGGGTAGAAAGGATTTTGGTCTCTAAAACAAGGTATTTAGTGTGGTCATTTCATTTGAAAAATGAATGATAAACTTCCTCAGAAGGTCTTCGAGCCCTAAGAACTAGGGTTTGATACACCACACAGATATTGGAGGAGAGCTATCACACAACAATACCATTGACATGACATTAATTGTATCAAGTCTATTATAGTGGTTGGAATGTTGAAACCTAGTTTTGGCCCATCACCACTTCAAGGTCACTCCCTGGGGCTCACCAAGTGATGAGTCTTGTGTCCAAGATAGGCCTCTCTATAGAAATTGCACAAATTTCTCTTGCACCCAAGATCTATGAATAACGAGGGGAGATGATATGTCCATGCAACTCCTAGGGTTTTAAACAATACATAAGCACCAAGTAGTATAGAAAGTTAATTTTGGTGAACCAAATAAAGTGTTATCTAATCTACAAAAAACATGCATAGAGTTTGAACAAGCACACAAGTCTTCAACAACATCCTGCAAACAAGCATTAGTAGTTTTTCAATGAATGTGTTCTCCCAATGATTGCCACATATTGTAAATAGACCATCAGTAACAAAAAGTCATCTACTCCAAGTTCTAACATGAAATTGAAACCCTAGATGTGAATTTTGATCAAAATAGGTGCTTTCTGTGAACCAAATGAGCTCTGATAGAGCAGATTACACCCCAAAAGACCAAAATGACTCAAGATGCCCCCAATTGTGCTTAGACAATGAATATTACATCCATGGTGTAGTTGGGGTCCTAAAGGGTGCTGTTGGTAGTTTTTAGGTGCAGTTGGGAGAGTGGAAGTAGGCTATAGGGAAATGGTGTCAAATAAATACCTAGAAACTTAAATCTTAAAGCCTGCCTAATTCATCAATTTCTGTCTCCAGTTTATGGGTTTGTTTACTTTGAAGTCATTTAAATAAGGTTTATTTGGCTGAATGCAGTCTGGATGGGTTGTATGCTGGTTTTATTGTTGCTTTTAATTCAAGCAATTATATAAATGCTTTATTAAATCACTAGGGTTTATGATTTCATAAAAGGGATATTGCATAAGAATTGATGGAGACACAACCCAAGCATGGAATGGACACAACAAGAAAGGGAAAATTTTATTCACTGTGTAAATATGCTAATACATTCAGTACAAAGAAAATAGACTTCAAAACATGCCCTAAGGGCTTACAATATCATAAATCTAGAGATAATTTCTCCTTTCAGTACCTCCTCTCAAACTCCACTCCAAACTGCCTTTTACAATGCCAGAAACGTTCTTAAATAGACCTCGAAGGTTGAAGGATTAGGAGTACATTCTAGAAAGTGCTAGTTGGCATCCACTGACCAAGTAGAAGGCTCCAAAATCTATGTTAGAAGTCAACGCAAAAATCTAGAAGAATCAAGAAACGATAATCGAACTTCCAGGAGGCATAACTTTTGAACCGTAGCTCCGATTGACGAACCGTTTACATTTTTGGAAAGCTCTCAAAGCGCTCTATAGCCTTATGGACCAGCTTTTCTCATCCCACATTTTCATCCCTTTTTGAGGTCATTTAATGCCCCTAACCTAACTTTGAAGCATTCTTAGGAGGTCTCCAAAAATCAAAAAATAGCAATAACTTTCAAACCGTGGGGCCTTTTGACCTAATTCTTTCTCTGGAATGCTCTAAATTATAATTACAATCATCTAACCAATTTACACCTTCTAGTTCACCAAAATGATGGCTCAATTACATACTCCTATTTTTCTGGCATTTACATGTATCCCAAGGTGTTCAAATACTCTATCCTAGAACACTGATAGTGGAACTGTGAGAGTTGGAACCTTTATTTGACCCAAATGGGTATCCAAAAATGAAAAAACATGAAACAGAAACTAAGTCTAAGTACATTTTTTTGGTTGACAATGGATTGCCCTTATACCTCTGGATGCTCCTACATCAAACACCTAGGGTAGATTGAAAAGTGACCCTGTCACTTTATGAATGGTAGAGGAAATCCCAAATGGGAAACCTCAGCTGCTGAAATCCAAGTTGAGTCCTCTATCGGCCGTCCTTTCCACTTGACCAAATACTCTTCATACTACCTATGTCTGGTACTCCTACCCACACAATGATCTACAATGTCTTCTATCTCCTCCTTTTTAGAAGGAGGAATTGGACATGGCTCTAACATCGGCTCCTCATCTGCACCATCATCATGATACCCTATTAAGTCTACAATGTTGAAAATAGGAGAAATGTGGATACCATCTGGCAACTCCACCTCATATGCATTTCTTGAGTTATGTTTCTTTAGAATTTTGCTGGGGCCAAATTTCTTTATTTTCAGCTTGTTGTAAGTACCGGATGGAAATCTTTCTTTCTGTAAGTGTACCATGACTAGATCCCCTACTTGGAATTCCTTTCTAAAATTTGGAAGTGCCAACACAGGTTGTTCTGTCACCTTCTTCTTCAACACTTCAAAACTTCTCGCAACTACTGCAGTCCATTTGAACTCTTTTCTACCCCTCTTATTGTGTCAGTTAGGGGTGCACATATGCCACTGAAATTCTTAATGAACTTCCTTTAAAAACTAACTAGACCATGGAACGATCTTACCTTAGTAGTAAACCTTGGAGTAGGCCATTCCAAGATGGCTTTTACCTTCTCTAGATCCATTTTAAGACTTTCAGGTGATATAACAAACCCTAAGTAGACTAACTCCCTTTTTGCAAAGATACACTTCTTTAGATTAATTAACAGTTTCTCTTCCCTTAACCTTTCAAGGACACTATGAATATGCAATAAATGTTCTTCGAAAGTCTTGCTGAAAATTAAAATATCATCCAAATAGACAATAAATTTTTTTCCCAAGAACTTCTTAAGTACCTCATTCATAAGCTGCATGAAGGTGCTTGGGGCGTTCATCAATCCAAAGGGCATGACTAACCACTCATAAAGACCCTCCTTGTTCTTGAAGGTTGTTTTCCACTCATCTCCTTCTTGTATCTGTATTTGATGATAGCCACTTTTGAGGTCTATCTTTGTGAAGTACTGAGCTCCACTCAAGCAGTCCATAACATCATCCATTCTTGGCAAAGGAAACCGATACTTTATGGTTATCCTATTTATAGCTCGAGAGTCTATACACATCCTCCACTCTCCATCCTTCTTTGGTGCTAGTACTACAGGTGTTGCACATGGACTTAGGCTCTCTCGAATCAAGCCCTTCCTCAATAGCTCCTGAACCTGTCTATTTAGCTCCTCAATTTCAGTAGGAGTCATCCTGTGAGAAGCCTTGTTAGGAAAACTAGCTCCTGGGATTAAATCTATCTGATGATTGATTTGCCTTACTGGTGGCAATCCTTCTGGAACATTATCAGAGATGATATCTCCAAACTCACCTAGTAAATCTGAAACTTCAAGCGGTATTTCACTACTACCTTCTTTATCTTTCCTAGGAATCAAAGCATAACACATACGCTGATGTTTCATTCCATCCAAAAACTTCCTTCCATCAACAAGACAAATCCTAGCACTGCTACATACCTTTTCACCTTCCTTTTTCATGGGCTTCAGTTCGTGGCAAACTCCATCCTTTGTTAGAGAGTATGTGTTTGCATGACCATCATGTACTACATGCCTATCAAACTACCATAGTCTACCCAACAATAGATGGCAAACATCCATTGGAATAACATCACACAAAACTTCATCATGGTAACTCCCAATTTTGAACTTCACTAAACATTGTTCACTTACCAGGACCTTATGATCATCCTTCACCCAAGCAATCCAATAGGGCTGGGGGTGTTTCTCCCTCTTGAGCTTGAGCTTAGAGACCATCTCCTCTGATACCAAGTTATCAATGCTACCACCATCAATGATCACATCACAACATTTATCTTCACACTTGCACCTGGTACAGAATAAACTCCTCCTTTGTCCTGGTTCAATCTCACCACTTAGTAGGACCCTTTCATTTACTAAAGTCTCTCATCTTTCTACATCCTCTGAATGTGATGATTGTGCATCCTCATCCACATGAGCAACCCTAGCTTGAGCCTCACCTCTCCTATCTGTCCTTTCTTGTCGTTGAGGGCATTCAAAGGCACGATGACCTTATTCATTGCAATGGAAATAGGTACCATGGAAGCCTCCTCTTCCTTGTCCACATCCTCTACCTCTTCCTCTCTGATTTCCAAAGTCTTGATCACGAGAGCGGTTGAAACCCTCGTTCCTCTAGTTCCTGCTAGTACCCACATCTTCATTTTTCTTTTGGGTTTGATTTCGACCTCCAGATGACCTACCACTACCCCTTCCTCCTTGACCATGCCCTCTTTGTCTCCCTTCAAACCTCTTATTTATCTTCTCTTCAACTCGTAGGGCAAATTGGTACGCTTCTTCAATGCTGGTCATTCTTACCAGACTTAATTCCTCCTGGATGCTAGGTCGCAACCCACTTAAATAACGAGCAACCTTTTCCTTATTTGCTTCTGGATGCCCTGCTCTAATAAGAAGTCGGTAAAACTCCTCTGTATATTCTTGGACTGATTTTCCTACTTGCTTTAACCCATGCAACTTCTTAAACAAATCAAGCTCATAATCAACATGAATGAATTGCTTCTTCAATTTGTCCACCATACGATCCCACCTTGTGATCTTCTCCTTTCCTCTTCTGTTTCTTTCCAATTGAACCTCTTGCCACCAGATTTTGGCATGGCCTTTCAGTTTGGCCTTTGCAAACTTAACCCTATATGGATCCCTCATATCCTCATACTCAAAGTACTCTTCCAGTTCATTGATCCAGTCAATCAACTCATCTGGTTTCAGATTTCTTGAAAATACACCCACATCAATTGTAGGTCTTTTTCCAAACTTAGTAATGGCCCTAAAAAGAATTTCCTCTGCCTGATTCAAAACTTGCTCGTCAAATTCCCCTTCTGGTCTAATTTTTTCTTCTTCATTGTCATCCTCAATTTCGTCGCTTGCGGCAACATTTGTTCCTCTGCGGAGCTCCTCCTGCAATGCTTGTACCTACCTTTGGAGGGCTCTAACCTCCTCAGGATTAATAGCTCTAACCCTTCCACCATGCTCTCTTTGTGGAGGCATCTTCTTAACTCAAACCCACAACCACACAATCCTGGTGCAAACTGCCTCATAGTCGACGCTCTGTCTACACACTCAGGAAAACCAGCTCTGATACCACTTGATGGAGACACAACCCAAGCACAGAATGGACACAACAAGAAAGGAAAAATTTTATTCACTGTGTAAATATGCTAATACATTCAGTACAGAGAAAATAGACTTCAAAACATGCCCTAAGGGCTTACAATATCATAAATCTGGAGATAATTTCTCCTTTCAGTACCTCCCTCAAACTCCACTCTGAACTGCCTTTTACAATGCCAGAAATGTTCTTAAATAGACCCCAAAGGTTTAAGGATTAGGAGTACATTCTAGAAAGTGCTAGTTGGCATCCACCGACCAAGTAGAAGGCTCTAGAAGCTACATTAGAAGTTGACGCAAAAATCTAGAAGAATCCAGAAACGGTAACCAAACTTTTGGGAGACATAACTTTTGAACTGTAGCTCCGATTGACGAACTGTTTACATTTTTGGAAAGCTCTCGAAGCACTCTATAGCCTTATGGACCAGCTTTTCTCGTCCCCCATTTTTTGGCCCTTTTTGAGGTCATTTAATGCCCCAAACCTACTTTGAAGCATTCTTAAGAGGTCTCCAAAAATCAAAAAACTGTAATAACTTTCAAACCATGGGGCCTTTTGACCTAATTCTTTTTCTGAAATGCTCTAAATTATAATTACAATCATCTGACCAATTTACACCTTCTAGTTCACCAAAATGATGGCTCAATTACATACTCCTATTTTTTTTGGCATTTACACGTATCCCAAGGTGTTCAAATACTCTATCCTAGAACACTAATAGTGGAACTATGAGAGTTGGAACCTTTATTTGACCCAAATGGGTATCCAGAAATGAAAACACATGAAATAGAAACTAAGTCTAAGTACATTTTTTTGGTTGACACAGGATTGCCTTTATACCTCTGGATGCTCCTGCATCAAGAATGGATATGGGTGATTGCAGTTGATTAATTCTTATACAAGTTATTTGAATTAGATCTCCCGCCAATAGTCAATTTCTTGACCAACGAATAAGGCACTGGTCGTATAAATCAGAAGTAAACAAGGATGAATTTTGCTGCTGCATATCAAGTCATCTTATAAAATCAAAATTATTTCAATCATGTTCAAGAATTATAAACTCTGGTCTCAACTCATTTATATCTAATTCTTGAATCTTAGGTAGCTATTATTTCCAGGAATATTTGTAAATTTTAGGAGAATTATGACCAGATCTGCTGATAAGGGATGTGTATAATTTTGAGAGCATTGAAGAATTGAAGTGAACTGTGTATGTATTTGAAGGTAACAGATGAGAATCAGAATGAAACTAAGATAATTTCATACACAGTTGCATTAGAATTATCCCTAGGTATACCTGCCTTGGTTTAGCAGAGCCAGAAGAGTAGGAAACCATCATTTGGTTTTGTTGAAGTTGGGTTATAGTGATTCATTCATATAGTTGATATTGGGAATTGGCTAATCCCTAGATTGTGTGAGTCATTTCATTGTGATATTAAGCATTTTGTTGCTTGATAGTTTCAGCAGTTTGAAACACCAACAAGATACACGCTACTCCTAATCATTCAAAGCACAAGCATGAGGGAAAAAATGAATAATTATTTATAGCAGGATTATCTATGAGAGAATATAACACAACTTCAAGAGTATAAGTTGTGTCTTTAGCCAGAGATGATAAAGCAAATTGCTTCTTTTCTTCTTCTTTTTTCTCCCACACAAGCATACCCATTTGCACGTCATCTGCTAGAATCACTACATTACATTTTCTATTTTGGAGAAATAGTTCCTTAAAATGGTACTTCTAGATTGCACTAGGAAAGCTTGTATAACTTATAACAATCCATCTCATATAGTTTCCTCATAGTATTTACATTGTTGGGGCTCCAAACTCTACAATGAAGTTCTTTTGAAAAATTGCAAGCTAAGCTTCCTTTCTTCTTTAAATAAAGTAGTGAAAAAGACTCCTGACTCAACAAGGTCATGTTGTGGATGCAAGCCATACAAAAAGATGAAAATAAACTACTGGAATGAAGAGGAAATGAATGCATCTACAGATGTTCTACAATATATCAATCCTCCCAAAGATTGAGTTCTTGTTTAATGTCTTGCAAAGCAATCTACAGTAAAATGGCCACAAACCTGTGTGAATGGGTCTGGATCAAATTTTGTCAGAGGTAATGCTGCTAATTTGAGTGAAAAAGCAAATGGGAGCAGCTATGGCATATTACATTCTTTGTTTCTGATCCAGAGTTTTCCAACACCAAGACATCTCGAGATTCCCTGCATGCAAAAGAAATACAAAAAATGAATAGTGCATTATATCAGAAATATAAATTTTCCATAGCTTTGTCCTAGCACTTAAATATATGCTAACCCTGAACCTAAACATCATCTATAAAACAACTTTGTGACCTAAAAGAATTAACAATGGCTCTGTTTTTTGAATTGCGATGAGTAGAAGAGAAAGATAAAATGTAAAAGCATTGAATAGCTTTGGAATCCGCCTCTGCAACTTTCTGATAGATAACAAACTTGGAATGATATCTAATGACCAGATTCTTACCTCCTTTCTCCTCTCCTGTTGACCTTGCACCAAACTCTCGCCCATTGCAGTCATGGTGTGCCCCAAAACAAAATTAACACTGCCGTGACCTTTTTTCTTATGTTTTGAAGGTCGAAATTTAAACAAGTTTACCATAGTCAAAATTTCGACCATATCGGGCCCATTTTTTCAAAAAAAAAAAAAATTTAACAACCCAAATAGGCCTTTGGTCAAAAATTTTGGTCGAAAATGGGGGCCTAATGTACTAGTGGGGGATCTATTTCAATAATTGTTAAAAGAATGAATGTTGGATCAATATGGTTTTCGGTTTATTATTAAACCATAATCATATTGCTCTAAGTGACTGAAAGTAATATGTTTTATAGTTATTATAGCACCTTGTTATCTTGGATATTATTGTTGTAGCGTTTTCAGTAGAGTCATATCCTCCTACAAGGGAAAAGGGTTCAATGGGACCCACACAGTGAGTTCTTTAGTTTTACCATTCTTGTAGGCTTCCAGGAGTAAGCCTAAGTCTAGGGGGGTTGGATGTGGTGCCTACCCCTAGTTTGCATTTTTCTATCTTCGTTGAACTCTTTTACGCCAGTTTTATGCTTGATGATTAGTAGCATTGTTTTGAGATTATCAGATATTGTTTCAGATTCAGTTGATTTATGATGAGATTACTTGTTACTCTATACTTCATGTAAGCATGATGATTATTTCAGTGTTTTCAGTTATTGATGATTGTTAGTTAGATGGGTTATCATATATGTTTTCTTATGGATACTTACCCCATACTACATGTGTATGGTGTACGTGTATGTTTTCTTTATGTATGACATTTCTGATGTGGTTAAGGAAGGGAGTTGTAGTCACCTGCTAGTTGAGATCTACACAATGCACCATTTCCTGCCATTGCTTGTTTAGTTTAGAATATTGTGTTTGTACATGTGTGAATTTTATGCAGATTGCAGGTACCAAGTATCGACTTCCCTGAATTGCCAGGATGAGCGTACCCTATTGCATTATCTTAATGGTAAGAGAGGGGAGATAAATTCTTGAGTCCAAATCCTAAACCTTTAAGCCATTTTTTCTAGAAAATTAGGACAAGTATCTGAGTTGTTTACCTTCTGAATGTGTCGAATGATGTTGATTCATGATTATAACCATTTAGTTTGATCTTGTATGTGTTTTCTATGATGGGTTTTCGTATTTTGTTTTATGAACCTTTGGTGATTTTTTCTATTAATTAAGTCAAATTAAATTATTAAATTAATGATTTAATTTCATGAAAATTTATTATGGTATTTTTAATATTTAATTACATTTAATTAATTGGGAAATTAATTAAATAAAAAGAAGTAAATTTAAAGATAAAATTTATAAGTTTAATTTTAGAACGTGATAATATTTATTTAATTTAATAATAATATATTTAGAGTTCATTTTTAAATAAAAGCTAAATATTATTATTATTTAAGTTAATGCATATTTTATCAATTAAATGTTCAAAAATAATTTAAGTAAGGGAAAAGATATTAATTTATTAAAAGTTTTAAGATTACATGATGTGTGCATGAGATTAAAATTTAATAAATTGATTAAAAGAGAGAAGTCAAGTGAAATTAAATAAACTTATTTTATAATTTTATAAACATGCATGGAAAAGATAAAGAAAAGATAATAAAGAGTGAAGTCTGGTGAGTAGAGAGTTCTCTCGGGTGATCGCACAATTAGTGCCCCAATTTTAGGAGAGAATTCCATATCACAATTGGAGAGTTCATTTTCAAAGGACCATGAATTTTGGAGGAGGAAAAATTTTTGGAAGAGAGAAGGTTCTTTTTGGCGAGGAGAAATTTCTCTCAATTTTCTTGGGTGTAGCGATTCGCATCAGAGTCCAGGTAGATTCTTGTGATTATTCACATAGTTTATTATGCTTCTTCTTTCTTGTCTTCATCGTGTCTGTCGAATGGTTATCTAAATAACTCTTGTGATGAATGTTTCAATATTGTGAAATTCTAGTATATATATTTAATCTTCTGTGTATGGAAAAATCAAAAGATGGATATTATCCTTCTTTAGTAAATTTTTTAAAAATGGAAATTGACCAAAGAAGGGTTTTGTATTAAATTCAAAATTTTCAATTGAGAATTTGACCGATTGGTCATATTTCCTCTATGAGATTAAGGTTGGAACTGTTATTAACATATATATAAGGGGTATTGTTTTCAATCAATTTTATAAATTATAAATAAATTTAAAAAATAATAATATGTTCGTATGTGTGTGTGTGTGTGTGTGTGGGTGAGAGGGAGGTAGGCCACCACATCCCACCTCCCCCTCCTTTTACTTCCCACTGCTCAGCTAGTACTCGCAACAAATTCTGCTACGGCAGCAGTAGAGCCACTGCGATGGCCGCGTGAGCGGCAGGCGACAGGCCTTTATAAACATACGTATGGTTTTTTTTCAAATTTTTAATTTTATTAAAAATTTTAATTATGTTATTTTTAAATTGTAATTTAAATAAAAAATTATTTATTAATAATTTTAAAAATAGTTCTTTATTATTAAAAAGGTTATAAATTAATAAATATTTTTAATTAAAGTTAAATATTATTAGAACTAAATAAATCAATTTAGTAGCTTAAATAATTGTTAATGAATTTAATTAAACTTATTATTAACTAAGATTAACTATTAATGAATATTACCTGATAACGTTTAAATTATTA
This sequence comes from Cupressus sempervirens, assembly GCA_028749045.1. Lineage (NCBI taxonomy): Eukaryota > Viridiplantae > Streptophyta > Pinopsida > Cupressales > Cupressaceae > Cupressus > Cupressus sempervirens. The sequence goes on along the minus strand of CM053792.1, from coordinate 369,573,698 downwards.
ATTAATGATATTATTTTTTCTAATCAAATGGTAATTAATTAATTTGAAAATCAATTATTATTATTTTAATAATCATAATAAATAAATTTCCCTTAAATTATTGGAAATAATTAAATTGTACTTGAATAGGGCTAATTGTGCAATTAATTAAATATAAGAAATGGGTTAAATGGTAAGGGTTAAAATGCAAATCTTATGTACTCGAAAACTTACATCGAACGAAAATTGAAACCTTACATTTAACTCAACTATGTGTTTTCAAAAATCAAACCAAACTATAAGTCTGCTTTGTTTTATGCATGTTGTCTATGTTTTGGGTTTGGGTTGACTGGAGTGTTGACCAGTTTTAGGACATTTACCAGAGGCTTGGGGGTTCTGTGAATGTGATGTTATGATGATTTGATATCGATCTTTCTAAACTCAACCATGGTAATGTGTCTGGTATGCTCTATGATGTGTATACTCTATTGATTGTTATTGCTTTCTAGTGTTCTCTTGTGAAACTAAGGTGAAAGGTGTGACCTACTTGACTTAACCATTTTGAATCTTTGATCAGTTATTTTTGAGAGGCTTTCTAGTTGCTCGTAGAGAACTAATATATTATTTTGAACTATCTTTTGATGTTTTCTAGTCACTTGTATAGGACTGAGGTGATTTAAGGTGATTCTTTGATTTATACTTTTATGAGCCTAGGGTAGTTTATCTATATATAATGTCGGGAAGTAGCTTACAATGGAGGCCAGGGCCCTAAGTGGCTACTAGGGTAACCCATTGTCAGTTGTTTAATAAGTGAAAACACTACACTAAATGGGAATAAAATGAACCTAATAAGAGTCTTTGTATGTTCTTGCCCATGCCTCGAGTGCTAGTATAGACTAGGATGGGACTAGAGAGAACGCTTGGTTGCGACCATGCATTGTTAGTATGCCTTATCAGTATGAGAGGATATTAGTGCCACATAGGGATCACTAGGGGGTTAGGGTCTTGAGAGACTACCAGGATAACTCTAGCATGATTCGTGTGATGACACTTGGTCACTTACATAGTAGGTTTCCTATGTGTCTTTGTGTGCCTCTAGGTATAGATGTCGATTTATCTTGGAACCTTTGAGTTAGATTACTTTTAGGATTTCTTAGACTTAGAGATTACTTTTGATATTTGGATTGATATCCTGCTTGGGACTTGAGACTATCCCCTCAGCGCAGTGGGAGTGGGCCATTTAGGTTCCATGCAGTCGGGTGTTAGTGCTTTTTACTCTTACCATTGAGATCCGCCCATTGATGCCAAGGTTGGAGTTTGTTGTCGACATTTCCTTTCATTCTATTCTTGCATATTATGATGGATGGCTATATCTTTATGATAGATGATTTCACTTATTGTATTGTGCTTTGTTTCATGGATCTGAAAGGGATGATGTAATCTATTTTTATAAATGTATATTCTTTTAGCCTTTCATACCCTGTGACATGTACAATGGATGATTGAGCATTCCAAATTTTATTGCCAAGTAGCATTCGGAACAAATGTATATTATTTAAATGGACTTTGGACTTTTAATTACTCTTTCATGTGGTTGTGGAATTTGTTAGACTTAGTATTAATTAATATTTAAATGTGACTCAACATCTTGTGATCCTTAAGGAATGTAATATGTTATATTTTCTTATGCATTATTGTAGGTTATTACTTCTGCTACTTTATATTTGACATGTGTGTTATTCTTTCTTTTAAAAAAAGGTTTGACAAACTTAGTAAAACTTTAGGTTAATTCTTTTGGATCCCTTGGCAGAGCATTACAAAACCAAAACCAAATGAATTATAACTCAAATGCCTATCCAAAAATATATATTTCAGATTGGTGTCTATTCATATTCGCTCCTACCAACAAAAACAATACTTAGATTTTTGGAAAAATAACTCAAAAAATGGAATAAACTTACAAAAATTCAACTTCTTCTTATTTAAAATCTTCTCCAAACTTTTACAACTTGTACAATATGTAAATCACTACCAATAAATGAAACTTTAAATCCCTTTCAAGTTATATAACTAATTAATTACCTCCTATGACCATTCACCTTCTCTATTACATCAACTTTTTTCATATTGTCACATTTTATGATAATATTTTATTACATAATTGAAAACTTTTGTATTTTCCTAAAAATGACCTCTAAACTTTATAAAACCATTACTAACATTTAAAAAAAAGACTATAAATGAAAATTTTAAAATATTTTACCCTTCCAAGGATTGATTTACATCATTTGACCATATATTCACTAGACAACTTTGACAACTTTTTTACAAATGACCTTATTTAGCCTTACAAATTAACTCAAATAGATTCAAAATATATTTTAAATGTTATAAAATGTAAGTTGCAAATATCCTTTGTGCTCTAGAACTTTGAAGTTGCAAATTCCTGCTCCAACTCTTTTCTATCAGCTGGAGTTCGATTCTCATATTTGAGAACTTTAAAGTTGCAAATTCTTGCTCCAACTCTTAGTTGTTTCATTCTTTTCTCAAATGTAGGTGTAGGGTAGATAAATACTAGTTCACTTTTACCTTTCCTAGTTCTCCTGGTGACCACTGTAGTTGGTTGCTTCTGAGGTTTGGTGAAAAACACTTTACCTTTCTTCCTTGCCAGTTCCTCTTTCTCTGATTCTTCCTCTTCTTCTTTAGATTCCTCCTCTTCATCCTGACCCTTGCCCTTGGTAAGCATTAGAGGACCTTCAACTATCTTTAATTTAGCAACTCTCTTCTTGCCTCTACTGAGAGTTTGAGGAATCTTAATACTAAGCTCTATCCTCTTCTTGGCTTCCTCATATGTGCCAAGTGTAGGAAGATTAGGATTGGCTGGCTCATTTACTAATGCCTCAATGATGTCTCTAGCTTCATCAATGTTAATTTCATAAGGCAATGGTTTTACCCATGCCACTCTTCATATGGCTGCTTGAATGTACACTCTGTCATAGTCCACCATGAAACATATAGCATCTTTGTAGTCTTCTACAAGCTTGGGTGGGATTCAGAATCCGTTGTTCATTTTCTCCTTGAACACCTCAAAATAGTTATCCAACACCCTTTCAAAGTTTTCACCCATTTCTTCAATAAATTCATTTATCTGATAAAGAATAGGAGTGTCTTTCCTCCACATGACTATGCCCTTATATGGAAAGAATTTTTGAACATAAAAGAATAAGCAAGTAAGAAATGAACCAAACTTGAAGGGATTGTTCTTGGAAGTCTTCACACTATCAATTTTTTTGTTCAATTACTTTAGTAACACATCTGAAAGATCATATTCAAGGTTCTTATTTACAACCTCTTATGCTAGGTCAACTACCTCACAAGGAACATTGTTCAACTGACTCAAGTTGTACATCTTGTGTGCAATGATGTGGATGCCAAACCTAAGCTCTATGTCAGTGAAATTTTTTATTTTCAAACCTCTACCATCCCACTTGATTAGGTTTTTCTTTTGCAGTTCCTCTCGACCTAGGGTTTTGGTTGTCTTACCTTTGCTTAGCATTGGCAGACTCGTAACCTTGTGTATCATCTTCTTTGTAATCAGAATGGGTTGCTCCAACCTTAATTTTCCATTATGGAACTGACTCAATATGTAACACATCCATTTTACTTGGAAATTCTATGGCAAGTGAGGGATATGAGTTAATCCTTTCATTTCCAAATGCTTATGCTTGGGTGTCAAAACTCTGTCAACACACATTTCACCTAAGGCATTATCCATTTCTAATGTCCCTAATTATTGAATAGTACATTTAAAATGAGTTCTTATGTCATTAATCAGGAGTACCTTTGACAGGGTTTGTGACTGAGCACCGTAAGGATCAAGTGATTCAGCAATAGCCAGAATGAGCTTGAAGTTTGGTGCTTTCCATTCGACGCCCTTAACGAGCATTTCAGAACCCTTCTTTTGTTTGGCATTGCTTCCACTGGTAGATTCCATCATTTTTTGGTAGATGATAGAATTCGTGAAGATCTCGCTACTAAATTGCTCGAAAACACTATAATGCTCTCTCAAATTGATTTTCTCTTCGAATGCTGTGAATGTGGTGAAAAAAATGAAGTCAAATTCCCATTTTGCTGAGAAATTTTCATAAATTCTTGGTACCATACTGACACAGTGCGTGACAGACTATCATCCACTAACCTAACTCGAAAAGAGTATCAACTCAGCAAACAAACCATATTTCCTTTACTCTCGACCTCGCTTGGTAAGGTCTTCAACCAACTTTCCTTGGTGGAGTCTGATGCAACTCGGTGAAAGATAACCTTTTTGTGATCCTTGTGTATCTGGAATACTGATTGGTTCATTTGCATTCTTCATATTTGTTGGAACTACTTATGATTTTCTTGCTGAGTACATCACCAACACATTCTTAGGAATTTAGTTTGAGAGGATGGAGTCACCCACTTCTTGACTGACTTCGCTTCCATGATTTGAGCTTGTATCCTCAGCAGATTTAGGAATCCATTGCTGCTTCATTTGTTTCCTTATCTTGTCAGCCCTTGCTTTCTTTTCATTTTAAATTTTCCTTATATTCATTTAGTTTTTAGCTATATGACTAAGTTTAGTGCATGTGTAACGCCTTATAGTTGTAACCTTCTTTCTTAGGTGATACCTTGCACAATTTATGCCAGTGTGTCCATATTCTCCACAATAATGACATCTGCACTAGGTATTGTAATCCCATCCAAATATTGCCTTTACAAGTTGTTCAGCTAGATTTAATGATTTGGATCTACATTGAGATGCCTTGTGACCATGATTTTTGCATTTGTTTGCAATCCCATCCAACTCTTTTAAAGAGGATAAACTACCAAGTTGTTTGCAAGGATAAAGAGGAGAAATTGGATAAATGACCATGGACTTCCTTTCAAATCCTTGTTTTTATTGCTCATATTGCTAACTATTTAGTAGATTTGGTGAAAGTACCTTCCTGAGTAATAACCATTAGTAAGATTGAGATTTTTAACCTTGAGAGAGCAGGACATAGGCAAAAGAAATTTGATGTGGCTATTATTTTCAATGACTTCAAGAAATATGAACTCTAAATTGATGTAATTCCTTAATCTTCTCCTGATGGCATTAAGGAGCAGTTGAATTGAAAGCATAGTGAACTTGAACTGGTGGCGAAGTTTGAAGACTATTACAAATGATCCAAATAAATCTATTAAAGATGGTGGATGGTAATTTTTGAATTTTTTTAATGTAATTCAAAATAGTTAAATCAAGGGTATGATTTGCCTAATATAGAAGAGCTGTCAAAATATACTGTCAGCTATTTGGTAGAGTTGGTGGAAGTACCTTCCTTAGTAATTGTAGACACCTAAAAACCTTTAGAAAATAAAGTATTTTTATTTTCTGAAAAAATCTTGATGACATCATCATTTATTAATTAATTAATTATTTAATTAATTTATTTATTTTTATGCCATTAAATCTCTTTATCTTAATTGAAAATATTTAATTAAGGAATCCCTCCCAAAAATGTTTAAATCTTATTTAAACATTATTTCCTTATTTATTAATTATTTAATTAATAAATTGACCAAAAAACCCAAAATAAGTAAAAAAATTATTTTTTGCCCAAAACTTGGCCAATTTCCTTAAGACCACTAACCTCTTCCAAAATCTTCTAATCCTTCTTTAATTTTGATTAAAGGCTAATCCCATCATTTCCTACCCCTAATCCCAACTCAAAATATTTAATTAAGATTAAATAGTAATCCTCATGTTTATTAAAAAAGTTTTAATAAATATCTCCTCAACCCAAACCCTTGAAATAAATAAAACTTTATTTATTTCCTAAAAATCTAATTTATCCTCATCCTAAGAAGTTCTAGACTCTTCTAGAAAGTCTTCATCCACATCCTAGGAAATTCTAGACTATTCTAGAAAGTCTTTATCCTCATCCAAAGTCTAGACTCTTCTAGAAGATGTCTTTAAACCTAATCCTAATCCCCTCCTAACCTTGTCACATTCTCTAAACATGGGTTAAGACTTACTAACCCAAGCCAAAGTTAACAAATATCTCCTCCTTCACCCACCCTCATTAAATGCCATCCACTTGCCTATCCCTAAGCTAATCCTAAACCATCCTAATCCATCCTCTAATCATTTGCACAATCCTAAGCAAGCTTAAAACCTTCCTAATCAAGCCCAAGTCGAAATTCCTCTCATCTCCCTCAAAATATCCCAACCATAAAACTTTATGAAGTCCACTAGGCCATAAATGACTCTTCCAAGCCCTTTTATTGCTCTTACAAGCCATTATGAGGGTCTTTATGAAGATTTTATCCTTTGAGCCTCCTTTTTTTACTCATCCTTCCCCTTTCCTCCATCCTCTCACCATGTGACATGTGTCACTCCCTGATTGGCTGTAAGGAAGCACAATCCATGTGCTCTCCTCTCATGCAATCTGAGCCCTCTATGAGCTTTTCCCCATCCTTGCATCTTAGCCCTCAATCCCTCAAGCCTCTTGCCTATAAGTTGGATCCTTCCCCTTTGCAAAATAACACAATCCATGAAGTAAAGTCATAATGCCATTTTAAGAAGCCATTTTACATCAAAACCATACACTCACACCCAAATTCCAACTTCATTTGAAGCCCTTTTTGAAGCATAAGCTTGCGCATACATCCTATCTATTTAGACAAAGCTACTCAACAAGAGAGCGTCTCATTGAGAGAGTCCATTAATGGCTCATATTCTCAATTGAGAGTTCATCTTAGTCTATCTTGAAGTTTATGAATTTTGTTTAGTTTGTAGAAGCTTTATTTAAATTTGGTTTCTATTAGCATTAAAACATTGCTCATATACATTTGGTTTGTAGACACCTCTCTTGGGATCAAGATTTTGTCACTCGGGCTAAGCCTCAAGGAAATTTATACCCTTGAGAAGTGAAAGAGAAGAAGTGGGTTACCGCTCCTCTCAGTTGTGTGACATCTTTTTGGTTTCATCTACGGATTTGGACCTTACGTACCTTGGGTATATCGAGGACTCCCTAACTAAACCAACTGTCAGCCTTGTAGACAACCATCTAGGATGTTAATGTGTTTGATGTGACTGATCAAAACATTTGTAGACCATACACACTCCTCGGTGCAAGTATCACATTCTGAGAATCAAAAACTTCTATTCGATTGTTTCTATCTATTGTTTGATCTTTTACTTATTGAATGAATGTTTGCCAAACTTGGTCAATCCCAGCTTAGGGCATACTTAGCATAGTCACTGCCTATTCCAGAAGTTGAATGAGTTGAAGCAAAATAATCGAGATCTCTCAAAGCCAAGTAGATTCAGTAATTCATGTCAGAGCAACCCAAACCCAAACAAAAGTTCCACAAAGTTAAACTCAAGCCATCTCATGCATACCAAGAACTTTCAGCCAAGAGAAAGGAACTAACACCAAGTCCTCAAATTTTCAAACTCCACAAAGCAGAGGATAAAGCTACTGACGAAACACTTCAAGAGGCCTAGTTAGAGTGCACCATCAAATTTAGCCAACATCCAGGAGTTAATCCTTCTTATGCCTTACCAACTAGGCATGATTTCTATGATTAGACACCCTTGTTTCTCCACACCTTCTTGGATAAGCTTCACCTTAGAGTCATCTTTGTAGAAAAGTCAGCCATCTTAGGTTATCCCCTTAAGCATTATTAGCTCATCCATCTCATTTAGGATCAAACCATCTAGCTAGCAATCCAAAATCTTCACATCCAAGCCTTCAAAAATTGTTGTCACCTTGCCAAAAGTTTTCCATTCCTAAAATATTTCAAATCCACCAATCTCACCAAGGTTATCCCTTTGATAGAGCTTTGTCTAGGGTAATCTAGCTTTGTCACTTGTTATCCCTCATCACATTGAGCTAAAGGTTGGGATCCACAAGTGGTCAATCTCTTGTTCTTCCTAAAGGATCATCAATCTATCCGTAAGTTGACACAATCACCACCAAGCTTGCACATAGGAAAGCAAACCTTTTGTGCTTTGGCAACATATCTTTGAAGTTAGAATCCCCAACCCAATCCTCCTTAGGTTTTTTCATATAGCTTTGCCTCAACCTAGGAAATCATTTGCATAGAAAAGCCTTCCTCCCTTTTGCATCCACCAACATTTGTTGCATCTCATCCCTAGGAGCATTTTTCATGCCACCCGTCACTCACTTAGCCAAGAAGAAAGAAACAATGAAGCCCTATCATTTGGATCGAACAACCTCACCCCCCTTGAGCACTCAGCCATCCTTCAGCCTAGAGAAAGCTATGCCATCATCTACTGACATTGAAGCTTTCATGAACCAACCAGGAAATGCAGTATTGGTAAACGCCATTATAGACAAGAACAAAGAGACAATCATGGCTAATTTTTGAAGGGACAATGTAGGAACCTTTGACTTTGGAAGACCCCCTCCATTATCAGATCCATCTCACCCATTGTTTTGCCAACTGCCACCACCCATAGGCCCTTATGATCCAAATTATCATCAATATATGCCAAAATAAGAGCCTCCAGCCAATCCATATGATCCAACAGACCCAAACATACCATCATCCACCCAAGTTGAAATCTCCATGCCGCAAGCCAACCTAGCCACCACCACTGCATCCTTGGTTCATACCTCTCCGCTCCAAACCCCCTTTACCCAAAACACCTCATCGTTCATGCCCTTCACTATTGCTGCTACTGCTTACCAACCCAGCCTTCCAAATCCACCCATCTCCCAAATCAGTGCTAGCATCTTTGGCCAACCTCAGCAATATACAATAGGGATGCTGCCCATGGGGCCAAGTAATCAACCTTTCATCACCCCTAGCTTGTTCACCACAGCCCGCAGCACAATCTCATCATTTCCATTAGGTCTTGGAAGCTTAGTGCCATCAGCCACAAATCCACAAGCTACTACCCTCACTCCACAAAGCTATCAAACCAAACAAGCTACTACCAATGTTTTGCCCAGCTCTCAAGTGACCCAAGCTCCCACCACCACTCTACCAAGCTTCCAAATCTAGCCACCAAGCTATCAAACCCCATCAATTCCATTTCCTAGCTTTCAATTCCCACCACCTCCACCACCAACTAATCCATTACCTCCTATTACCAACTACTTTTCAATGCCACTTCTAGGAGGTAACCCACCAATCCAGCCAACCACCAATTATTTGTAGGTACCATCCCAAATGGGGGCACAACCCACATACCTTGGTCAAACCCCACAAGCCCCCCGATCCTTTCCCCAAGCTTCACAACCATCTTATACCTTACCTCCACAAAGCAATTCATTTATCCCACAGCCAGCTTATGTTCCTCAATCCCAACCTCAAATCCCATATCAACAGCAAGCCTCACAGCACATGTAGCACTATGTGCCACCTCCCCCTCAGCAAACTGCCATCCACCATATAGCTACCCAAACAATGTACAATCCCTATTAGCAAATCCCTTACAGCCATCCATATTCAGTGGCCCCATCTAGTGCATACCTACCTCAAGGCACTCCTACATTGGGGGCACCCCAGCCATCACCCATTAATTCAGAATGGGAAGCCATGAAAATAGCTTTGAAGAACATCCAAGAGGGAAATGATCCAAAAACTTTCAAGTTTGAGAATGTGTGCCCTTACCCATTTGACAGAGCCATTACCATGACACCATTCCCCAAGCATTTTGAGACACCCAAATTTGACAAATTTAGAGGAAAAGGAGACCCTGTCACACATATCAAAGAATTTTACATGCACTGCCAAGAAGTGGCATACGATGACATCTTCCTCTTGCATCTCTTTCCCAAAAGCTTGGCCGGACCAGCTCTTGAATGGTTTTATAGAATCTCCTATGGCACAATTAAAATTTTTGCTGAATTATCTGAGGCATTTGTAGCCCAATATGCCCATCTTGTTGAAACAGAGCTATCAGTAGTTGATCTTGTCCACACCAAGCAAAAAGGTGGAGAAAGCCTTCTCGAATATCTGCAAAGATGGCAAACCCTTACCACCTGCATATCTTGCACCTTGCCAGAGCGCCATTTGGTGAAAATGTTTATTGATAATGCCCATCCTAGCTTGGCTCACCACATGACCATGAACTGTTTGCAGACCTACAAAGATATCAAAGAGAAAGGAATGATCCTTGAGCAAGGACTCATTAAAGATGGTGTGGTCAAAATTTACAAGGAAGCCAACCAAAATCAATCACATTCCAATGACAAGTCTAGGTATTGGAACAAAAACAAGCATGTTGCAACAGATGGCGTCACTAACACCAGACATGTGAATATTGTTGGTCCTTCTCACAACCAATCCAACCCACCCTATCAACCAAACAATTAGCAAGCTATCAACTACCAATAGCAAAATAACCACAGCTATCAAAACCACAATCGAAGACCAAACTTTCAAGGGTCTAGCAATCAAGCTAATGCCATCAATGTAGCTATAGGACAAAAGCCCAGATTCCAACCTACACCTAGAAACTATACACCCCTTGGTGAGCCATTGGATGTCATTTTTGAGAAATTAGTCAAGGAAAACCTCATCAAATTTCCTCCTACCCAGCAAATTGACCCAAGCCAATCCAAAGCTGCATGGTACAAAGACAATGAGTACTTCAAATTTCATAGGGTAAAAGGTCACACTACCCTCAGATGCATGAAACTGAAAGACTATGTGCAGGACCTCACTGATTGAAAGGAAATCACTATTGGTGCCCAAACCTCTCCCAATGCAGGCTTACAGATCTATCAAAATGCTTTTCCTCCTCACAACAATCAAAATCCTAAAAAAGCACCTATCCAAACTAACAACAACAACACCAACAACCGTCAACCAAACCAACAGCATCGAAAGAACAATGACCACACTTCATCCTATATAGACTATGGTAGCCTTATAGATTGTATATCCAAGAAAGAGCCTTCTGTCAATGTTATCAATATCCAAGGACCAAACAATGAGTGTGCAGTCACCACTCGAAGAGCCCGATTTAACATCGCAGGCCCACCCGTTTCACCAGCACCATCAGCTCCATCAAAAAGCTAGTTCAATATCTTGGAACACCTTGGGAACATGCCAGCCCAAATCTCCATTTTAGACCTTCTTTGCACTAGTCATGTGTACAAGAACATCCTTGATAGTGCTCTCATAGAATCTCGTATCCCTTTTGATATCAATGCTACTAATTTTCATAATCTTGTTGGACACCTTTCATCCTCATGTGCCTTATCGTTCAAACCCACCGACATACCGGTGGTCGAGCCAGATCACACCCTTCTGCTTCGCATAGCCATCATGGTATCCAATTTTTCCATGAAAAGAGTAATGATAGATAATGGATCAGCCTTGAATATTTGCACCCTAAAATTCATAAAACAAGCTAGGTATACTGAGGCAGATATCATCAGTGAGGTTATCACCATCAAAGCTTATGACAACTTGGAAAGAACCACAGAAGGAACTATTTTGCTGCCAATCAAGGTTGGGCCAGTCATCCAAGAAACACTCTTCCATTTTATTGATCTAAACCTACCATTCAACATCCTCCTCAGTCACCCATGGATTCATGCCATGAAAGCCATTCCATCCACTTACCATCAGTGTGTCAAATTTCCGCATCAAGGCACTAAGGTAACCATCCATGCCGATCCAGAACCCTTTTCTTATTGCAATGCGGTTGAAGCTTCATATACAAACCATTGCCCTAGAATTGATATCGGCACATCCATCGCCAGCTCATCCCATACTTGTAATGACCCAGAAACCATCCTCGCCTCTACCCTATCTACCGTGAAGATCAATAACAAGGGCTGTGGAGAGTATACTCTGTCGGATGCATTTTCTGTCGGGGCACTCCCACTTGATCCACATGCCCATGGATGACCGACATATCACAAAGCTAAGGAGATTCCACCTCCTCGATACAAACAGTTTGGCCCAACAACCTTTGTATCCTTGAAAATCCCTCTTCTTGAGGAGCTCACTCCAGATATCAACAATTGGTTACATAAGGATGCACCTCAAAAGAATCAGGCACACCTTGATCACTTCAGCCAGAAGTATCCCCAAGAACATAAGCTCATCACTGACAAATGGAACTATCAAGGTGGTGGTCTAGGACCAGAAGAAAGAGGCATGCACTGCCCCATCGACGCACACAAGTGGGAATCGAAGTCAGGTCTTGGCTTTGGCATACCCACAACTGAGGGCACCAATACAAATGGTCACGCTTTTTTGAACATTCATCGCGACCTTGTCAAAATTGAAGACACTCCTGAGGAAGTTGAAAAGAGAGCCTACGCCGATATCCTAGACCAAATCTCCCTTGGAGACTCTGTTCTCCAAGAACTATCCATCCACCTCATTGACCTACCACTCGCCCATCCACAACTCATAGATTTGGACCAACCAAGTGTCATACACATTGATGAGTTCACATCAGAGGAAGCACTTTTGAGATTCATGGGAGTTGAAACACCTCACAAGAAAACAAAGCCAGATTTTGCCTATATCTACAAGCTAGATCCCAAGGGGTATTTTGGAGAAAATCCCCAACCTAGTTCCGATACACCCAAAACTGGAACTAAGGTGAATCTGAGACTAGCTAAGGCAGCGAAGAGAACCCCTCAGCAAGAACATCCAGAGCCACAAGCAGAACATGAGGATTTAGCATTACCTCCTCAAGATAATCGACCAGAGATATCTTCTATTCTAATTGAGGCTACTAGGGAAGTCAACATTGGTTCTTCAGAGATCCCTAGGCTTGTTCACATTGCTGCATCCCTATCACAAGACCAAGCTGATCTCCTCTTTGAGGTCTTAAGAGAGAACATTGGCCAATTTGCATGGTCATATCAGGACATGCCAGGGCTTGATCCAAAGCTTGTAGTTCATCATCTTGCAGTCAATCCACAGATCAAGCCCATTAGACAAAAGCTTAGAAAAATGCACCCCAAGGTGACATTACTGGTCAAAGCTGAATTAGAAAGAATGTTAGCTGCTAAGGTTATTTGACCTATCAACTACTCAGAGTGGATCTCCAACATGGTCCCAATCACTAAACCTTCCGGTGACATCGGAATCTACACTAATTGTAGAGATCTTAATAAAGCTTGTCCAAAAGATGATTTTCCCTTGCCCAACATAGATATGATTGTAGATCTTACAGCTGGACATGAAATTTTGTCCCTCATGGACAAATTTTCTAGATATAATCAAATCAAGATTGCAGAAGAGGATCAGCATAAGACAAAATTCACTACCCCTTGGGGAACCTTTTGCTACAACATGATGCCTTTTGGCCTAAAGAATGCTAGGGCTACCTATCAAAGAGCTATGATATCCATTTTTCATGATCTCATCCATAGAATTTTGTTGGATTATGTGGATGATATCTTGGTCAAGTCTCATACCTTCATGGATCATCTTGCTGACCTGGAGAAAGTCTTTGATAGGTTAGCCAAAAATCATCTCATGCTGAATCCCAAGAAATGTGTCTTTGGGGTCACATTTTGCAAGCTTCTAGGCTTTATAGTTTCTAAACGAGGTATAGAGATCGACCCCAAGAAGGTCAAAGCTATCTTAGACATGCCTCCTCCCTAGACACTGCTATAGCTTTGTTCTCTTCAGGGAAAGCTTCAATCTGTTTGGTGCTTCATCTCCCAGCTTGCAGATAAGTGTACACCATTTTCACATTTACTGAAGAAGGATGAGAACTTCAAGTGGGATCCTTTATGTTAGTGTAGCTTTGACCATCTCAAGCAGTATCTCATCAATCCCCCTATCTCGGTTCCACCAGTTCCTGGTTGTACCCTAATTTTGTACATATCAGCAACACCTACTGCTCTAGGGGCACTTCTAGCACAGCTCGATGACTACAGCAGAGAAAGAGCCATCTACTACATCAGTAGAACCCTAGTTGGTTATGAACTCAATTACACTCCTATGGAAAAAGATTGTTTGGCAGTTGTTTTCTCAACTCAAAAGCTTCGCCATTACATACTAAGTCATACCATCCAACTAGTCTCCAAGATTGACCCTCTCAAGTATATGCTCTCCAGAACAGCACTTACAGGCCGTTTGGCCAAATGGGTTATGCTCCTTAGCGAATTTGACATCCAGTATGTGGACAGAAAGGCAATCAAAGGGCAAGCTATAGCAGATCACCTAGTTGATGCACCTCTAATAGATGCTTATCCGTTGATCACAGAATTCCCAGATGAGCATATCTGTCTAATTGAAGAATAACCCCCATGGAAACTTTATTTTGATGACTCATACACATCTCATGGATTAGGGGCAGGAATATTGTTGGTCACACCTTAAGGAAATTACATTCCAAAAGCCTTCAAGCTACAATTCCCTAGCACCAACAATATAGCTGAATATGAGGCCCTCATAGCAGGATTAAAGATAGTTGCAGAATGGAACATTGCTGAGCTAAAAATCTTTGGCGATTCTCAACTCATCATCAAGCAATCCCTAAATGAATATCAAACCAAAGATGAAAAGCTATTACCCTACAAAGAGCTAGTTGATCAGCTAACCTAGCATTTTACAAGGCTTCAGTTTACACAAGTGCCTCGAATATAGAACAGAGCAGAAAATGCTATGGCTACTATAGGCTCGCTCTTGGAAATTCCCCAAGTAGCTACATAGTATGAGTTTTTAGTGGAGCAGCTCCTCACACCCGCCTATGTGAATGAGGATTCAAACCGTGTTTGTATCTTGGTTGATCCCCAATCCCCTTGGTACCATGAGATTCATGCTTACCTTAACAATGGTATCATATCCCCTCACCTCACACATACCCAACACCAGAACCTCATCTGAAAATAATCCCGCTATGTTATCATAGCCAATACCCTATATCGTCGGGGTTATCACGATACTCTCTCTTGATGTTTAGACTAAAACGAGGCCGCGATGGTGTTAAAGGAAGTACACTCTGGACTTTGCGGTGCCCACATGAGTGGTATTGTCCTAGCGTGACAAATCCTTAGAGCAGGCTACTATTGGCCTACCATTGAAGAAGACTCCTATGAATTTGTTAGAAAGTGTCTCCCATGTCAGCAGAATGCAAATCTTGTGCACACTCTAGCACAGGATTTACAACCTATTGCACCACCTTGGCCTTTCGCTTGTTGGGGCCTTGATCTAGTTGGAACTATCACACCCCTCTCATCTGATGGACATAAATGGATAATAATAGCTACAGACTATTTCACTAAATGGGTGGAAGCAGTCCCCCTAGTCTCAGCTATAGGAGTTTAGGTCTCAAAGTTCATCTTGTACCACATTGTTTGCTGCTTCGGCATCCCATCCACCATCTTCACCGACCATAGAGGTAAATTTGAAAATCTCAACATGGAAGAATTATGCACTTCCCTCTGCATCCATCACCACTTTTCTAGCCCATATTTCCCACAAGGTAATGGCCAAGCAGAGGCAACTAACAAAACCCTCCTCAAAATCCTAAAGAAAGTTGTCAATGATTCCGGCCGTGATTGGCACCTACAAATAAATCCAGCCCTATGGGCCTATCGAACTTCCTTCCGTACATCCATAGGTACAACTCCATATTCCCTAGTCTATGGTGCTAAAGCGGTACTACCTATAGAGGTTGAACTTCCCTCCTTGCGCATATCTTTGCAAGGGCAAATATCAGATGAAGAATATAGAGTAGCTCGGCTCACCCAGCTAGATCTCTTAGACAAGAAGTGACAACAAGCCTATGATCATCTCACAGTCTATCAAACTCATCTCAAAAGGAATTTCAACAAGAAGGTGCTTCCACGATACTTTTAGCCAGGTGACATGGTCCTCAAAGAAAACATGAAAGTCCAAGCAAATCGAGAAAAGAAAGGCAAGTTTGAACCTACATGGCTTGGTCCTTATGTTGTCACTGCTTCCTTTGGCTCCGGAGCCTATCAGCTATCTACACCAGAAGGAGAACTCTTGAATGATCCTACTAACATAATTCATCTCAAGAAGTTCTATGCTTGAAGATCCTTGGTATACCCAGCTTTTGAAAAATACAAAAAAAAAAATAGTAAAGAGAAATAAGCGTCCAATGGTGAAAACTTGGCAATTCAAGTGCCTTGGATAGGTACCCTGGTGAAAACCTGGTAATTCAGGCACCTTGTGTACTAAGACTAATCCATTATCTATCACTATCCTATCCCTCATCCATTCACCCACCGTCCCATAAAACACCTACTTGTTCCCTTGGTGTTCCAAAATATCCAAAATCTAATGGAGCTTGTAAATACCTCCTGTACAACTTGTAAAATCTTGTACCTCAACTTGTAAAATTTTGTACCAAAGCTTGTATTATACCTTGTAAATCTTGTACCATACCTTGTATATCTGAATCTTGTCCAAAGTTTGTACCATATTCCAACCTGTAAATAATCTTGTATCCTAGCTTGTATACTATCACGTGCACACACAAAACCCCATTTTCACTTAAGCTTTTCGCAAACCATCTACCTATCCACCTATCACCTATTATAGACATCCCATCCTTCACAAACATTTCCATCTCACAAAAACCAAAAAATGAACAAATTTGTACATTTGTAACATATCTTGGTCCATCATCTTGTACATCCTCTTTAGCTTAGTACCATTGTATCTATCCAACGTTCGTGTCAGTTCATCCTTGATCAACATCTTGCACCCATCGCACATCTTGGTTAGCTATTCCAATGCATCCTTTAGCTAGATTTCATGTCACTAAAGTGTTATCTTTCTTAGTTCAGCTTGCCAGACGCATCACTCATCCAAATCCACCAGCTTAGGAGCTCTCCGATAGGTCCTTGCAAGATATAGCTTTCCTCATGTCTGATCTTGGTTCGTTAGTACCTCGTCCTACCCATCTTGTTGGCAAACAGTTCTCTTTCAAATTTTCACTTTCTTTTGATTTGGACTCTTCCTTGTTGGGTCTTGAAATATCTTTTCCAAGAAATCTCCTTGTTCCCTCCTCAAGGTTGCCACGATCTTCCATATCATGGTATACTACGAATGGGGCAATCAGAGCGTAAGGTCTTGATCATGTCTTTTGCTTATTTTCTTTTCTACTTGTGGGTTACCCAATATCATTTCCACACTGCTTCCTCTGGGATTCATGTGTGATACTGGGGCAATCATTGCATGTTTTTTTTGAGTCAGTTCATCAGTCCTCTAGACAGTTGGTGAAAAGGCCTTGATGTTCTTGGTAACCTTGGAAATTAACCAATAGTCCTATAGCAAATCTAGTGCTCAACTACATGGTGGTACTTCTCTTTGAAGTATCCCCCCACTCAAAAAGCTTCAATGGTTTTCCTTCATCTCCATTATCCCCCATCCATATCCAACATCCGTCTCTCCTACCCCAGCTTATGCATCAGTATCTCTTTGAATCACTCCTCACCTTTAGCTTTAGGGATCCACAATCCTAGTCTTAGGGATCCACCAATCCAAATCAATCCACCAAGCCTCATCTTTTGAGATCCACAATCCTAGTCCTAGGGATCTCCAAAACCCATCTTCCGCCAATCTGACTCACATTCTACCACATTGTTTGTTCCATCCCTTAATCATTTTTCCACAAATGCTAACAAGATTTCCTTGTGGTCTCTTGATATACATCCATAGCTTGATATACCAAGGTTTCCTCAAGCAACCCCATTAAAATTTATTTTTATCCATCCTTCCTCTAGTGGTGGCCAACAACACTTTTCCCTTCTTTGTTTAGGATCAACCCTTGTAGGCCCATTAACAGGCCCACATAATATTATTATTATTTTGATGTGCATGGTGTTATTAAATGCATTTTTATTTTCTAACAAATATTGTCAAAACATTGTTTGTTTTCTGCAAATGTATTTTGCAAACATTATTTGTTTTGGACATGATTGTTTTGATTCATATGTTGTCTTTAAACATATTTTGGTTGGCACACAAATGTTGTCAAAATATGATAAGTTTTGTATTCTGATTTGATTTTTAATAAATACAACTTACAAAAAAAATCCATGGTTTTATTGAACATATATTTTTTTTCCACAAATGTTGCTAAAATATTGCGTGTTTTGTTCACATAAATTTCAAAACATTATTTGTTTTACCCACAATTTTGAATAAGTGCATAAACCATGTAATTTTTGAAAATTGTTTCTAATTAGAATATAAGTTATTAAATCTAACACTTCAAAATAAGATAAGCTACGAAAGTTGTGTGCAAGTAGAAATTGTAGCAATTGGATAAATAACCATGCACTTCATTTTGCATCCACTTCTTTTATATCTCTTAGTGTCAACTATTTGGTAGAGTTACCTTCTACGTAATAACCATTAGTAAGATTGAAATTCTTAAACTTGAGAGAGAAGGACTCAAGCTAAAGACATTAAGTAATATGCATTTTGCATTGACATCATTCCTCAACCTTCTATTTCTAGCATCAAGGAGTGGATGAATTCCATGGATCTATAAAGTATAATGAAGCATAATGAACTTGAATTGGTGGCCAATTTCAAAGACTAAGACAAATGATCTAGAAAAATATATTAAATATGTTGGAGAGGTATTTTTTAACATTTTCACAAGTGATTCAGAATATTCAGATTAAGGGTACAAATTGCTTGATACAGAAGAGGAATTAGAATTGACTATCAACAAAGCATTTAAATTATCCTTGCCTTAATATGGTTGATAAATGCACCTCTTAAGATTTTATAACAATAAAAAATATATACAACATGGCCAATGATGAAACACAATCTATGACCTAGTAAATGTCAATTAAGTTGTTGACGCTTTTATCTCTATATTCTTTTATTCTCTTGTCCTCCCTCCTACTCTCTATAAGCTCTTTGTCCAAATTCTCCACCTTAGATTTTAGCAATTGTACCTTAGAGAGATAAAGAATTATTTATGATAAATTGTGGAAGTGATGATAGTCATATAACCATACTACATTGATCCCTCTTTATAGTTTACTCATTTAGTTTGATAATATGTGCCTCTATTTTTTAACAACTACTTATATGAACATGATAGTGTTTAATATAAATGATAAAACTTGGGAGGCACTTGAATCACTTAATCTTTTTACAATCAAATTTCCAATCAACACACTTGCATCTTTTACCATTCACTATTTGCTAGCAAGCAGGAGTCAATGGGAGACATACAAAGGCCTCTTATATTTTCTATTTTCTTCCTTATAACAATAATGGTTTTCTGATCAAAAGAGATATCATACTGTTTGCATGAGAATAATTCGCAACAAATAGGACACATGAGGAATGAGTTGGCTTGCTTTGATTTTGATTTAAATTAAATTCTAAATTATATGCAACTTCGAGTAGATAGCAATTGAAGTTGTGGGATTAGGAGTCAAATAGTCAAATGCTATCCCATGGTTTTAACTAGGGTATAGTTGAATTGATTGATTGTAAAATATTAACCATTTATTTTTACTATTATTTATGTTGTCTTTGCCTCAACGTTTTGTAATGTCAAGCAACTCCTAATAGAGGCATACACTCAAGCAAACTCTAAAAATTTCAACCGGATTGCAAATGTTCAATGAGACGCAATTGGATTCATAAAAAAACAAAAAGAGGATGTAAGTTTGGGTTACTCACATAAAAATGATTAAATATAAATAATTGCAATAAAAGAAATAACACAATATAAAAAATCTTTCTTTTTTGATGAATTAATTGATAATATCTTCTATTGTTGAGATTTTTAGTTGCAATGGAGTAGTTGTTGGCCATAGAACTAGTGAGACTACAATTGAATGAGTATTTTTATAATTTTTCAGTATTTAACCACATTTTACAATTTTAAAATCAATTGGACCATATAAATTGACAAATGATATTTTTATAAAGTCATATGACATTTTATATTATACCTAGTCTTAAATATTTTTATTACAAATAAATATGATATAGTATTCTCATTTATAATATGTCTTTTAATAATTTAAAAAAAAAATTAACCCAAATTTTCTTGTAGAGATATAATTTTTAACTTGAGATTTTTATTAAAATAGATGTTTAAACTAATTTCTAATATGAATTTGTAAATTTAGAAACTTAATCCATTCTCTCGAACTGAGTTCACAAATCACATTTTGTTGTTTGACACCGTATGAACATCCGCAATGATAAAATAATTTGCAAGAAGATATAACTCACGATTGTCAAAATTTAAAATAGAAACAACAGTAGCTTTACCATACCAACATAGAAGCTTGATTCGCTCAAGATTTCTTTTGATTCGTCTTCAAATTTGTTTTAGATACGATGCATAACCTTGCTAATTTATTTAACAATTTCAATCAAGTCGAATGCTGCAACAGCAGAGAAGTGAAATTATAACAAGGATTAAACTTGCCATGAACAAAAAATGTTGATTCAGAGCCATGAATTATAGGAATTCTTTGCAAGAACTTCATGTTTTTTTCTTGAACGATCATTGATCTCCTTATCATGAGCATTTCTCTCACATCTGCTGAAACTTCTTGCTCCTCTTCTTTTGGCTGAACCAAGTTCACCCTAGGCTGTCTTCCTTGATTTATTTTTGGCATGTTATAATTTGAGCATTCAAAGGCTCTATGTCCTTCTTCTCCACATGTGAAATAGGTAAAGGGCCTCTGTGGTTTTCCCATCCTCTTCCACTACCATAACCTCATCCTCACTAAAATCCCTTTCCTCTTTCCTATTTTGTAGGATCTTGTCTATAATCTATATTTATTTTAAATCCTTGGGAGGATTCTCCTCAACTGTAATTAGTATCTCATCAAAATGGTGTTGAGCGACCCCTTCTTCCTCCTCTATTCCTTTGATTGTATTGTTGATTCTATTTTTCTTTAGCCTTTAGGGCCAGTTGGGAGGCCTCTTCCATACTTCTAATAGGATGCATGCTCAATTCATCTTAGATAAGTTTTTTTAGGCCAATTATGTACCTAGCAGTCATCTGCTCATCATCTTCTTGATGCTCTATTCTCATGGATAACTTATAGAACTCATTTGTGTACTCTTGTATAGGGAACAAATTCTGCTTCAAATTCTGGAACTGATGAAAGAGAGTTTTTGAGTAATCTAAGGGTAAGAACTTTTCCCAAAGCTTTTTCTCCATCTTGCTCCATGTTTTGATCTTTTCCTTTTGTTTTCTAGTTTGTTCCTTTTGGAGGTGATCCCACCATATCATTGCATGTCCTTTTAATTTTGTGCATGCAAACTTCATTTTCTTTTCCTTTGCCATAGGTTTCCATTCAAAACATATCCCCATCTCATTTAGCCAGTCTATCAACTCTTTTGGCTTAAGACTATCAACATAGTCTAAAACTTTGATCTTGATCCCTTCATTTTTACCTTCTAAAACCTAAAGCACTCTATCTTCATACCTCAACTCTTCCAAGTGTTCTTCATTTTGATTAGCACCTCTTTGATTTGCCTTTTCATCTGATTCGTTCTCTCCTTGTACTACTAGTATTCCTTGATTATCCATTCGTTCATTCATCCATTCAATCTACCTCTGCATATCCATCATAAATATATGCATTGGAGTGAGACCTCCTCTTCCTCTTCCTCTCCCTCTCCCAACCATCTTCCCACTCTGATACCAAATGATGTAGCCCAAACCCTTCAAAATAATAACTCATAAAATTACACAACATAGATGTTTAGAATGCCAGATTCTTCATTAAAATTCTCCAACTCTACTCTGACCCTATAATGAAAGAAAATCAACTAATTATAACAATTTTGAAAATTACCATATTTGGAATATTTTCAGGGAAAATAAATTTTTCCATATTTGGTAATTTTTGAAACCCATCCTATGAATCTTGATTTTTCTCAAGAAAATCCCCCAACTAAGACAAGATGAATTGCCAACTGATCTATGAAATCAAAAATATGATTTTGGATTTATTACAAAAATAACTTTCTAAAAAATTGGAAAAAACACAAAAATCCAATTTTGGAGGCCAAGATGATATTTCAGGCTCCCAAAAAAAAAGTCAAAATGGCCACCAATCGAGATGAGCTCTATCAATAATCTTAATAGCTCCTCCTCAGACAATTGCCTGTAAAATTTCAACCAAAACCCACATCCAAGTCAAAAGTTATGACTCCCATAAGTTGATGCATCACACAACCCTTCTTGTATGTACATATGCATGTATGCATATGAACAAAATCATGTTGTTGGATGACTGGAAGATGGTTCTTGCAACATTGACCTTATTAAGAGGATTTCACAAAAGTTCCTTTATGGATCCCAAGCAATATTCATTTTAAATACCGTTACAATTTTAATTCTTGAAAATGTAGATACTTGTTGGAAATATAAGAGGAGTAACTCAGAGGGGAGGGATGAATCAGTTACTAGAAAAATATATCCTAGATCCCTTAGATGTCAATACAAATCAACACTTTGATTAAATTGTATTCGGTTGTAACTCGACAAACACACATGACTCAGTTTACTCTAGCAAATATTGTAACTTGGCAATAACTAAACTAACAATAATAACTTAGCAAGTGCAAAACATAAGAATTTCTTTTTTGTGACTCAACTTAAGATTAACTTAGTTGCATACACATAAAAGAAATAGCATGAACACAAGTGACACCAAAACATGGGAACCTAATTTGGGAAAAACCACCAATTGCAACTAGTTACTAGTTTTCACTATTCTAAAGTGAGCCCTCTTAGGAGCCAACCCTGTTAAAGGTTACAAAATAAATTGTTAGGTGTGACCCTATTAGAGGATTTAATCGCCCTGTTAGGAGTGACCTTGTTAGAGGTCTTTAAACACTTCAAATAGAAATGCTACCTTGTTAGAGATTTTACAAATAGCTATTAAGCCAACTCGGTTAAGAAATTCAGATCACTACTACAATGGTTAGAGAGTAACAATGAGATGAACTGATTTCTGATGCAACTAAATTGTTGATTATAGATCTCAATTTTGGCTTGTATACTTGATCTTTCCTAGTCGAATGTATCTTTACAACTCAACAAGGATATTATGCTTATCCTTCTAATTTGCTTCTTATGAGCATCATCAAATCTTTTATTTTTCCACACATTTAATCCTCAACTTGACCTAATATTTATATCTTACTGATGTTGTCAAGTTAGCTTGAATACAAATTAGAATACTTAATTTCAACTCCTCAGTCAGCTAGAACCAACAACTAAATCAATTGTACTGAATATTGCAAAACAAGAAAATCCTTCGTTGCATATTTACAAAGTTCCTTTGGTAACTAAGTGAGCTCAGTTAACACCGGTTCCATCCAACATTTTCTTCATTAACAAAGTGAGCTCAGTTAACACTCAACTTCTACAAACTTCCCTTTGACAGACCAAGTGAACTCGGTTGACACTGTCTTCTAAACTAGGCAAACTTTGGAATGCTTGACAGACAAGGAAACTATCTTCATCACCTGAGTGAGCTCAGCATACATTGACTGGAAATGATATGACATTTTGTGTAACATCAAAGACAATACATAATTAATCAATTGTTTTCAACAATACTGATTAAAGAAATGTGTATAAGAATGACTATAGACTTCCAAAAGAAAAGCTTACAAACCCTTAGATTCAGTTATCACGAAGTTGAAAGATGAATATACAACCAACCAAAATAAAGACAAAGTCTGAAAACCCTAAGAGCATTTTATAACAACATTTTTTTTCTTAATATCAATATTTCAAAAATTATATTGTGAATTATTAGAGCATTTGAAATGAAACGATTGCTTCCCATTAACAAGGAACTTCTATGTAATCCTTCACAATGTATGAAAAAAGTGAAGGTGATGATAATGTTGAAGAAAGAGAAACAACCAAGCATAATTAAACAATTGAGTTTCAATAAAGCCTTGAAGAGATAATAATAGATTCTGACAATAAACTATCTTTAATTTCTAGCAACAACAAATCAATTAACATGCAACAAAGTGAAGGTGAAGGTGGTGATCATGAGATTGAAGAAATAAAGACAATGGAATAGAATCAATCAATGGATTTTGAGTAGAGCCTTCCAAAAATAATAAAGTGAAAAAGATGAAGATTCTATCAATTCTAGAGGTTATCGAACTAGGCTAATTTTTCATTAATTGTTTGTTAATACAATTTAAAGTGGTTTCAATGATTTTGCTATGAATTTTTTAGAGACAATGTCTTTGTTCCTTTAAAGCAATTAGACATTACTCCCCATTAGCAACACCATGAAAATTTAGATTTCTAAACAACAAATCCTAGCTTTGGAATCCATCAGAATCATTGTTAACAATCTATTTCTGGTCACAACATCACTTTTTAGTAGATACATAAAATAAAATGCATGTAATTTACATCAATTAAGATAGAAAAATAGAAATACAAAGTGAACCAAAATAGAAAAAATCTGGAGATGCAATTTACATTAGTTAAGATAGAAAAAGAAAAACACAGAGTGAACCAAAATTGAATTATCAAATTTGGAGAGCTTATAAATATGTTTATCACATTAAATAAGTTGTAAACATTATGTAGCTAGTTCCATAATCTTAAAGCTACTTTGCAATCCACCACACTTTTACTATACACTTGCACCATGTCCAGATGCAAGGTCTAGTATTACTATGATTGAAATGAAATCTGAAACTAGACATGTCAATAAATATAGTTTATTATAATATAGTTTCTTTTATATAAAAAAATAATTTAGGAATTTGTTTAGTTTCCAATTTAAGTAGATATTACACATTTACTTATTATAGACCTCCTTACCAGGGCATATTATAGACCTCCTACGAACTTTGCACCTGGTGTATGCAATTATAAATCTTAAGGTCTACGCAATTTTTATTTTGTTTTCACAAAGTTGGATATGTTTATTAATACAAAATATACAATATTCTTAAATTCTTTTAAAAATCATCTCACTTCACCACTTTAAAAATCATACCTCTTCATTACTTTGGAAATTTAAATATCTATAAATTATGACTTCCATTCAAAACAATTTAAGGACAATTTCACAATATACAAAGATGAAATATCACAACTTTGAAATTAATTTTCTTTACCTCAGCTTGGTCAGATGTGATTATAGATCTGTTTACATACATAATTGGAAAAACCATTTACACTACATTTCTCTAACTAGTTTTTTATTAACATAGATGTTTAAACTAATTTCTAATATGAATTTGTAAATTTAGAAACTTAATCCATTCTTTCGAACCGAGTTCTCCAATTACACTTTGTTGTTTTACACCAACAAAAAAACCTGCAAGAAGATAAATCACGAGTGTCAAAATAAATAAAAAATAGAAAAAAATAGACATCAAAAGTCATTTGTGTATCATTTTGGACTCTCAATATAATGTAAACACTAGAGTATGCCCCTTTTATCAATGTATAATATAAGACTTCAATCCCAAGAAAGACTGGAGATTTTCTTGCCCCATTCTTTCCTACCAATGCCTATCAAACAGTGGATTGCTTATAAATTTAAATTTTATTATAAAATATATCAAGGCTACGATCGTTTACCAATTTTTTAAAATAAAAAAAAGATAAGTTCAATGAATTTAACAAATAACAAAATATGGGGCTACTTTTTTTAATAGATTCCTAATATTTCTTCTTTCTTCTTTAACAAAAACTATGAATCTTGACAACCCCTCTAATGTTCAACATGTGATACAAGAGTGTAAGTACATTTGTAAATTTATTGATGAATTCGAATAAACTCTTAAAAGAAATATAGGGAATAATAGAAAACATAATTGAATATTTTTAACATATTGACTATGAGCTAAAAAAAATAAGGACCATTGATTAATCCCCTCTTATTATGTAAAGAAAAAATACTTTTAATTTTAGAATCAACATTATAATTTAATGCATACAAAAATCTTGATAAGATTATTAGATATAGGTGTATACCTATATTTTCCTATTAGTGTTATTCATTTTATTATTCTTAAATTCTAAAACCATTACATTAATAAAAAATTAATTTAAAAAATATATACACATTAGATTTATTTTTATTTTTTTCAAAATTAAAATGTATGCACTTAACTTTTTTTTAAACTTGATTAGTTTCAATTTTGACAAGCTTAATTTTGTTTAAAATCTGATAAATATTTAACAATCTTCACAAAATCTTATTTATCCACTACACTATACTTTTCACTTAGCAAATCTATTAAGCTGACGATAGGAAATTAGTGTACGACATGCAGTGAGAGTTCCACATAATTTCTGTATGATACGATCCTGACATGAATGCATGGGCATTGGCATTGGCAAGTATCCAGCCACCACTATAAATTTGTGGCTAGAAATAAATAAATAAAAAATAGAAATAAAATCTGCAAGATGATACAGCAGCAGTTCTAGCAGAGAAACTTGATTTATGAAGATTTCTTTTTATTTATCTTCAAATCGATGTCGGATACGACGCGTAACCACGCTAATTTATTTACCGATTTCAATCAAGTCGAATGTTGCGGCAGAGAGAAGTGAAGTTAAAACAAAGGAAACTTGCCATGAACAAGAAATGGAAACTTACCTTACTATGAAACGATCATCCTACGCAAAATTTATATATAAACCAGGAACAAGCCTTTGCTGTAGACTCCAATTGCATCGAAAGAAGAAAAAGAACAACAAATTTCAAAGAGGAGAATGGCGATTGGTGAGATGGTGAGAAAAGTTGTGGATCCAGCCAAGCGTCTTATTAAATGGTCCTTCAACTACGTTTCCAGGAAGCGCACATTTGAAGCAGCTGTGGAGGAAGCTGTGCAAAATGCAGAGCCAAAACAGAGGAAAAAGGCAAGAACAGGAAAACATGTGACCTTTGATTTAGATAAAAATGTCACCTTTGTTTTAGGGCATGCAGAACCAGAACAGAGGAGAAGCTTCAATACACACAAAAGTCTCACTTTTTCTAAAGGAATAGACGAGGCTACCTCTAGTCCTGCAAAAATTGCTAGAGATTTTATGGGTTCCCTGTCTCGCAGGCGTTTTGTAAAGAAGTCATCTAATAGGCTTCGAAACAGACCCCAACTCCTCAAGCATTGCACAAGTTTATTTACAATTAGTGAGGAGCAGACGGCACCCCTGCAATCTCCCACTGCAAATGAAAAGCAGGTGAAAATCCAAGTTTCACAAACATGTTTTTCAAGTTTTTCATCATTCTTTTTTATTTGGGTTTTAGAGATTAAACATTCATGTTTTTCTTTGATTTGGGTTTTAGAGATTGAACATGCATGATTGATTCTCTTTGATTTGGGTTTTAGAGATTAAACATTCATGATTTTTTTTTTCAGTTTTAGAAATTAAATATTCATGATCATCTTTTTTATCTGGGTTTTAGAGATTAGACATTCATGATTCTCTTTGGTTTGGGTTTTAAAGATCATTTCTTGATTCTCTTTGATTTCGGTTTTAGAAATTAACATTTGGTTATGATTTTCTCTGTAGGTGTTAAAAAAGAGGAGCATCATTGAACTTGGAGACCCCATGAGAAGGACCCGACAAAGGATGGCCTCTTACACCACATGGGGTAATTTAAGTCCATTTTATTGAATCAGTTGACAATACACCTCTGTCAATTCAATTCAATGATTTTTTTTATCATCACATGTAAGTAAATCTTAATCTAGATGAAATGGAAACTGATTGCAGTTAATAAGAAACCAATTGAAGTGGAGAAGCAGAGTGTTTTGTCAGCACTTGAATTTCAAGTGCCGCAATCCAAAGAAACGGCTCTAAAAATTCCTGAGCATGTGGAGCATGCTCAGCCACTTTCTAAGCAAAAACCTCCAACTCAATTAAACTTGAATGATGATCTTCAAGTTTCATTAGGTTCTTCTGAACCTTTAGCTAAAAGTAGGTGCATTTCCTTTTTGTATATAGTAAATAATTATTTTGTGTCTACATATAATAGTTTTTTTTTTGCAATCCATAGTAAATCTTTGTACTGTTTCTGGATTCAATTTACGTGTGTTTATTTATATCAACAGATCATACTAAATTTTGCTTTTTGTTTGTTTGGCAGATAACTTGAGCTCTGTATCTTGTTCAGAGGGCCCCTCTACATCAATTCTTACAACACCTGGAGAGGAGGCCAGAAGAAATTTGACTGAAATACAACTTGAGTTAGGTCGTAGGATTTTAGAAAATTTGCTTGAGGACTTGAACATTGTACCAAGTTCAAATGAGGAGTTGACCCAGCTAAAACTTGAGCTTGGTTATAAAGTTTTAGAAAATTTGGATGAGATAACATCTTCTCCCGAAGAAAATCCTTGAGTTTAGATAAGTACTTGAAGGGAATGACAATCTTCCCTTAACAAATGCTCAAGAAGCAACTATATCCTATGGAATTGAGGATATAGGCATCACCATTCTGATGTAAGTTAAGGTAGACACGACACTGAATTAATCCTACTAATTATATTTTATGTGACAAGATGTTTATGGTTTGTCATTTCGTCTTTAAGTTCTCTGGCTTATTTGGAATGGTAGAAATGAAGTAGTTGTTCATGCTAGGAAACACTTAAAATGTTGGCAAAACAAAAGAAATGATATCAAACAATACAAACATATCATGGTCAGCTCTTAGTTGTATCGGATCTTATCTCATTGTTGAAAGCCCAGATTTACAAATGGAAATGTAGTCACCATATCTACTACGCACCTCATTACTCTCTCTGTGAATTGCTTGGCATGTTGTAGTAGGTATTATACAAGCATATACCCCAATTCACTTGGGGTAAAGTTTATGTTTTCTTTTCTGCTTTCATTTCAATTTGCACTCATTAATGTTGTATCCACGAACGAAGTTGTATATTATTGTTTATTGACTCTTATTATTGTTGAAGCTATGGAGGAGAGTTGTACGAACGAAGTTGTATATTATTGTTTATTGACTCTTAAAAGCCATAGATGAATGTTGTATGATAAAAAAATGTCATACCCATTTGAGATATCTTCACCAAAAGCCACACAAAATTAATGAATTAACAAGGGTAACATTTTGATCTTATCAGATACAAATACTGGAGGCTATTGAATATTGTATGATACAGATTCACTCTCTAAGGGAGAATGAATCCACAATTTGTGCTGAGGTTTGGTTTTTAAAATGGTTGATTGACTGTGGAGGCTAGAATACAAAGTTTGTGTTTTTGCATATACATATTAACTTCCATGAATTGTTTTCAAAAAATAAATGTGATCACAAAGGTCTGAAGTCAGATGTAATGGCTTATGGATTTCCTTACATAGGTTTATACATGTTCCAATTCAAGTGAATGGAGTTTCTATTTTGAATTTTATAATTTATAAATAAATCTTTTGAGGATGGATTCTAAAAACTTGTAAGATTCAGATATTTCTCTGAGTAGTGCTCTTGTTTATATGTATACTAAATGTTTTTTTAGATTAGAAGCACGCCAAGTGTTCGATAGAATGTCTGAAAGAGATGTAATCCTATGGACTTCACAGCGATTGCCTCCTGTCTACTGCTCTGGAATTCCATTCAACAATCAATAGCCTCTATGTGAATGCATTTCTCACATGGAATCATGCAGGTTGCTTCCCTAATTCGAATGGGGAATTGAACAACACTTAAGCTTTAAATAGGTGTGGGAAATTAGGTTGATGTCCTGCTCCTTTTCATCAGAGTTCTTTCAGGTGCAATATGATCTCTAATGATATTGGGAGGTGCTTGTACCGACACAGTCCAAGATCAAATTCCTTTCACTGCAATAAGATTTCTGAAGAGAGATCCAACATTGCATATCACAATCGAATAATTAACCTTTTTAGTAAAGTTTGTATTTGTTCTGTTTATGTTAGTGTCTTCTTTCACAGATGTGAAGTAATACTATGTATCCTGAATGTTGTATCCATAGACCACAACTAATGGGGTAAGTCTTTGCCATCTCTATATTATTATTGTGTGTAACAGTAGTAAGCATTTATTTATTTATTTATTTTTATTTTTTTGGGCCAGTAAAAGAATATTGAAGAGTATGGAATGGTCTCAGGTAAGGATACTTTAACCATTGAGATCTTGTATCGGTCACTCCACACATTTTGATTTTGAGCTAGTAAGATTAATGGTTCAAAGTAAAACACTATGCAAGCTTATTAGGAGACCTATTTAAAAATTGGTCTAGAGAAATTACTGAACAAAGGACAAGAGTTGGTTATGGAGCACGGTTAATTCCCTCTATGTAGGAATACCTTTGAACAATGCTTACAATGGTGGCCTTAGGCTGGTTCCATCTTCATACCAATCATTATTAA
This sequence comes from Cupressus sempervirens, assembly GCA_028749045.1. Classification (NCBI taxonomy): domain Eukaryota; kingdom Viridiplantae; phylum Streptophyta; class Pinopsida; order Cupressales; family Cupressaceae; genus Cupressus; species Cupressus sempervirens. The sequence continues at coordinate 369,543,352 of CM053792.1, read as the reverse complement.
TTATAATGAGGCCTTAAGCTAACCTACCAACATGTAGAAATGAGTTGATTTTAATCAAATTATGAATAGAAAAACTTAACTTTGTGGAATATTGATCAAATGGATAAAGTTGCTTAAAAAAATAGGACGTACAAATACATTCTATGTGGAGTAAGGTGATTTTGATTTTAGAAAAGATCCGATGCCCACCCCCTATTTGTAGGGACACAATGATGTAGCCCAAATTCTTCAAAATAATAACTCAAAAAATTACAAAACCCAGAAGTTCAGAATGTTAGATTCTTCATTAAACTTCTCCAACTCTAGTCTGCCCCTACAATGAAAGAAAAACTATAACCACATGCAACCGATTTGCACTACCCTATTTTAGGTCTTAAAGGAAAAATTATCAACTAACTTTTGAGCACAAGGCTTTCCTTAAGAAAAAAACACATCAACCAAAAGAAAACTCATTTCTTAACCAAATTTGTTATACAACTTCTCAAATGAAAATTTCATTTATTTTCCATATGTCAAAATGCTAAAATCATTTCAAAATAACCATAAAAAAGATAAAAGTATTCCTCTTTTGAACCATATATTTCTTTTCCCAAAATAAAGACCACACAAAGATTGATGTTCTATTCAAAATAGAGAAAACAACAACCAAAACATTATGCCTTTCTTCTTTACATGCTGACACAATGACTGAATTTCACAGTCATTAACAATTTCAATATCAAATTGAAATGAAAGAAAAATTTATGCATTGATATCATTTCTAGATTTTGTCAAGCCCTATGTAAAATTTTTTTTACCAAACTAACAAAACCGTTATAAATAATATTTTAGAATAAATGCATTTGCAAGTTGAGTTCTCATACCTATAGCTAAATATACTCATTTTGTTACCTTTCTTTGCATCTTGATAAATGATTTCACCGCTATTGAAACCATCTTCTACTTGTCATTTTTAACTCAAATGAAAATAAAGAAGAGGTAATAAAAGCTATATTAGAACCTTGAAACATAAGATAATCAAATCATATTGAATAAATCATCATTGTATTCCAAGCTATGTCTTATGGAAGAAAAACCATTATATTTACCATATGAATCTGAATGCATACACTCAAGAAGACCATCATTTTGATTGCCAAAATAAACTAAAACATATATTGAAAAATCCAAAACATAACCTTAGAAAGAGCTTCAAAAATCAGTGAAACATGGCAGTGACCTCTACATAACGTTTTCTTGAATAAGCAATCAAAACATTGTTTTTGCATCTTTTACGAATGCATAACACTTTCCCAAAAAAAATTAAATTTTATTTGAGATCCACTATACAATTTTAAAATGTGGCTTCAATGATAGCCAACCACCACATGTCATGGGCTTAACCCAAGTCAAATATCTTACTCAAGAGCATAGTAACGAGACTCGCCGCAAGTCGAGTGAGTCATCCAAGTTAGCGAGTCAAGTTATTTCAGCCGGGTCAAACTGACCTGTGACCCTAGCTCAGTGGGTCAACTTGGCTGACTCGGTTGGGTGACTTGGCTGACTCGCCTAGGTGACTCGACTGGCTCATTTGATTTGGTTGATTTTTTATTTTTTTGCCTTTGTAGTTACGTAATTGATGTATGTTACATATGTGATCAAATTACCTTCTATTTTATGATCTTATTGTGTCTTTAATCTTTATTCAAGAATGGGTGCATCGAATTAATTTAAATCCAAAAAAATCTCTAAATTTCAAGGGTTTTATCACTTTGCTTAGTCACTACCGAGTCAGGGCACTAGTCAAGTTACCCTTGCTAAGTCCGAGCTGGGTCCGAGTCTTGTTACTTTTCACAAGAGTTATCATTTTGAGCTGTCAAAAACATTTAATTAATGCACCCCACTAAAAATATAATTAATATCATGTTAGTATCTTTCAAAGACTATTCAATGCCACCTTTTCACTTCATAGTTTTGCATCAAGGGCAAACACATTTCTAACAAACTCCCTCATTTGTCCTTGAGGTAAAATCATTTGTTTCATTCCATTCATCATAATATATATATGCAAATGTAAATGAATGTTTTAAAATCAATTCATATACACAAATAAGTATATTTAGAAAGAGTTGAATATACATACTTGTATATATGATATCATTCATATACATTTGAGAAAATGTGATTATGATATATAAAACACATCAAATGAAGTGTCATGAAGAACATAACATATATACTCGTCCATATTACATGAAGATCACACCCTGAAGTCAACTATCAATATCAACATCAAACTGATAATTGTCAAGAAAGCTTACCAATATCAATACCACTGAAAAAAGATATTAGAGCACTGATAAAAAATGAGCCAATTATCATAAATATTAAATGCACCAAAATCACTGCAATTACCTATCACTGAATAACTGGAATCAATATCACAAATATCACTATCAAACACATCACTGTCATCAAGAAATACAACCAATACCAACTATTAATACCATGACCCAAATCACAACCTAGAAAATATATCATTTGAATCAAGCTGAAATTGATAAACACAAACTAAAATTGATCAAATATCAAGATGGAAACAAAAAAATTCTCTCCCATTTTGCATCAAGGACACCAATAAATCTCCTTTTATGAAACATAGATGTTTACAAGTAGGAGTAGAAAGATACAAAAGACTCCTCATTTGAAAAAAATATTGCAATAAGGATTGAGGGAACTACCAATCTCATTCGAAACTTCTGAAAAGAGTCTCAACGTATAGGTTTAGTGAAAATATCAAATTGTCTTTGAGTAGGGACATATACCAATTGAAATTCATTTTAAAGTACCTTATCTTGAATAAAATGAATCTTAACAATGACATGCTTAGTTCTAAAGTGCAGAACTAGATTTCTACTTAACAAAATAGCACTCATATTGTCATACATAATGGAAATAGGCTTTGATACCTGTATACCAAAATTGAATATTTGATAATCCATCCAAATTAGTTGTGTACAACATGTTGTGGTAACAAAATGTTCAGATTCACAAGTAGATAAAGTTATACAATCTTGCTTTTTACTATGTTGGGCAACCAAACGGTCACCAAGGAAGAATGCAATACTACTAGTGCTCTTTTTGTCCTCAAAACCACCCCAATCTACATCTGTATAACCAATCAAGGTAAAATCATTACTGTTTTGTTACCATAGACCAAAATTAAGTGTACCTTAAATGTACTTGAATATTCTATTAACTACATAAAGATGAGAGTATTTTGAAGCAGATTGAAACCGAGATAATAAACATACAACTTGCATACAATCAGGTCTAGAAGCTATTAGATATAACAAACTATCAATCATGGATCTATATTTTATTTTATTAACTATAGGAGAATCATCATTTGTAACCAACTTGCAACTAGTTTCCATAAGGGTGCTAACTGGTTTGCAATCAACCATATCAAATTTCTTTAACATTTTTTTAGCATACTTTGTTTGTGAAAAAAATAAGCCATGTTCAAGTTGTGATACTTGTAAGCCAAGAAAAAATGTAAGCTAACCCAAAAGGGACATTTCAAACTCGGATTCCATAATGTTAGAAAACTATTTTGGCAATCGTCATTAGTGGATCCAAAAATGATATCATCGATATTAATCTCAACTACTAAAATATCATCATTTACAACTTTTGTGTATGATGTGCAATCTACACCACCACAAGTAAAGCCATTAGTAATAAGATGTTTATCCAACTTGGAATACCAAGCCCTAGGGGCTTATTTCAAGCCATATAATGTCTTTTGAAGACAATATACAAAATTTGGTTTTTTAGAAGATTCAAAGCCTTTTGGATGTTCCATATAAACCTCTTCCTTAAGATATCTATTTGAATATGTTTTTGTTAGATCCATCTAACAAGAAATATTCTAATTGACTCCATTCTTTCAACTACTGGAAAAGTTTTTCCAAAATAAACACCTTTACACACAAACCTAGCTTTATTTCTCACAACTTCTCCATCTTCATTTAGTTTATTTCACAACACCCATTTTGATCCTATGATTTTTTTGTCATTAGGTCTAGGAACAAGTTCCCATTTTTTTTTTCTCAACTTGATTGATTTCATCTTGTATAACATTTAGCCAACAAGGATCCACAAGTGACTCAATCACAGTTTTAGGTTCAAATTATAATATTAGATAGAAATGTTCTGCAATATGAGCATGTACATCACTTTTGGCTTTTCTTCTAGTTAAGAGTCTATCCTCTTTATCTCCTATAACTACAGACTTAGGATGTCTCTTGGAAATGATTCTAGAAGAAGTTTTTAGATTAATATTGGTCATGTTAGGGCTTGAATGTTTTTCTTGTTCATTTGAGTCAAGCATTTTTGAATTAGCACGATCAGATTCTTGATCATCATAAATGTGTTCAATGCTTTGAAGGAAATCTTCTTCAATAAATTTTTCATTATTGTTATTCAACAAATAACTTGCATCAAATACAATATGTATGGCTTCTATGATTTTATTTACCCTTTAATTGTAACATTTTAAAGCTTTCCTATGTGTAGAATATCCTAAGAAGATACCTTCATCAAATCTTGAATTGAAACTCTCTCAGGAATCATTATTCTTTTTAATAAAATATTTACAACCAAAGAATTTAACATTTGTATTTTTACCATTCCATAGTTCATAAGGAGTATAGTAGTTCTTACTTTGATTTGAACCTTGTTTAAGTTATATACACCTATGTGAACAACTTCTTGTTAGAATGTTTAGAATAAATGAGAGGGGGGGAGGTGTTGAATCATCTACTCAAGGTCCATTAGTACCAATTGAACAATCAAACAAACAAACACTTTTTTGTCTTGCTTATGTTGTTGTAACTTGGTCTCTACTATGATCTGAATAAAAATATTAACTAGTAGTTCATTGTCCTAATATAACATACTTGTTGAATGTAATAATTTGAAATGTAAAGTACCATAATACATTCAACACAACTCTGACACTAGGATTTAACATGGAAACTTGATTTGGGCAAAACCACCAGCACCATATCACCATTTTTTCACTCTTCTAAAGTGAGCCTTGCTAGGAGCCAACCATATTAAAGATACATACTATTAAATGTGACTTGGTTATAGGATTTAATCACCCTATTAGAAGTGGCCTTGTTAGAGGACTTTAGAACATTCCATTAGAATGTCACCCTATTAAAGGATTTACACAAACTATTAAGTCCTTAATGACTATTAGGTCAACCTTTGATTAAAAGTATTTCAATGCAAATTGTTTACAATGGTTAGATAGAAAACAACAGGGTTTGATTTGTATGATTACAACTCACTTTGTAGTTTTAGATATCTATTCAATTCATGTGTTGATTCCCTGATAAGCCTCCCTTGTCACCTTCGTCCTTGATTTTATTGATAACCCTTCAAACAATCACCCTTCTCTTCACAATAAACTTAAGCCTTCTCCTTAGATTTTCTTATCAAACTCAACAACTTTATTCCATCTTACTGGAAATCTTAAAAATATGTACAACTTCTATGCTTTGTTCTTCTTCTTCACATATCTCTCTTTCATTCTCTTTTGTGCTCTATATAGTTCATCTTTGTGCCTCCTTAAATAGGTAATTCCAATCCTTTATCATTTTCCATAATCACCATAGGTCTTAGAGTTTGTGGTCTAGTCTAATAGATTCATTATATATTCTCAACTCCTTTTCTAGAAACTTCTCATGAATTTTTTTCATTAGATATCTTACCTAATCCTCTCCTTGAATTAAATGATCTCTATAGTTAGTTCTAACACTTAACACATTCTAGAATAGATTTCACGAACAACAAAGTGGGAATTTGATCAATCAAGCTATATATTTCACCTCATATAGTGGAGGATGGTCGACACATCCATTTGTCTCAATGCATACAGTCCTACACTACTTTCACTCCCGATCTAAAGAATGATTGTATTATGTGGAACTTCGTCCCTGTATTTAATTGTAAATGATGATATGATGGACTTCTTTGATTACTATGTTCATTCACAATCTTTAATCATTTGTATATTAATGCTCCTTTTAATTTCATATCTATGTAATATTTTGACACTAGTAATAAAATTATACATATAAATTTTGATACGTAATTGATGCATATCATTACTTGTCACCCTTTGTTACCTACTTACTTCAAAGAAAAAGAAATGACCAACTGCTTTCTTATAAACAAAATCTGCTAGTATCTTTCCCAAATAGGCGTCCCTCATAGTTTTGACTTAGCAAATACAATGTATGTCTTTTAAATTCACAAGCTAAACCATAGGTAGGGTCTTCTAATTTGCCATAAAATTTTGTCAATCCTTGACATCCTTGTGGTTTGGGTTTTTCTCTAATAATGAAGGGTTCGTAGCACATTATCTTAGGAGAAAAGTTTTAAATATGGGTTTTAAAAGTGTGAACCTTTGAACCTATCCGGCATGCTCACTCTTCTCTTTTATTGTTCACTATGTATATAAATCACACACCCATTTCGTCAAAATGACATGAAAGAGGATTCTTGCTTGAACACAAATTCAATGATCACATGATATTATAAGCGTTTTAAATGTCTCTAATTCTTATAAATTCTCACAAATCTAATGGAATTAGTCATACCCCAAAGTGGGTTAGGCTAAAAAAAAATCGAACTCAAACACATGATCCCTCAAGATGATCTAACAAGGCTCATTTCATTTATTGGATTCAAGCTCAATCATTGCTTCATTTATTGAAAAGCATTTTTCACCTTTCTAAACACTATCACTTTTGTGTCGACAGCCTCTAAAACTGACCAAAATACTTGATCAAGAGCTAGCACTTGATACATCTGTTCTTTGTTCCTCATACATCTCGCCTACAAAATATTGCCTCATGACGACATTTAGGTCAAAAGATATTGATTTCTAAAATTTCTCTTTTAAACTTTTCATGCATTCACACTTGTTAGAAATAGAAAAGTATATATGGATTTGGCTCTAAAAACAAGTCAAATGGACGCTTGGATAACTGAAAACTAGGGTACATGCATATTTTCATATGGAGAATGTGAGGGTTCTTTTTCAGCTCATTAAAATAATTTGGGTACAATTGGCAAGTATGGAAAGTTGGGTACTGAGAAATGTAGAACTAGGAAACTTGTCAAAATAGTAACCTTTTTCATATGGAATGGCCCTAGGAAAGTGTACAAATAGATTCGTAAAAACTTAAAAACTAGCATCCACAAAGTATTTTTAGAGTAAAATATAGGGGTATGATTGGTTCAAGTTCATCTGGCATGGATTCAAATTTATAACATCTCGAACAAGGATACCAATTAATCTACACATCGGATTAGCAATCAAAAATTTTGAAATCGCATTTGAAATCACCTTTTTGAACTGATCAAATGAATTTGTCATAAGCTCAAATATGGAACATAGCATTTCTATGACCCCTAGAATACAAAAAATAAGTAATTTCCTCAATAGGATCAAAGTTATAACTAGTCAAACGGGGCTTCCCAGTTTTTTGGGTAAAATGCAACAATAGGACAATAACGAACAACCAACTTTGAGAAACTCAAAACCCTATCAAATCATGTCAACATGACTTGAAATATGAAACATAAGCTCTTTGATATGCACACATATCACTTCCAAAGTGGTGAGTCATGACACTTAATCAAGTGCAAGATATTCAAATACAAACTAGGCTTCCAACCACTATTTGACACTTGGGCAAAATTGCAGATTTGTCAAGTAATCAAAATGACACCTCACCAAATGAATCAAAACATCCAACCAATTAATTGAGGTGTATAAACATGCTAAATAAAAGGCAATAATCAATTGAAACATATCCTATGGCTCAAAATAGCAACCCAACACAAATACACAAAAAGCATTTATAATGGCTCATTTAGCAAAGTTTCTTAATATGGTACTCGAAATCGACTTGCAACTTTGAGTCCCAAAAAAGCCTTTATTTAATTAGGGATAATGAGTTCTTTGGCACCAAGTATAAAGCTTGTCAATAGTTATAGCAAATACTAAGTATTGTTCTCATTATGGTTTTTTTCATTTAGGATTTTCCACAAAAAAAAATGGTGTCATGTGTTGTGGTATTTCTATTTTTAGTTACTAACAAATGCATTTAGACATGGGTTATTAGGTTTGGACTTTGCTGTCCAAATCTGGGTCTAAATTCGTGCAAGTCCAAATTCGCACTTGGGTTCATTGTGGGTCCAGGACGGGTCCTTATTTTGGACTATGGGTTCACTTGGGTTCATGGGCAGGGTCCTTATTTTGGACTATGGATCCATGGGTAGACCCACAATCCAAAATAGGGAGCCTTCCCAAACCCAAAATGGTGACTCATGTGGATCTACAGTCCAAAATAAAGACCATTCTTGGACCTGTAAAGTAGAGTTGGTTGGACCCATAATCCAAAATAAGGACACTTCTTAGAGTTGTAGCGAACCTGAGCAAGCTTAGATAGACTTGTGACAAACCCAAGAGGACCCACAATAAACCCAAGAGGACCCAAAGGTTTCTCTTTTATATATATATATATATATATATATATATATATATATATATATATATATAGTGAGAGAGAGAGAGAGAGAGAGAGAGAGAGAGTCATTGATGCACCCACAAAATCTAATGGAAAAAAAATTGCCTGAACTCATGAACCAAAATCCTCCCTAAACCCGATAATTAATGACTTAGATTGAAACTGATTAAATTAACAAATAATAATGATTAAATTTTTATAATACATGTTGATTCAGCCCTCCAACTCCTAGCAATTAATAGTGTTCAACAACGACATATTACTCATAGTAGATATATCATTTATTGTATAGAGCAAACACATGTTTATGATGTAACTACAAATGACCTATGCGCACTTACAATAAACTGGATACATTATTTACATTATATATGGCTAATAATTATTTATAGACAATGGAGAATGGAATATGTATATTTATAACATAATGGCCAACTCGTTCAACATGATTACATGCCAGCTAATATAAATTACTATTCCATCTTTAAATGATATTGTTGCTTAGGAGGATGTTGATAATATAGGAAGTGTGCATAAAAATCCACTTCAAGACAAGATGTGGAATATGTGCAACAACTACCAAAGGAGAAAATAGAAGGATGATATCCTTCTTCTTCTTTTTTATCATTTGTTCACTAGTTTAACTTTACATAGTATTATCCTTTTGAACACACAATTTTTATTTCTCCATATTTGGGTTTTCAATTTTGAAATTGTAGTTTAAGTCCTATTTGTATTTAGGAGTTGTTCTTTCTATAGGATTTTGGTGCCAATTTGGTTATGCTTTAAGTGTAAATCAGAAAACTGGTTGTAATTTGCGTATTTTGGTGGTAAGAATTTGGAAGACTGGCTGATAAGATCCTATATTTATTTATTTAACTTTTTATATGTTATTATAATTATCAGGCTTAATGAATTTTTCCCCCAAAATATATCAAATATTGTACCATCCTAAATTGTACTCACTCATAATCAGATGTTTGGTTAGGTCCTATCTTAGCATACTCGGGCTTCCACATTTGATATGCTTGATCCAACCCCATTTTTCTTATCATTCTAATGTCCATCTACATTTGGGACATCTAGACCAAAATTTGGGGCTTTCTGGTGGGACCAAGTCGCCCCTTCTTACTTAGTCTCCCATTTTAACCTTACAATTTAAATTAGGGAAGATCTCCACAATTAAGTGAGAAATCCAAATTGTGAGTGATCACCTTCAAGTTATAAGCTCCACAAATAATTGTGAGAGCTATATAAGCAACATGCCTCTCCACATTTTGGTAGTTAATTAAGAAAGAATGCATCCAAACATTCATAACTACAACCAAGCATTCATGATAGCATACACACATGGTCTCAAATATTCTAAGATAGGTTTCAAGCACCTAGGAATTTTTTTTCAAGGAAACATTCTCTTTTATAGAAATCTTCTCTTCATCATTGATGGCCAAATAGAGGAGACCTCAATTATGCAAGAAGATCCTTACATGAATATCAATATAAATTGATTCCCTCTCAAAGTAAGTGAATTTAAGCATAATAACATTGGAAAATTGGGGAGTAGTTGTACTTATAGGTATTTTTGAAAGACAACCTTGATTCTTCTCAACATTTTAAGGAACTAGAACAACATCCAAGCATCTTCCAAATCTATTTGTGAAGGTGTAATTTTTTAATTTTCAAAACTAGTCGTTGCTTTACATTGGCATGATTTTTGCACATGCATATTTCATTTTAAGTTCAAGGTTGATTAATTAAATGGGGGTTGATTGAGGTAAACCCCTTTTTACTCAATAATATCTCTCTTTTCTATGTGCAAGAATAGGTAGAACTAATTCGATGATCATATCTGGATAGTGCATGACCTTGGCTACAATGTGAGACTAAAAACATGTAGAACCACCTATGACTTGGTCACTCCAACTTTCCTCCAAATTAAAATTGCAGGCCATTAACTATCTTTAGGCATCATTTATGCCAATAACAAAATCTGTTTGTTTGATTTTTATCAATCTCTATTTGATTGAAGTCAATTTCCTTCATTATTTTTTCCTATATCTTGCATTCTTTGTTACATTTTCTACTTTCTATTTCCATTATCTTTTACATAAGTAAAAACTCATTGCACATGTCCTTGAGATTGATAGGAAATCTTCCTGCCAAGCATGACTAACAAAATATGACCATCTCCTACACATAGCCCTATTTTTAATGTTATAGATACACTTGTAGCATAACTAAAAATGCCATATATAGAATTTTGTAGTATAGTGGCTACATATTTACATCACACACACACACACACACACACACACACACACACACACACACACACACACACACACACACACACACACACACACACACACACATATACATACATACATATACATATATATACATATACATACATACATACATACATACATACATACATACATATATATATATACATATATATACATACATATATATATATGTACATATATATACATATATGTACATATATGTATATATACATATATGTACATATATGTATATATACATATATGTACATATATGTATATATACATATATGTACATATATATATATATATATATACATATATGTACATATATATATATATATATATATATATATATATACATATATGTACATATATATATAGATATATGTACATACATATATATGTACATATATGTACATATATATATATGTACATATATGTATATACATATATGTAGATATACATATATGTATGTACATATATGTATATACATATATGTATATATACATATATGTATGTACATATATGTAGATACATATATGTATATATACATATATGTACATATATATATATATGTACATATATGTAAATACATATATGTATACCTACATATATGTACATACATATATGTATACCTACATATATGTACATACATATATGTATATCTACATATATGTACATATATATATATATATATATATATGTACATATATGTGTATATATATATATGTACATATATATATGTATATATATATATACATGTATATATATATGTATATGTATATATGTACATATATATATGTATATATATGCATGTATGTATGTGTATGTATATGTATGTACATACACATACATACACACATACATACATACATATATGTATGTATGTATTTATGAATATATACACACACATGCACACACACACTAGATATAACATGTACACCATTTAGAACCAATAGTCACTTAGAGTAAGCTTAAAATTATATGTTTTCACTTACACTATAATAGTGCAACTTTTTACATCATTAATGTTTCATAGAACTTACCTAAGAGATGAAGAATTCTCCTTTCTAGTTCATCTATGTATTGGTGTGTTCTCTTTTATGTCTCTTCCTTTGTTTCTATTTGGAACATTATGCCAACGAAATACTAGAGAGAATGAACACAAAACAATACCCAAAAATGTGGATTGATACATTTGAGATAAATGAGTGGACTTGATGGACGTTTGATTTTTTTTCAATTTTTCTCTTATTGTATATATGAAGAAAAAATGGCAATTATCTTGACTTAGATAGCTCCTATACCTAGTATAAGATCTACTACATTATTGATCATCTCCCCTAATTAACCTTCCAAAATTGAGGAGTGTATTTTTTGTATAAATACCACTTTTTTTTAAGAAAGGAGAAACTCTAAAATTTTGCATTAATACAACTATTTTTTCCACTTGCCTTTGTCTAATGTTTTAAATAGTTGTCTACTATTGAAATTTTTACTATTAATAAATGATTTGGAATAGTGATCAAAGCTCCAAATCTTCTATTGTGGTATGTCACACTACCTTGTACAAGCATTTCAATCATTAATATATATCACAATTTTCCTCTTTATCTAACCATAATATGAGAGAGGATTTAGTAGTTCAACAACCTAACTTTGCACTTCTCAAAATTCTACATGGAAATTTTAGCCCACGATCAATATTTTCCAACTTACTTGGCAAGTCCCTTGCTTATAACATAGAATCAAGCCAAACAAGATTGAGGATGAGTTCAAAATCAATATCCTGGTTATGTACTTCTAGGTGAGGAAGGCAACATTCTCCCCTTTATGGAGAACATGATGGATTTCAACAAAACCATTTCCTAGCAATTTGTGAATTCTTAGAGGGACAAGTATGTCACTTTGAAGGGAATAACTTTAAAAATCAGCAAAGAAGTCATTGGGAAAGCTCTAAAGCTTCCCATTTGTGGAAATAAGTGGAAGAAAGATAGAAAAACTCCCAACTTGGTAGGCTTGGACCAATTTTTTAGAGGTCTTGATGAGAAGCATGTGAAAAAGAAAGAAGGGTATAGCACAAATGATCTCCCAATGATTTACGCCAAAATGTGCAAAATCATTATCAAATACTTCATGTTGGAAGGAAGGTATGTCATCTTCTATTACTTCCATATTTTGTTCTTAAACCATCGAAGGTATAAGCATTTAATTTTCATTCAATTTTTTCTACTTCACTCTTTGGAAAGCAATGTGCTTGATGTTGTCGAAGCCAAGGCCCATGGTAAAAAATATGTTATTGTTCAATAGGTAGGAGATAATTTCCACAACAAGTCAAATTGTGATTTTTTATCAAGATTTAACTATGTAGTTTTTGAGTCAAACTCATTGACTCATATTTCATGAGCATTGATTCAACAACAATTCATCTCTCATGAGAATAAATGGAACACTTAGCACTCATTGGACCTAGGTGATGTTCACAAAGGAGAAGCACCAGGGTTCCCAAGAGGTCAAAAAATGGTCATTTAAAAATGTTATTTTTCACCAAGGTCTCATGTTCAGATTCTATGAGTTCCACTAGGCCATGTGTCCCCTAGAGTAGTACAATCCTTACAACCATGACCCACCAATAGGCAAAAAATTGTGCATGGTGTCTGACCCTTCTGACTTGATAATTTTAAAAAAAAAAACCCTATAGTTACCCTTATGCGAGCCCTATTTCTTCTAGTGACTCCCCCACTATGAAAAACCTTGAGTGTTAGAAAATGATGAGAGGCCTTTCAAGCCTTGGATATGTGCCCCAATTAAAAAAAACCTAGGAAAAACACCCTTAACTAGGATTATGAAAGTGAAGAGTAGATCCAACAATGAAAAACCCATCACTCCTATAGACTGGCTAGGGGTAGGGAAAATTAATATCAAGTATTTGGCTAATAATGAGGAGACCTAAACAAATATTAGTAATAAGAACTCTAATGCTAGTGAGTCAAATGATGACTCCTCTTGCAAGGAAACCTAGAGCCCTATGATGAACCCTTTCCCAACCCCCTTATTAATCCCCCTTCCCCTTGACCCCTACAAAATACCTTCAACCCCCCTCCACCATTTCCCATTGTTGAACTTGTGCAATGCAACAGTTGATAGCCTTGGTAAAAGAAACTTTGTTGGTGGGATGGTGGGTACCCTCAAGTACCAAATTGCTAGCCTAGATAAGTGTGTCAAGTAGATTATGGAGGAAATGGTAGTTTTGTAAAACCACTTGAATGATGTGAGCAAGTTTGTGCTCAAGATTATGCACGCCTCCACCACAACCCTTTTTTTGTTGTAGGCTAAGGCTTTTAGAGGCAACTTGCCTAAGGAGGACGATGATTAGGAACTCTTCAAGTTCTAAAATTAGGAATGGGTAGATATCATGTTGTCAAAGTGCTCGGGGAAAGGAAATTGATGTTGTTGTTTATGTTTCTCTACAACTGTTAATGATGCTAGCCCTTGGGGCTTTTTTTATTCTTTTGGTTTTAATGATTTTGTTAGAACTATTAATATGAACTTTGATTATAGCCCTATGTGGCATGATATTTTGTTTAAACTCTCTCCATTTTAAGCACTTTTCTTCAATGCTTTCTATTATGGAGTCTAGTTTGAAAATATGTGGTCATTTACTACTTTCTTGAAGTTAGTTTTTGCTAGAAGAAGGTTTGTGTTTAAGTAAGTCAATGTTATATGTACTCCTTTTTTTTATTAATGTGTTGTTAATGTGCTTTTACAATGTTTCTATTTTACTATGGACCAACATGCTCTTATTGTTGTTATTTTCAAAAACATGTGATACCTTAGGATTATTGAAATATTGAGTGTCATTGGATTGTCAATTTATTCAAACAAACTAGAGTTTATCTTGTTATATAACAATGAAATATGCAATTAAATTAATTTGCATTGTAATTAACTCATATAAAAATTTAAAATATGTACCATAAAAGTGATATGGAAGGACAAACAACCAAAATAATGGATTGGAAAGATATCTACACTCTAAGAGTGACCTAAAACTGTGAAAAAATAGAAATAACAAAAGGTAAAAAGGGTAAAATTATATATTTCTCATCATTAAAATTTTGGTTGTGGCTGCTTTTTGAGCAATTGGATTTTTCCTCAATAAAAAATAACAAATGGTTGAGATTGAGAAACATCTTGTAAGTAGTATCAAAGTCAAAAATCCATATTCGTTGGCTCAAAATAGTTGAGGTGGAGAAGCTATATGAGAGTTGTGGAGGAGCTATATGAAGGGGTGGGGGGATGAGGGGGAATAGCCTAAGTATTATAACAAATGATTGAGTAAATTGAACATTAATTTGTACAAATGCTTTAATGAGGTCAGATTTGGCTCTAGATGCTCCCAATTTCTACAGATCCTCCAAATTTGAGTCGAGGTGCTAAAGCATGTACGGTCTCAAATGGCTACGTGATGAGAATCCTCCTCAGCTCTGATACCATGTAAGAATTTGGCTTAGGCCAGAATTCAACCAAGAACTAAAGAACTCAACACAAGCACATAGTAGACCAAAATAGAGAAAGTATGATCAGAATGATGATATTCATTCAATAACTTGAATCAAAGTACACTAGGAGTGCCTGAATATAAAGGTCTCAGGATAGCTTCTAGAATGCATAGAAGTCAACATCATGAGATGTCATACAACCGCGAACATGTCCACTAGATATGGGTTATCCTCCATCAAGCACAGGATTAAGTGTGATGATGTGAGGATAAGCCTACAATGGTGTAGCATGCAAATTAGTGGAGTAGACAACATGTGCTAAATGAGGAGTGCGGATAACTATGTTGTCATCATGACAACTAAGTGAATGATGCATACTCCTATGTTGTAGACACCATGTGCATAATTAGAGTTGCGTAACTCAATGAGAGTTCACAAACTCCTAAGTGTCTCACCTAAAATAATAATAAAATAATGCAAAATAATTAAATAATGCATTAACCTAAGTAAAACTTAAGTAAGTGTAATAAGTAAATACTTATTTACACCAACAGGATTTACAAACATACAATGAAGTATGCACTCGGTTAAGAGATTTATACAAAGACTGTTAAGTCTACCTTGTTAAAGGATTTAGAAATTGATTCACCTATTAGGATGAAGCAGTGGATCTACTTACAACTAATTGTTGATAAGATCATTTATGCACTAATCACCTTATGTGATAGATATGACTTCTTTGCTCCTAGATTGACCTTGTTGCATTCCTTACACTGCTACTAATAATCCTTAGCATGCACTTCTCAAAAAAACTTCATAGTACTTCAATACAATGATATCTTACAATGCATCTTACATATATACCTTTCCAATTTACAAACCTTCAAGGTCGGCCAAAATACAAGTGAAAAACACATTACAAAGTTGGCCCAATAGTAAATAACTCAGGTTCATTGAACTAACTCGGTGACCTTCTGATACTCGGCATCCATTGCATTACACGGTATTGTCATGCACTCAGTAGAAGTGAAGGCTCAATCCATACTGATCACTTGATGTAGTTCTAAACTCAGTGACCAATGGTTACTCAGTAGATGTAGTGTCACTCGGTAGATACTACATGCTGAATTTATTTTGCTTCACTTGATAAACACTACTTCTTCCAACGCTCTGTTTACACTGAATTTCCATGACACAAACTTACTAATCGATAGACACTGTGAAGCTTAGTAGACACTGCTAGTCTTCACATTTCCTGTATTCACTCGATAGACACTATTCTACTTAGGGTAAACTTATGGACACTTCAAAGCTTGGTTAACACTAGAATGCTCGATGAGTGTAGGAAACTAAGTGTTGAGCTCTGTAGCTACACTGATATAGATAAGTGTTGTTACTAATGGAAATAATAACTTAATTCCAAAAATATCCCCCTTTGGAAATAGTGACAAAACACTTATAAGCCAAAACATATGTACATAATCTGACATACTGAATTTTGATTTTTCAAAATTGATCTTTGTAAAGCTGCTGCATATACATTCCTACATATATCTCCTTGATGAAACATAATGTATATACAAAGATACTTATGTACATAGCTATACACATATACATGCTAACTCTATTAAGTTATATCTCCCCCTTTCACTTATACTGATATCTCTTCTTATATACAGTGTTTCCCTCTTTTTTCTTATACTAATATCTCTCCCCCTTTTTTACAGTAAGCCAGAGGGCTACATATACTATTTATATAGCTGCACCAAAATGAGATATAAATTCTTGATGTACCTTTAGAATGAAGGCAAATGAGTTATCCCAATTCTCATGCAAAATTTGGCAGGTGGAGAGGGCAATCTGAACTTCTGCTGATAATCTGATCATGTGATCAACCACTAAGAAGTTTTGATCCTGGACCAATGTTTTGCAATGAGCAATATGTTTTAGCATTGTATCCATTATTGGCAAGACAATGTTTTGAATATCAATAAAGTTTTGTCTTATTCTTACTTCTTCTCTTAGAAGTTTTGCCTACACATCTACTAGATATTTCACCTTGGTGTGATGAGAGGAGCTGGAGGAGGGATCAATCTACAACTTTGATGCACTTGATTGCATATCAACATCAATCTTATTTATCTTCTCCTTTATTTCTTTAGTAAAAGTAGAGACATGACAAAGTTTGGCAAAAAGTGATGTTGCAAGTTATTAAAAGAATTTTCAAAATTTCCCAAAAATGCGGACAACTCAACTTGTTTGATTGCAATCTGTTGAGCAATATGCTCTAGCACCTTGTCATATAACATTTTATTATTGCCCAATTGGGATATTGCAGATGCATTAATTTTCAATTATGTTTCAAGTCGATTGGAGTTGCAGGACCCAAATAGAAGAGACTTCCAAGGCACTTCATTCATTGAAGATCAAGCTGCATTGGTCAATTGGTCATTGAGAAAGGGATCTAGAGCCACATCATCGCAATTAGATGAGTCTGGGTTGATGGGAAATATACTTGTAAGAAGGGTTGCTGACACTTCACATGTACAGGCAGCATATTGGAATGTGGATTCTTCTAAGTTTGTGTTGGCCACTGCTAAGAAGGAGGAATAGGTTATGTCTGAGTTACAGAATAAATATGAAACACTTCTTGAGGCCTATAATAGGGAGGTAAAAAGGAGAATTGGACTTGAAAACAAGGTAATGGGGAAATCCACAAGGCCAAGAATAACATACCCCCATCCTCCAGTGGAACCTTTTAAATCCACCCCCCTTGTAGAGCTACCAGACACACCTCAAAGGCCTAAATATTATACAGCTAAGGAATTTGAAGAAGAGAAGAGCAAACTATGGGCCTTACATGTAGAGTTAAATACACAGTATTAGGATAAGCTTAGAAATGCTCTAATGTATTTAGTGGACAAAATTGAGTGGCCCTTATTCTTTGATCAGTTGGTAAAAGTAATAGATATATGGGAGGAATTGAAAACTCATGATGATACCCTTAAGCCTATTGTTAATAAATGGGGAAGAAGGGAAAAGGAAATCACCCTTCTATGTTATTCAGTTATAAAGTCTTCCAATGACCATGTTCAAAAATTGTATGATATTGCTAATGACGTGTCAGATTTTGATAACAGGAGAGTTGCTCTACAACTGAAAAATTTTTCTTATTTGAATAAGTACAAGAATAAAAAATTTGATCTATTTCCTTGTGCCTTGGATAGAAAGAAGAAATTGAAAAATAAGGAAGAGTGGAGTAAATAATTGAATCACCTTTTTTGCACAAGGATAAATAAAGTTATTAATGAAAAGGGGCATGCCTGGTGGGCCACCACGACAGAGGAATTGGTTAAAGTCAAATTATTTTTTGATTCTTTGAAGCAAGAATTTGTTGATTTTGAAAAGGAGGCTGGTTATATTTTAAAAAAGCAAAATGATATCCTACAGTTCAGCTGGCCAAATGATATACAATTTGACACTTGGATGGAAGATCTTCTATTGGACAAGCAGTTAGAGGAGGACAATTCAAATGATGATGAGAAACAAGAAGGTGAGGTTCAGGTTATTGACACCTCTACACTAGAACTGAAAAAAGAAGAAGGGGAAAAGGTAATAATGCCTGCTCAGGGTGAAAGTAGTGAGAACCTACAGGAGAAAATCGATTTGGAGCTATCACAAGATCATCCTTCTTTGGCCAGCTTGGTAGCCACATATTCTAAGGAGCTGGAATAATGAGAGACAAATCAGAAGTTGATGATTCACAACAGAAACTGGAACGGGCCTACCTGAAGGAATATTTGATATGCTTGGCATTCTGTTGTGATTATTTTTGTCTTTTGTATGATGCTTTGTTCCTTGGACACTTGTCAGATCACAATTTCCCTTTGCTTATTGCAACTCATGCTATATAAATGAGTTTTCAAGGCATTGTGATGGTTCGAGACTTGTGCAATTTTTTGTTTCTTTCAAGAAGAGTACATATTCAGTCGGTCCAATAGTATGCAGAGGTTTTGAGTTTGCTTCCATTGTACTGTCTGATAAGCAAATTGAAATGATAGAAATGGCAATCTATTCTGGGCATTCAATTGGTTTTCTATTGGTTATTGTATTAGTCATTTGAAAAGGATAATACAAAGGGGTATTTACACTATATTTGTGTCATCAATTTTTGTCTCCAGTTTATGGGTTTGTTTACTTTGAAGTCATTTAAATAAGGTTTATTTGGCTAAATGCAGTCTGGATGGGTTGTATGCTAGTTTTATTGTTGCTTTTAATTCAAGCAATTATATAAATGCTTCAGCAAATCAGTAGGGTTTATGAGTTCATAAAAGGGATATTGCATAAGAATGGAGATGGGTGATTGCAATTGATTAATTCTTATACAAGTTATTTGAATTAGATCTCCCACCAATAGTCAATTTCTTGCCCAATCGATAAGGCACTAGTCCTATAAATTAGAAGTAAACAAGGATGAATTCTGTTGCTACATATCAAATCATCTTACAAAATCAAAATTATTTTCAATCCTGTTCAAAACTTATAAATTCTGGTCTCAATTCATTTATATCTAATTCCTAAGTCTTAGGTAGCTGTTATTTCCAAGAATATTTGTAAATTTTAGGAGAATTGTGACCAGATCTACTGATAAGGGATGTGTATAAGTTTGAGAGCATTGAAGAATTGAAGTGAGTTATTTATGTATGTGAGGGTAACAGATGAGAATCAGAATGAAACTAAGATAATTTCATACATAGTTACATTAGAATTATCCCTAGGTATACCTGCCTTGTTTTAGCAGAGCCAGAAGAGTAGGAAACCATACTTTGGTTTTGTTGAAGTTGGGTTATAGTGATTCATTCATATAGTTGATATTGGGAATTGGCTAATCCCTAGATTGTGTGAGTCATTTCACTGTGATATTAAGCATTTTGTTGCTTGATAGTTTCAGCAGTTTGAAACACCAACAGCTCACACACTACTTAAGATCTGAAATAGAAAAAGCTTTAGCAATACATTGCAATATATATATATATATATATATATATATATATATATATATATATATATATATATATATATATATATATATATATATATATATATGGATCTTTTGGCACTGTTACTAAAATCGTTTACCTTCTAGGTAAGAACATAAGTTTGTTTCAATATACAAATCTTCAAAAGGAATTTCATATCAAAAAAAAAAGTAACAAGAAATAAATTAAATTGCAGTGCACTACGAATAATATAACACATAATGAATACTAAACCTCAATTGAACAAAAGACTATATAGTGGCTTCAATAAAACTAATGCTACACCTAAACCATCACTTGTAGCAAGCTACTTGAAGATATGTAGTACAAACCATCCCAGAGAACAACCTCTAATTTTTAAAAACTTTTGCTTTTACTGGGTGAAGTTTTACTTTTTGCCTTGGCAAAGTCAACTAGGTCTTCAAATAGCTTATCTTTAGGTTTAACTTGTTTGCTGGAAGTTAAAGATTGTTGTGGATATGCATCATTGTAAGTTCCATCATGAATGGAGATGAAATCCAATTTGCTTAACTAGAGCATTTCAATTTCATTTTTGAATTCTACTGCACCGTGCACTTGTAGAGATCCTTTCTTGTTCCTCTTTGTGCCCACCACTTAGCCCACATTATTGAGTGTCCTATACAAGAAAGTCTTATAGCAAGAAATTTACCCAAGATTCTTGGAGTTGTTCCACTATAAGATATGATGAAATCATGAACTAATTGCCTATTATTTAAGAAAATGAGAAACACTATAAGACACTTTGTAGTGCTGCAATAATAGCCAAATCATCAAAGTAGGCATGCTTTTTGGATCATATTCTCTCTCAGAAACAGATGTAACATGCATTTTGGTTGCAGGTGATTTCTAGGAGCTTGGGGTTCACTATCAATTCCAACAACTTTGACTAAAATTTTTGAACAAGTCAAAAGTTGTTTCACTATAATGATTAATAATAAACTTTGTCATTGTTCAAGTCAAAATTTTATCATTAGCAAAAATGGTAGATAATTTTGTTCATGGTCTCAAGGGAAAAAAAGACTGCTTGACAATAGCAAGAAACAACACAGATGACTTAAAAATAGTCTATCACAATGAAAGACATATTTTGCCCATCATAACACTAGCAGTGCTCTACTATCTCATTTTTGGTAACAGAGACACCTCCCAAACATGAAGGATTCACCCCCCAAACATCTTCAAACATGAAATGATCCATTGTCTATTAGACTGGTGTCTAATCCAGGCTAAACCTCCATCAACAATTACCATCCAACACTGCACTTACACCAAGTTTTCCCACTCTCCTGTATTTGGTTAATATAGTACAAATAAATTATCACAACCTCATTGTCTCCCACCAATAACAGTGACTATAGGTGGTAGGAGAGAATCTACATTGGAAACTTCAAAATAAGTATAGTTGACTGTGCCTAACCAGTCACTGGTTTGAATGCACCAGTCTATTATTCCTTACTCAACCCGCAATGAAAATTAAAAGAATGCATGGACAAGATAACAAAAATCATAAAATTTTCTCGCATTAAATATTAGTCAAAATGCATTTGATACATCATAGGAACTCACTGTTCCATGGGACAGATATTGAATTGCAGAGAACAGGATTATTTTATTGATTAAATTTTTTTCACAATGCCTTGTCTCACCACACCAACTCTACTTCTCCCCTAAACACTCAAAAAATCCCTTTTAAATAACCAAACAATAGTAAACAACCACTGATGTCTAACTATCTGACTGTTAACAGTTAGTTATAAACTGAAATTTGTTGTCTAAGTTGACACAAAGTGTCAATTTTGACAACTTACAATCATATATGCCTTTAATATATTTCACTAACCTTTTCAAAGGTTTTATAACTTCACTAACCCTTCCAAAGACACCTAAAACCCTTACAAGTTGTACTAGGCCTAAACACACCTAAAACCCTTACAAGCTTTTCTTTGCATTTTTTCTACATTTGATACTTTTCTTATTGGTGGACATGTCTATCACAAACATCCAACATGTCTGTCCTTAGACTTCATGGCAAAAACCCTACAAACAACAAAAAAAAAAAAAGAACATGAACCATCCAAACATCTCTAATAGCTTGTGGATATCCCAAAGATGAATAAGTGCATGACTTGTGAAAACCAAAAAGATAAGACTAACTTGTATAACAAGCGAATAACCAAAATAATTTTATGTATGTGTTATGTTTGACAATGATAATGGTATTTGGATTCAAGTATGAGGAAATTTGTATCAATCAATTCATTAAATATCATTTGAATACAAAGAAGATTTTAAGAGATTCAAGAGCATAATTATAAGCCAAATTTGTGGAAGACCTAAATCAGACCTAAGTGAACAGACATGTGAAGGCTTATTTTGAATATGATGATCAAATCTAAGGCAGAATTTTTATGGAGGTATATTCCAAGTTTAGAGCATTTATTGAAAAACACTATTTCAAATCTTGGTGGATTATTCATAAGTACAAGGCAAATTTTTTGAAAACCTCGAAGGAGATCTAAGGAAAATCTACCTACATTATAATCACTTTGCATTTCAAAGGTTAGTTCCTTCTGCATTGCAGGGTTTGAGGTTGGTGTCTCTTGCTAATTGAGTCTACACATTTGTTTGAAGTTATATACATACATACATATGGGTGTGTGTGTGTGTGTACATACACACACAATTCACCCACAAGGATTTCCATGCTAAATAGTATATGCATCTTGTCTTCTTTTGTTAGACATCAACTATGTGAATGCTTTCTACATTGCTTTCAGTTGACTAAATATATATAATAAAATATGCAAGTTTCTATGCCAAACTAACTCCAATGTGGACAAATATCTAATAATTGGGATTTAAACTAAGCAAGAACTATATGTTCAAGGAACCAAAAGATGACTGCAATGAGACTATTACAAGTGAAAAAACTTTAGTCTCATTAAAGAGAATTGGGATGTGTGTTTGAAGACTTAACAAATTTGAGCTTAACTTGGTTTCAAGAATACTATAATATTCTCTACTTAACAAGGCCAACCACGTGAAGGTGGAAGCTCATCTGGCCTCACCCCCCTCCCCCTAACACCAATCTAAAGTACCCATTATCATTTCATTCCATACTTCATTCATTCATTCATCCATTTATGAACTATAACATTCAATCAATACAATCACATAGCATTCATTAATATGATCTAAAATTCATTAATACACAATACTAATCAAAACTTCATTAACACAACAATATTGATTAACATAAATTAAAAATTGCTATTAATATGCATCATTCATACAAAATTACTTAAAACAAAGTTCTTTCATTATCCAACTAGGTTTATCAAAGAAGATTTTTAAAACATCATTTCTTTTTTTTGTTTTTTTGAGCTCTCTTAAGAAAAGCGCTCATAGGAGCATCCATATCTGCTTCATTCTCCTCCTCTTTTGGTACGCGTAATGTCAAATTATGATGGCTCCTTCTTTTTGGAGGAGCAGGAGGTTGCTACACTAAAGGGGGCTCTATTGCAAGAACAAGTGAATGCGATAAATTGACATACTTTTTTTCTTTTTCTAACTGTTACAAGTTTGTAATTAAGTATGAGTACAACATAAAATGCATTTTTCTTACCTGACAATGCCACATCATCTAAATTAACATTTTGATCTGCCACTGCGTCAACATGTTGAACACTTGGAACATGGTCCACTACTTCAGCATGATGTTCAACATGCTCTGAAATATTCAAAAAAGGATACACGTCAAATTCCAATTGAAGATGTTAAATTGTATTCATAATTGCATAATTAATTTCCAATAGTAAATTAATACCTCCACCACTATAATGCACATCATGGCCTTCGTCAGGAGCAGGTTCCTATGGTAGGATATGAAGGCTACGGTAAAATGTTATGCACATTGTTATGTAGTCAATTTACGTTTAAAACTAATACCAAAAAAGAATCTTCTCAACTATTTAATTTCATTTACTTTTCATGTGACCAATTTATCTGTGAGATATCATTTGGTGCACTGGATTGTTGGGCAAGGCTTATAGATTCTTCACATAGGCGTGCAACCACAACTTAATAACCTTCCTTCAAGGCAATTTTTCTATCTTCATCTGTGACCTTGACATTGAAATCTGTGCCCTATGTTTTTTGCTTGATAATGTCAGTTTTCCATGTTTGGTTTCATTAAACAAAACTGTTTGCAACATTATATTAGAAAAAAAATACAAAATTCATTTCTCTACATACAACTCAAGACTATAGATTCATATAGCCACCAGAGCCAAGTTTGTGTTGGCCAACCTTTTCTATTCTCGCTTTTGTAGCCACGGATGTGTCTTCCAATCTATGAACAATTTCAAACATCTTAGATTATATATTTACAAATATCAATAATTAGTGCATGATTACAATGTACTTAATACTATAATGACATACCTCTTTTTCCCCTGTGCTGCTTCATTATCTCTATCTTCACATAGCCTTTTCTCCTTTGCATCTTCTATTATTTCATTCCACTCCATTGGTGGAATCATAGGAGGACGGTCGTACTTTGGGTTATCCTTAAGAGCCCTTCTATATTGATCCCTCACAATCTTTATATGCTTTGCTACTCTTTTCAGAAGTAGGCCAGTGTCAAAAATGTTTTTCCTAAATTTCTCCTCAATGGATGCAATCAGCTGATTTTTTAATTCCACAGCTTGTAAATTCCACCTTTTTAAAAACAAATAGATTGTTAGATTAATAACTTTAATATATTACAATAAATAGAAGAAAACAAAAATTATGTAGCAATAATATGAAACTACGTACCTTTTACATATGGTGGGTCCAAATAGTCTCAATGTCATATGAAAAAGATGTTCAAAAAAAGTATTATTACCTACAAAAACATAAAGGATTTATCTGTCCAAAATGAGTAATGTAAAAGTAAACTAAATTTACACTTTAAATAATATCGATTTTAAAGCACTTGGAAGCTTTCTTTGTCTTAATGGAAATATAGTTTTCTTATTCAGCAACAATGTCCCTCCATATGAACCAATACTAATCACACGAACTGCTCTAGGAAATGGATCAGCTTCAGTAGTACTACTCTTTGTTGGTCTACCTCCTTGCCTATGTCCATGTCTCCCTATGTGTGGCTATATATATATATATATATATGTATGTATGTATGTATGTATGTATGTATGTATGTATGTATGTATGTATGTATGTATGTATGTATGTATGTATGCGTGGTGTGTGTATGCATGTATTTGTGTGTATGCAAGCTTCTGTAGACGTCATTTAAGCACTAATATGCTACTTTTTTGTTCATCAACTTGTAGAAAGACATCACAAAATATAACACATTACAAAATATAGCAAAACAAAGTTTTACCAGTTCTACTGGGCATAGACGATGATGTTTGCATGGTCCTTGTTGTCGACAATGCAACAGACAATAGTGGACCACCAATTGAATGAGGAGTTTGCACTTCATCATGAGCTGAAGAATAGAATATTGTTAGCAAAGACATTTGCAATGGATAAATATCAAATGGGATACTAGCAAGAAACATCTACAAAAAAAAAGGTAAGTGTTATAATGTTGATCAAAACAAACAAAGTGTTACTTACACGAAGGTACTGCACAACAATCCTGACCATGTTCACCATGTGACCTCACAACTGGCACATATGTCTATACAAGAACACATAAAATTAGAGATCATGATCCATAAGATACTATAAAAGATTAATATCTATTGAACTTCTATTACTGCTTACTTTCAAAGATTGGATTCTGCGGTCCAATTCTATTCTCAATGCCTCTTTCTCCTCACTTCTGTCACCCTTGATGATAATTCTAACAATCTCATCAGTGTATCTTTGCATAATTTGTTGGGTGATGAATACAGGGTCAGTACTAAGGCCAATGTCATGTAGATATGATGCCCGTATTTCAGATTGCATTTGATCAACGATCATTGTAGCTTTTTCCTATCATTTGCGACATCAAATATTCGTATACTTTCATCAAAATAACTCAAAAACCATAAAGAAAAGAACATAATAATAGGAAATTTGTTTCTATATTAACATTAAAATTTACAATAATTAATTTTTACCTCTATTGAAGGTGTCTGAGATGGTGCATCCATATCGCCCTATGAAAAAAATTAGTAAGTCTTAGAAATCAGCAGCGAAATTAAAGTAATAGACTTACCAAAAAAAATATTAATAATAAAGTAGATTGTATATGTAAATCATTTGTCTTAAGTTAAAAATTTAGCGTAACTAATGTTTATATCTAAAAAAAAATTTGACATGTTCTACTTAATTTTTATATGTGCACATATGGTTTGGAAAGAAATATTTGGTCATACAAGACCCTATCATAGTTGACATTGATCGTATCTAAATATTTTATTGATCATCATGATCTTCATCCATGTCATTATCATAATCATCATCATCATCATCATCAAACTTGTCACTTTGATCGTCATCGTCACCACCACCATCTTCATCACCATCATCATCCTCTTGATCACTATCATCATCATGACCATCATCACCATCTTCATCACCATGATCATGATTGTCATCAGCATCATCATCATCATTATCGCCATTATCGTTAGCATGACCAAAATCATCACTATCTTCTTCTTCTTCATCACAGGGTAACTGTCGTTCCTGATAATCATTTACTTCCTCTTGTGCTTCTTCAATATCTTCTTCTTCGATCACATTATACTTTACTAGCCTTCCTCTTGGGTCATGTCTAACAACAAATGACCAACCTGGTTTGTCTGGAACACCAAAGTAAAACACTTGCTCGCATTGACTTGGAAGAACATAGGGCTCATCTCTGACTGGCCCAAATGACCTTGTATTAATCATAGTAAATCCACTTTCGTGTTCAATAACAATCCTATTGGGATCATTTCAATTCAATCTTAACCTAAACCATTTGATGAAAAAGAGAACTATTTTGAATGAATCAAAGTCGCACTCAAGTATATCATCCAAAATGCCACAGTATTGATTTTCAAATTGTTGAGTATGTATGTCAGTTCTAGATGAAATATTGGTGACCGCGAAGACAACACTTATCCTGGAATCACACGTTTTCTTTGTTTCATCTAACTTTTTTGTGCAAAATTTATAGCCGTAGTAGTACATAGCTTTGTGGTGTTTGACCTAAAATTATTCAAACATGTCAAGAATCTTCTCATTGATCTGTGAGTTGATATTAAACTTATGTCTCATGATTAGTAATCTTATGCATACCTTTGTATCTCTTAAGCTATATATTAGATCAAGTACCATTGGCGTAACATTAGGATCTCCATTATGATGAGCTTCTTTAACCAACGATGCAACACAATCCCATCTTAATGAGCGATCATTTTCTTGAGACTGTTCAATCCACACTATCATCCAATCAAGATTATTTGCAATGTACAAGTGTAGTGCATCCCACTCATGACCAACTATAAAGAAGACAATTACACCAGTTAGAAACAACTTATATATATTGATGATGGATAAGAATTGTTAAATTACAAAAAAAAAATTATAATTACTTGTCACCCTCCTCAATCTACCTTTCCCTGTCAGGTACTCCCCTTTGAATTTGTCATTATAGTTGGGATCCCAAATGTGATCTACATGGATACCTGCTGCAAACTTTGGAAGATATTCATTGATATACACCATGGTCTGGTATATCATATATCCCTCTATCATAGAACCCTCAGGATGTGCTCTTTGTCGAACCAAGCCCTTCATAAATTTCAAGTGCCTCTCAACCATCCACATTGATCTAGCTTGTACAGGTCCACACAATTCAATCTCCTTAACTTGATGTATGAGGTAGTGTTCTTGAGCATTGAAAAACGTTGGAGGTAAACACTTTTGCATTTCACACATAAGCTGTGGAATTTTTCTCTTCCAATATTTTATATCTTTTTTATCAATTTTTTAAGATGATAACCACCTAAAAGAGATTCAACATGCAAAAACACATAGAGGAGATTTCAAATAAAATTATACAATAGATTCCAAATAAAAAGCTACAAATCTAAGAAAAAACACTCTTCTAACCTCATGTATTTTCCTTGAGATCATATATAACTTGTTTAATACTGTTGTCAAACTTTTGTGGAAAGGATAGAGGTAGGATGAACTGCAATCATTAAAAAATGATCATTTCAATATATTATTAAATAATGCAACTGGTACTACATTCAATCTTACAAATATACTATAAATAGAAAACATGACTTACCTTGAGGAAGGTATGCCAATCATGTGTCTTCAACCCTGGCCCAAAATCACCTTTCTTTGATAGAAGAGTGCTTATATTTGCAATAAATCTTGTTGGAAATTTTGTTTTTTTATGACTTCTTTTAATGCATCACTTTGTTGCTCCATTAATAACCAAGGAAGGGCACTTGTATTTATGTGGTCTCCATTCCTATTTGATTCAATGAAAACTTTTAGTGCATGATTAGATTCATGAATGTTAGTACAAATGTTACTCACTAATCAACCTACAACAACAAATATGCATTGTTAATATAATGAATAGTAATTGTATGCTAACATTGAATATGACAAAAATGACATACCTTAGCATACGTAACATTGCTACATTGGATATACTATTCATAACCTTTAAGTTCACCAACAACACTATAGCCGACAGTAGAGTTGTTTGGGAGCCTTTGTATAAGGGCTCGTGTGCCTTCTCAAGTAAAGGTATATCAAGACCATCTTCATCATTATTATCAAATTTGCTAATACCAACATTGTGAGCCTCTTCATCACTTGCCTCAATACCATCTTCTTCAATCATGTCCTCTGGAACATTATCATCTTCTTCCATGGGAGTGTTATCCTTAGCTTGGATATTCACACCTCCATGTTCCTCCAGTAGGAAATCCACATTCAGCAATGGACGAAAATCGTGGCCCCCTTCAACATGACCATATTGCCTACAATGACTCTGGGTTGTTGTGATTAGAATTCTTCGATTCTTTAAGCCCTTACACTTTTTGCAAAGACAATAACATTTATCAAGTTTTCTTTGAAACTGAGCCCACAATGCAGCCATTGTCTCATTATTTTGTTCTGGGTTCATATTGTCAGGCATGGTCTTTCTTCATAGGAAAATATACCTACAAATAAATTGGACATGTTGTGATTCATGTTTATATCTGCACATATGGTTTTTGTTAATTAATGTTTTCAAATGTAACTAAAATGATTACAAACATATCAAAAAGGACTTTCACAGGGTCTTATTACATCAACTGTTCTAACATGGTCATGTTGGTTATCTTGAGACCTTAATGTCTTCTCATGCCTTCAACCTTGACCTTGATGCTCCTGCATCATTCTCCCAAGGATCAAGGAAAGTTGGATCATCATGGAATTAAGTAGGCAGACCTTCTAGGAAGTTGCAATACTTCAACCTTGTAAGTGTCACGTCAATGCAATGGGTACTAAACAAACAATTTAAGTTGATGAGAAATAGTTGTTATGAATTCAAATTGTAAGCATCACCTCAATGCATTGGGTATTAAACAAACAATTCAAGCTGATGAGTATGGGTTTTTATGAACCACAACTCAAGAAATATGCATTAAGTCCATACCTATTGTTTACAATGAGTATGGATTTTTTTTTCTAAGAACATACCTATTATTTACAGTTAGTAAGTTTCTATATCCTCTAAGAAATTTATTATGTCAAATCAACATACCCAACATCTAGCAGATAAATGTGCAATACAATTTGTGTGTTATTCACATTAAATTGTACAAAAATGATCCCTCAATTGAGGACAAAGTATCTTTTAATGAGTACATCAGATATGTTGGTCTGATTTTTTGTGAATCAAATTTTTCTAGGATCATAAAAAAAATTAGATGAGAAGTTTCTGATAAGTCATAGGGCTTTAGGTTTTGGCATAGTATATTTTGATACCTTTGAAAAATCTGTGAAAAGCCTTAGATTTGTCCTTTTAAGTTTTTCCTGGCACAAATTTAAAAAAAAAGAAAAAAGAAAAAACAAACAAGGAGCGAATATTCTTTTCCCGCCTGCTTGATCAGCATTGTTAAGTCTTTTGAAAAAGGGGTTTTAATCTTGCCATCTGATTTGATTTGAATCTATGGTTATCGCATGTTCGCTATGGCAAGATGCTCATATGTTATGCATAGCGAGGTAGTGACCATCAGAGAATTATGTGTGATACTGAAAAGTGGAGTTCGGTGTCGCGAAATGTGTTGGCGGGAAGATCTATTGACCATGTACTATGTCCCAGACCAGTCAGTTTCAAGAAGAAAGGCACGTGGAAATATTTGCAAGTGGTGTCACCGGAGTTTAATTTTATTCGAAAATTCACCAAGTCGCTAACTGAAAACACTTGCAACTTGCCGGTGGCGATATAGCGAATGCCCAAATTTTCCAAAGATGGCGTCTTTCTGAGATCAGAAGTAATTTTGAGGATCCTGAGGAAGATATGCTACACGTTTCACTTTTGTCCCTCTGCAGGTTATTGTCTTTTGTAGTTTTTTTTTCCAGGCGTTGTTTTTAAAGTGCATACCGAAACTCACCATATCGCTAGCTGGATTTGTGGTTTTTATGCCGGTAGCGATGTAGCGATTGCTCGAAAAATGGTAATGTAACTAAAAAATCCTCAAAGGTCGGCCCCGAATGAGTGACGTATGGTGGCATCCTGTTGAAATATCTTTGAGCCGAAAAACTTTGATTCATCGGAGCTCGCAATGTCGCTAGCCGGATTGTTGTTTTTTTTGCTTATAGTGACATAGCGACCCACTTGAAAGTTATAAACATGGTGAAGCCCAAGACATGTGATGTCATCAAGAGATTTAAAAATATATATGTCCCAACGTGTTGAGCCAGCTCAACGGCAGCGGTATCATGGACCCACTTCCCGTGTATAAAGTACAAATATTTTTTATCATGAGATTTAGCCAAGATCAAAGGCCATCATTAGCTCGCTATGAAAAAGTTCTTGGAAGTTATGTATAGCGAGTTGGCGAGTGGTGGCCCACCATTGTTGCAATAAATTGCTAACCGCAAGATCAAATCTAGATCGACGACGCTCGTTAACTCGCTATGAGGAGATGTGCAATAAATAAGTATAGCGAGTTAACAAGCAAGGGACCCACCGTTGTGTTCTTAAAGGTTGTTTCAATTATCTGCCACACGATTAAAGTAAGATTAGTGGTTATCGCTAGCTCTCTATGGAAAGGTGCTCGAGAGTTATGTATAACAAGTTACCGAGTTGATGACACGTGTCTGTGGTCATCTGTGGGCCTAGTTTGAAGCGCCAGCCTTGAAGGAAAGGTATAGATGGAGATATTTCATTGGTTTGACTGCCAATGTGTTAAGAAGAAAGCTAAGCCAGCCTAGTTGTCATTCCCAGGTTGTAGGATTTTTCATGGATCAACGGTGCAAGTTTAAAAAAGGAAATGCAATGCCACTCTATTTTTCTGTCCTGCGCATTTATGATAAATGAAAGCTTCGCGTGTGGAAAAAATAGAGTATAATATAGGAGATTTTCATTAATTTCAGTCCCACGCATAAAAAGATTGCAGATTTTCTGAGCACAAGAGCCTATTGATTTCATCGTGTTAAGCTTGGTAAGAACATGAAAACTATTCCTCAGTTGTTGGAGATCAATTATAGAGGTTCAGAGAAGAACAAGTTCAGCAAGTCAAGTAAGTACTCATACTATAACCTTTGTGGCATTCTAGTTCTCTCAATACTATCAAAATGCCTCCTAAGAAGCCATTTTCTAGGCAAATTAACTATATGGATAGGAATGTCCATGATGAATTATTAGAATTACTCCCAGAGTCTATTGTGGAGCTTGCACAAGTTAAAAATTTGATTTCCTTAAACCCTAGGCTTAAAATTGCGGATGGCCTATATGACAACGAGAATTGGGTAAGGGATGCAACAACTAATCAAATTGGTCTTATCCTATTTTAAAAGTGGTTTTCAGAAAGGAAGTTGTTTTCCCCGCATGCTAATGTCTAGAATTTTGATTTGGGAAAGTTAGTAGTCCCAAGTGTTTTCATGGATTATGATTTGCTTGAAGCCATTGCTAAGAATTATGACCAAGCCATTAGGGTTGTAAGAAGAAAGGATGGTGTGTCTCTGGTCTTGATTACTCCTGAAGAAATTAGAGAGGTTTTTCACCTGGAACTATTCTCAGATTACCATGTGCAAATCAATCTGCTAGAATTAGAGAATGAATATAAAGCAAAGAAGGTTGTAATCAAGGGAGGTGCACTAAGGGCACATATTTTTACAATAGGAACTTTGCTAGTAATTACTGCAGCCTCTAGAGAGCCTTTTAAGAAGAGTCTTTTTACTTCCTGGGCTGTAGAGATATACAGGACCTTATGCCAATTTTTTGGTGAAGATGAGCAAGAACTTATGCCCATTGGTTACATGTACATGATGGTTTAGATTGCTTCCTTCGGTGTAGATGTTATTTTTAATTTTGCTTCCTTTTTGGCTGAAGAAATTCACATTGGTTTAGCGGGGATTGCGAAGGGCAAGGTGGAAAAAACTTTTGGTCACTACTCTCTATTAATGCATATGTTTTTGTTCAAAGGAGTAACATATTTTGGTAATGAGATGGAACTAAATAGGGAGGAGAATGGGAAAATACTGCCAGTCCAGTTGTGGAGTGCAGATATGACCTGGGATGCAAGTAATGCTAGTTTTGTCAAATTTGATAGATATTTTGCTTCTAAGCTGAGGTGCCTTATATTGAGTGACAATCCCAGAATCCCTAAAGCACTAATGAGTCTCATTAGGCCTATGGATAACCCCCATGAATTGAAAGTTTCACATAATTGGGGAGATATCATCCCTTACTCTATTTCTACTATTTTCAGAATATATTGTTTTAAAGGGAGTCCTCATGTTTTGCCTTAGCAAGTACCTTTGAAGGTAGGAGTGGCTGAAGTTTTGTGGCAGTTAGGGGGAGTTGAAGAAATGTTTTTGTTGAAAAGCCAATTAGGGTCAATTTTCCCTACCTGCATAGTGGCCCATCAGTTTGTGATTACAAAAGGGGGATGGCTCTTTTTGCATAAAATTTTGGAGCAGTATATGATGGCTGTCTCTTATCCCCATTTTTGTGATTTTGAGGGATTTTTCAATCAGATGTTGAGGCATAGAATCAAGTTGGGACCAGTCAAGCACGATTCTTATTATCCAGAGGACATTATAAGGAATGAATTCTCATTGCAGGAGCAGGAAACTAAAAAGGAAAAGTGGAGAGTTTATTCTCGGGTCTGAGAATTCATTCATTGTTTTGATAATAAATATGATCCTTTAGATAATGTTGTTACAAAGGCTGACAAAATAAGTAAACTCATGAATACCTTCCTTGAAATAATGGAAGTCATGAATGAAAAGAAACAAATTTTTATTGATTCCTATCCTGATAAGGCCAGAGAGGTCATAAGGAGATTGGCTTTCACCCCAAATGTGGGAGCTGGTAAAATAATTGTACAAAAGAGGCCTGGGTATACTATAATTCAGAATAAAAGGGTTCCTATAAATAAGGGCAAACAAATAAAAGGATCCACTAGTATAGCCCAAGAGGAGAGACCTGATGAGCCCAGTCTTAAGAGGCAGAAGGTAATAACAGAAGAAAGGCCTCAAGTTGAAGAATATTCGTCCACTTAGTCCCCTCTGAGGATTGGAGAAGAACATCTCACTGGTCAACAGATCAAACAAATGGGATCACAGGGAGGTATTTTTATTACTCAAGCAGAATTAGATGAGGGTAACCCTCCAAAACCTTCCCTCCCAGGTTTGGATCTAACTGTTGTAGATTATAGTGGCAGGGAATTGGACCATGTGTTAGAGCAGGCAAGTCATAAATTTTTGACTGATGACAGTTTTGTTAAATCTAGGGCTTTTCAGCAGTTTGCATGGAGGGAAAACATGAACATTTTTGAGGAGAAATGTAAAAATATGAAAACAGAGCATCTAGAAATGGAAGAAACTTCCATTCAGAACCAAACTAAAGAAGAAATGATAAAAGAATTGCAAAATATAAGCCCTGAGGAAGGGAGGAAAATGGTCAAGGCATCTAACATTTTATTGTTTCCAAATTGGGATATTGTTGATGCTTTAATTTTTAGTTTTGTTTCAAATAAATTGACTTTGCAAAACCAGAATAAAGAGAACTTTCAAGGCACTACATTTGTTGAAGATCAAGCTGCATTGGTTAGTTGGTCACTGAGAAGAGGATCCAGAGCCACATCATCACAGTCAGATGACTCTAGCTTGATGGGAAGCTTAATTGTGAGAAGAGTTGTTGATACCTCACATGTGCAAGCAACATCTTGGAATGTGGAATCTTCCAAGTTTCTTTTGGATACTGCAAAGAAGGAGGAACAGGCCATGTCTGAGTTACAGGGTAAATATGAAACACTTCTTGAGGCCTATAATAGGGAGGTAAAAAGGAGAATTGAACTTGAAAACAAGGTAATGGGGAAGTCCACAAGGCCAAGAATAACATACCCCCATCCTCCAGTGGAACCTTTTAAATCCACCCCCCTTGTAGAACTACCAAACACACCTCAAAGGCCAGAATATTATACAGCTGAGGATTTTGAAGAAGAAAAAAATAAGCTATGGGCTTTAGATGTAGAGTTAAACATGCAATATGAGGATAAGCTTAGAAAGGCCCTAATGTATTTGGTAGATAAGATTGAATGGCCCTTGTTTTTTGATCAGTTGGCAAGAGTAATAAGTATATGGGAGCAACTGAAAACCCATGCTTATATCCTCAAGCCTATTGTTAATAGTGGGGAAAAAGGGAAAAAGAAATTACCCTTTTATGTTATTCAGTTATAAGGTCTTCAAATGACCATATTGAAAAATTATATGATATTGCTAATGACTTGACAGATTTTGATAACAGGAGAGTTGCTTTGCAACTGAAAATTGTTTCTTATTTGAATAAATACAAGAATCAAAAATTTGATATGTTTCCTTGTGCTTTGGATAGAAAGAACCAATTGAAAAATAAGGATGAATGGAGTAAAGAACTGGATGACCTTTTTTGCATAAGGATAAATAAAGTTGTTAATGAAAAGGGGTATGCCTAGTGGGCCACCAAGACAGAGGAATTGGTTAAAGTCCAATTTTTTTAAAATTCTTTGAGGCAAGAATTTGTTGGTTTTGAAAAGGAGGTTGATTATATATTAAAGAAAAAAGATGATATCTTGCGGTTCAGCTGGTCGGATGACATATAGTTTAACACATGGATGGCAGATATTCCTTCGGACCAGCAGTTGGAGGAAGGTAGTTCAAATAATGATAGGGAACAGGAAGATGAGGTGCAGGTCATTGACACATTAGCACCAGAATTGAAGGAAGAAGAAAGTGAAAACGAAATAGCGCCTGCTCAAGGTGAAAGCAGTGAAAACCCATAGGAACAAACTAATCTGAAGGCATCAAAAGATCACCCCTCATTGGCTAGCTTGGTAGCCACGTATTCTAAGGATTTGGAGCAATGAGAGACAAATCAGAAGTTGATAAGTACAACAGTAACAGGAACAGACCTACCTAAAAGAATATTTGATACACCTGGCATTTTGTTGTGACCTTTTTGTCTTTTGTGTAATGTTTTGTTCCTTGGACACCTCTCAATCACATTTTCCCTTTTCTTGTTGTAACTCATATCTATATAAATGAGTTTTCAAGGCATTGTGATGGTCTGAGACTTGTGTAATTTTTGGTTTTCTTTCAAGAAGAGTACATATACAGTCAGTCCAATAGTATTCAGGGGTTTTGAGTTTGCTTCCATTGTACTTTTTGATAAGAAAATTGAAATGATAGAAATGGCAATCTATTCTGGGCATTCAATTGGTTTTCTATTGGTTATTGTATTAGTCATATGAAAAAGATAATACAACAGGGTATTTACACTATATCTGTGTGCTAAAAGGAAGTATTATGTGTATGATCAAGAGTTGTATACTATTGTTAAAGCCTTGAAGAAGTGGAGACATTATTTGATTCCTAAGGAGTTTATGTGGTATATTGATCATAAATCTTTATAGTATTTGGGAAGTCAATATAAGTTGAATCAAAGACATCTAAAGTGGGTTGAATACTTGCAGATTTTTACATTTGCGATCAAGCATAGGAGTGGAGTTACTAATCAAGTTGCTAATGCATTGAGCATAAGATGTTCTTTGATGATCGAGATGAAGGTTGAAGTTATTGGTTTTGATGAAATGAAGGAATTTTTTTATACTACCCCTATTTTTCTAAGGTGTGGAGAGAGTGCGAAGCACCAAATCTATCAGATCAAATAAGTAAGTATGATGAGTATTTCATTCAAGAAAGTACATTATTCAAAGATAATTAGTTGTGTATACCAAGAAGTCCTATGAGAGTTAATTTGATTAACAAAAAACATTGTGGTGGTTTGGATGGACATTTTGGAATTGATAAGACATTGAGTTTTCTTTTGCTTAAGGATAAGTTATATCAACAAAATATGTATAATGATGTTTAGAATTTTGTAAGAATTTGTGGAATTTGTCAAATTGCAAAAGGAGTAAGTTAGAATACTAGTTTTTATATACCTATTTTTCTTCTTGAGAAAGCTTGGAGTGACATTAGTATGAATTTTGTTCTTATATTACCTAAGATAGCAAGAGGGTATGATTCCATATTTGTTGTTTTGGATAGATTTTCTAAGATGGAAAATTTCATACCATGTAAGAAGACATGAGATGTTGTGCATATTGCTAATATTTTCTTCAAAGATATTGTTAGATTGCATGGATTCCCAAAAAGTGTTATTTCTAACAGAGAATGTAAGTTTGTTGGTTACTTTTGGAGGACTTTGCGGAAGAAGATGGGTACTGAGTTGAGATTTAGTTCTACATTCCATCTACAGATAGATGGAAAGAAAAAGGTTGTAAATAGAAGCTTGGGAAATTTTTTGAGATGTTTATTTGGAGATAAGCCAAGTGATTGGGATATTGTATTGGCACAAGATGAGTTTTAACAAAACTCTGCACTGGCAACCTTCATGTCTTCACATGCTTGACGTAATATAAAATAACTTATGGAATAATATCCACATAGTCAGCTCAACATAACTTAGTAATTATTTTGTAACCAAAATAATTCCTTAAGTCATACAACTTTGTTTACTGCTATGCTATGTTTTGCACTATTAAATACCCACACTTTTAATCTTACTATAACTTGTGTCATACTGTTCATACACATCTATGCAATGGAACACATCATCATGATAGTTTCAGGAAGCTTTCCTCAACTACAAATAAGATAACTCTCAACGCATTATCCATACTCTTAAGATCTATTCTCTGAATTGCTGCAAACTATTTAATACTTAAACAATTTCTATCTTTAAATGCATAAATGAAATGTTGAATGTATGTTTCCATAAATGAAAACCATCAAGACATATAGCTGACCATATTTCCAATAATCTCCTCCTTTGGCATCGATGGAAACATTTTCTAAGTCCCAAAATGATATCATACATAACAAAAACAAATAAAAGTAACTATACAAAAATTGCCTTCAGAACATAACAATTTTAGCTCTCTCTCTCTCTCTCTCTCTCTCTCTCTCTCTCTCTCTCTCTCTCTCTCTCTCTCTCTCTCTCTCTCTCTCTCTCTCTCTCTCTCTCTCTCTCTCTCTCTCTCTCTCTCCCCTATGATACAAAACATTGGTTAGATAGTCGTATGGCTACTTATTTGGCTTTCTCTTCCTATTCAATTTATAAATCTAGCAATCGTATTCATCCTATGTCTATGGATAAATGTTAGAAAACCTTAGTACCTTTGGATTAAAGGTATATCCTATCATTAAATTCATTTAAAATATATAAATGATGGAGCTATAACTCTTAATTTAGAGGATAGTTATCAATCAATGATAACTAATCCAACTATTAGTGTATTTTGTCTTTCATAGTTGGGCATGTTGAGTTCTCTTTTATTTTTCTATCCAAAGGACAAATCTGTTTACTAACAGGATGCAAGCATGAAGCTCAAAGAATGATAAATGTAAGTGGATGTATGCAAAGGTGTAATATAAGTTATGCCAAGCACTCCTAAGGTTACAAGTCGCCATATTTTCAAGGTTTCAAGTGTTTTGGACCAAAGTTTACAATGTCTTTACAATGTTGAAATTTTTTGACAAGTGTTTGAATAGTATCCAAGGTGTAAATTTGCAAGTTTTTCTTTATCTTGATTAATTTTTTACACACACACAAGGCACAATTAGACAAGAATAGTTTTACATCACAACCTAGGATTTAAGACTATATATTCCATTGAATTCCCACTTGAACCGAAGTTCATCCATGCTTATCTAGAGTGGACAACTTAGAATCTTGGCACCATAGGCTCTCCCTTATAGTGAACTCACTTCTTGGGGCTACCAAGATTTGGTTCCCAAGGGGCATTACTTCCCTAGGGACTATTGTCTCTACTAAGGATGTGAGAATATGGGATGTGTTCATGGACATTAGTGACCCCTTGAGCTAGTGGGTAGAAAGGATTTTGGTCTCTAAAACAAGGTATTTAGTGTGGTCATTTCATTTGAAAAATGAATGATAAACTTCCTCAGAAGGTCTTCGAGCCCTAAGAACTAGGGTTTGATACACCACACAGATATTGGAGGAGAGCTATCACACAACAATACCATTGACATGACATTAATTGTATCAAGTCTATTATAGTGGTTGGAATGTTGAAACCTAGTTTTGGCCCATCACCACTTCAAGGTCGCTCCCTGGGGCTCACCAAGTGATGATTCTTGTGTCCAAGATAGGCCTCTCTATAGAAATTACACAAATTTCTCTTGCACCTAAGATCTATGAATAAGGAGGGGAGATGATATGTCCATGCAACTCCTAGGGTTTTAAACAATACATAAGCACCAAGTAGTATAGAAAGTTAATTTTGGTGAACCAAATAAAGTGTTATCTAATCTACAAAAACCATGCATAGAGTTTGAACAAGCACACAAGTCTTCAACAACATCCTACAAACAAGCATTAGTAGTTTTTCAATGAATGTGTTCTCCCAATGATTGCCACATATTGTAAATAGACTATCAGTAACAAAAAGTCATCTACTCCAAGTTCTAACATGAAATTGAAACCCTAGATGTGAATTTTGATCAAAATAGGTGCTTTCTGTGAACCAAATGACCTCTGATAGACCAGATTACACCCCAAAAGACCAAAATGACTCAAGATGCCCCCAATTGTGCTTAGACAATGAATATTACATCCATGGTGTAGTTGGGGTCCTAAAGGGTGCTGTTGGTAGTTTTTAGGTGCAGTTGGGAGAGTGGAAGTAGGCTATAGGGAAATGGTGTCAAATAAATACCTAGAAACTTAAATCTTAAAGCCTGCCTAATTCATCAATTTCTGTCTCCAGTTTATGGGTTTGTTTACTTTGAAGTCATTTAAATAAGGTTTATTTGGCTGAATGCAGTCTGGATGGGTTGTATGCTGGTTTTATTGTTTCTTTTAATTCAAGCAATTATATAAATGCTTTAGTAAATCAGTAGGGTTTATGATTTCATAAAAGGGATATTGCATAAGAATTGATGGAGACACAACCCAAGCATGGAATGGACACAACAAGAAAGGGAAAATTTTATTCACTGTGTAAATATGCTAATACATTCAGTACAAAGAAAATAGACTTCAAAACATGCCCTAAGGGCTTACAATATCATAAATCTAGAGATAATTTCTCCTTTTAGTACCTCCTCTCAAACTCCACTCCAAACTGCCTTTTACAATGCCAGAAACGTTCTTAAATAGACCTCGGAGGTTGAAGGATTAGGAGTACATTCTAGAAAGTGCTAGTTGGCATCCACTGACCAAGTAGAAGGCTCCAAAAGCTATGTTAGAAGTCAACACAAAAATCTAGAAGAATCCAGAAATGATAACCGAACTTTCAGGAGGCATAACTTTTGAACCGTAGCTCCGATTGACGAACCGTTTACATTTTTGGAAAGCTCTCAAAGCGCTCTATAGCCTTATGGTCTAGCTTCGCTCATCACCCATTTTTCAACCCTTTTGAGGTCATTTAATGCCCCTAACCTGACTTTGAAGCATTCTTAGGAGGTCTCCAAAAATCAAAAAATAGCAATAACTTTCAAACCGTGGGGCCTTTTGACCTAATTCTTTCTCTGGAATGCTCTAAATTATAATTACAATCATCTAACCAATTTACACCTTCTAGTTCACCAAAATGATGGCTCAATTACATAATCCTATTTTTCTGGCATTTACATGTATCCCAAGGTGTTCAAATACTCTATCCTAGAACACTAATAGTGGAACTGTGAGAGTTGGAACCTTTATTTGAACCAAATGGGTATCCAGAAATGAAAAAACATGAAACAGAAACTAAGTCTAAGTACATTTTTTTGGTTGACAATGGATTGCCCTTATACCTTTGGATGCTCCTACATCAAACACCTAGGGTAGATTGAAAAGTGACCCTGTCACTTTATGAATGGTAGAGGAAATCCCAAATGGGAAACCTCAGCTGCTGAAATCCAAGTTGAGTCCTCTATCGGCCGTCCTTTCCACTTGACCAAATACTCTTCATACTACCTATGTCTAGTACTCCTACCCACACAATGATCTACAATGTCTTCTATTTCCTCCTTTTTAGAAGGAGGAATTGGACATGGCTCTAACATCGGCTCCTCATCTGCACCATCATCATGATACCCTATTAAGTCTGCAATGTTGAAAATAGGAGAAATGTGGATACCATCTGGCAACTCCACCTCATATGCATTTCTTGAGTTATGTTTCTTTAGAATTTTGCTGGGGCCAAATTTCTTTATTTTTAGCTTGTTGTAAGTACCGGATGGAAATCTTTCTTTCCGTAAGTGTACCATGACTAGATCCCCTACTTGGAATTCCTTATGTCTTCTCCTTTGATCAGCCCTAGCTTTATAGTCTTGATTCATCTTAGTAATGTGTACCTGAACCTCCTCATGTAGATGCTTGATATGTTCAGCAAATTCTTCAGCTTCAGCACTTATCCTCTCCCCTTGCTCTATCTTCCTCAACTCTGGTGCAGTCCTTGGGCTACTTCCATATACAATTTGGAATGCTGATCTACCGGTACTCCTATTTATAGAGTTATTGTAAGCAAACTCCACTTGTGGTAGAATCAAATCCCATCCCTTGGGCTTATCCCCAACTAAACATCTCAACAAATTTCCCAGACTTCTGTTTACCACTTCTGTTTGGCCGCCAGTCTGCGGGTGATGTGTGGAACTGAATTTTAGGTCCATTCCCAACTTCTTCCACAATGTTCTCTAGAAATACCCCACAAATTTGGTATCTCTGTCAGAAACTATACTCCTTGGGAGACCATGTAGTCTTACCACCTCTCTGAAAAACAAGTCTGCAATATGGACAGCATCATGAGTTTTCTAGCATGGAATGAAATGTGCCATTTTGGACAACTTATCAACCACCACAAATACTGAGTCATTACCCCTTTGTGTCCTCGGAAATCCAAGAACAAAATGCATACTTATGTCTTCCCATGGCTTTGATGGAATAGGAAATGGCTGATATAGTCCAATATTGTGACTAAATCCCTTGGCAACTTGACAAATTTGACAACTTTGTACAAACTTCTTCACATTCTATGAAATTTGAGGCCAAAAATAATGTTCTTTGAGAATGGCAATGGTCTTATCTCGACCAAAATGTCCTTCCATCCCTCCACTGTGTTTCTCCTTAATCAAATTTTCCCTCATGGAACTCCTTGGAATGCATAATTGACTGCCCTTGAAGAACATACCATCCTGAATCAGATAGTCTAACCACTTAGTTCTGTCTATCGCAATAGGCTCTTTACAAGCTTTCCATGCTTTAGCAAAATCAGGATCCTCAGGGTACAAATTCTTTAGTTCATCAAACCCAACTACTTCAACCTACATTACTGTAAGCAACAACTGTCTCCTACTTAGTGCATCTACAACCCTATTAGATTTTCCACTTCTATGCTTCAACACAAATGTATAGCTCTATAAGAACTCTACCCATTTCATATGCCTCTGATTCAATTTACCTTGGCTATTTAGGTACTGTAATGCCTAATGATCAGTATACAAAAAAAATTTCTTTGGCAATAAATAAATGCCTCCATTTCTTTAAGGCCTGAACTATTGCATAGAACTCTTGATCATAAACAGAATACTTCTTTTTTGCATCATTCAATTTTTCACTAAAATATGCAATAGGCTTACCTTCTTGGCTTAATATAGCCCCAATAGCGCTGCCACTAGCATCACAATCCACTTGGAACACCTTTCTAAAATTTGGAAGTGCCAACACAGGTTGTTCTGTCACCTTCTTCTTAAACACTTCAAAACGTCTCGCAACTACTGCAGTCCATTTAAACTCTTTTCTACCCCTCTTATTGTGTCAGTTAGGGGTGCACATATGCCACTGAAATTC
This sequence comes from Cupressus sempervirens, assembly GCA_028749045.1. Taxonomy (NCBI): domain Eukaryota; kingdom Viridiplantae; phylum Streptophyta; class Pinopsida; order Cupressales; family Cupressaceae; genus Cupressus; species Cupressus sempervirens. The sequence continues at coordinate 369,500,335 of CM053792.1, read as the reverse complement.
TTAATGAACTTCCTTTAAAAACTAACCAGACCATGGAACGATCTTACCTTAGTAGTAAACCTTGGAGTAGGCCATTCCAAGATGGCTTTTACCTTCTCTAGATCCATTTTAAGACTTTTAGGTGATATAACAAACCCTAAGTAGACTAACTCCCTTTTTGCAAAGATACACTTCTTTAGATTAATTAACAGTTTCTCTTCCCTTAACCTTTCAAGGACACTATGAATATGCAATAAATGTTCTTCGAAAGTCTTGCTGAAAATTAAAATATCATCCAAATAGACAATAAAATTTTTTCCCAAGAACTTCTTAAGTACCTCATTCATAAGCCGCATGAAGGTGCTTGGGGCGTTCATCAATCCAAAGGGCATGACTAACCACTCATAAAGACCCTCCTTTTTCTTGAAGGTTGTTTTCCACTCATCTCCTTCTTGTATCTATATCTAATGATAGCCACTTTTGAGGTCTATCTTTGTGAAGTACTGAGCTCCACTCAAGCAGTCCATAACATGATCCATTCTTGGCAAAGGAAATCGATACTTTATGGTTATCCTATTTATAGCTCGAGAGTCTATACACATCCTCCACTCTACATCCTTCTTTGGTGCTAGTACTACAGGTGTTGCACATGGACTTAGGCTCTCTCGAATCAAGCCCTTCCTCAATTGCTCTTGAACCTGTCTATTTAACTCCTCGGTTTCAGTAGGAGTCATCTTGTGAGCAGCCTTGTTAGGAAAACTAGCTCCTGGGATTAAATCTATCTGATGATTGATTTGCCTTACTGGTGGCAATCCTTCTAGAACATTATCAGAGATGATATCTCCAAACTCACCTAGTAAATTTGAAACTTCAAGCGGTATTTCACTACTACCTTCTTTATCTTTCCTAGGAATCAAAGCATAACACATACGTTGATGTTTCATTCCATCCAAAAACTTCCTTCCATCAACAAGACAAATCCTAGCACTGCTACATACCTTTTCACCTTCCTTTTTCATGGGCTTCAGTTTGTTGCAAACTCCATCCTTTGTTAGAGAGTATGTGTTTGCATGACCATCATGTACTACATGCCTATCAAACTACCATAGTCTACCCAACAATAGATGGCAAACATCCATTGGAATAACATCACACAAAACTTCATCATGGTAACTCCCAATTTTGAACTTCACTAAACATTGTTCACTTACCAGGACCTTATGATCATCCTTCACCCAAGCAATCCAATAGGGTTGGGGGTGTTTCTCCCTCTTGAGCTTCAGCTTAGAGACCGTCTCCTCTGATACCAAGTTATCAGTGCTACCACCATCAATGATCACATCACAACATTTATCCTCACACTTGCACCTGGTACAGAATAAACTCCTCCTTTGTCCTGGTTCAATCTCACCACTTAGTAGGACCCTTTCATTTACTAAAGTCTCTCATCTTTCTACATCCTCTGAATGTGATGATTGTGCATCCTCATCCACATGAGCAACCCTAGCTTGACCCTCAGCTCTCCTATCTGTCCTTCCTTGTCGTTGAGGGCATTCAAAGGCACGATGACCTTCTTCATTGTAATGGAAATAGGTACCATGGAAGCCTCCTCTTCCTTGTTCACATCCTCTACCTCTTCCTCTCTGATTTCCAAAGTCTTGATCACGAGAGCGGTTGAAACCCTCGTTCCTCTAGTTCCTGCTAGTACCCACATCTTCATTTTTCTTTTGGGTTTGATTTCGACCTCCAAATGACCTACCACTACCCCTTCCTCCTTGACCATGCCCTCTTTGTCTCCCTTCAAACCTCTTATTTATCTTCTCTTCAACTTGTAGGGCAAATTGGTACGCTTCTTCAACGCTGGTCATTCTTACCATACTTAATTCCTCCTGGATGCTAGGTCGCAACCCACTTAAATAACGAGCAACCTTTTCCTTATTTGCTTCTGGATGCCCTGCTCTAATAAGAAGTCGGTAAAACTCCTCTGTATATTCTTGGACTGATTTTCCTACTTGCTTTAACCCATGCAACTTCTTAAACAAATCAAGCTCATAATCAACAGGAATGAATTGCTTCTTCAATTTGTCCACCATACGATCCCACCTTGTGATCTTCTCCTTTCCTCTTCTGTTTCTTTCCAATTGAACCTCTTGCCACCAGATTTTGGCATGGCCTTTCAGTTTGGCCTTTGCAAACTTAACCCTATATGGATCCCTCATATCCTCATACTCAAAGTACTCTTCCAGTTCATTGATCCAGTCGATCAACTCATCTAGTTTCAGATTTCTTGAAAATACACCCACATCAATTGTAGGTCTTTTTCCAAACTTAGTAATGGCCCTAAAAAGCCTTTCCTCTGCCTGATTCAAAACTTCCCCGTCAAATTCCCCTTCTAGTCCAATTTCTTCTTCTTCATTGTCATCCTCACTTTCGTCGCCTGCGGCAACATTTGTTCCTCTACGGAGCTCCTCCTGTAATGCTTGTACCTACCTTTGGAGGGCTCTAACCTCCTCAGGATTAATAGCTCTGACCCTTCCACCACGCTCTCTTTGTGGAGGCATCTTCTTAACTCAAACCCACAACCACACAATCCTGGTGCAAATTGCCTCATAGTCGGCGCTCTGTCTACACACTCAGGAAAACCAGCTCTGATACCACTTGATGGAGACACAACCCAAGCACAGAATGGACACAACAAGAAAGGAAAAATTTTATTCACTGTGTAAATATGCTAATACATTTAGTACAGAGAAAATAGACTTCAAAACATGCCCTAAGGGCTTACAATATCATAAATCTGGAGATAATTTCTCCTTTCAGTACCTCCCTCAAACTCCACTCCGAACTGCCTTTTACAATGCCAGAAATGTTCTTAAATAGACCCCAAAGGTTTAAGGATTAGGAGTACATTCTAGAAAGTGCTAGTTGGCATCCACCGACCAAGTAGAAGGCTCTAGAAGCTGCATTAGAAGTTGACGCAAAAATTAGAAGAATCCAAAAACGGTAACCAAACTTTCGGGAGGCATAACTTTTGAACTGTAGCTCCGATTGACGAACTGTTTACATTTTTGGAAAGCTCTCGAAGCACTCTATAGCCGTATGGACCAGATTTTCTCGTCCCCCATTTTTTGGCCCTTTTTGAGGTCATTTAATGCCCCTAACTGACTTTGAAGCATTCTTAAGAGGTCTCCAAAAATCAAAAAACTGCAATAACTTTCAAACCATGGGGCCTTTTGACCTAATTCTTTTTCTGAAATGCTATAAATTATAATTACAATCATCTGACCAATTTACACCTTCTAGTTCACCAAAATGATGGCTCAATTACATACTCCTATTTTTTTGGCATTTACACGTATCCCAAGGTGTTCAAATACTCTATCCTAGAACACTAATAGTGGAACTGTGAGAGTTGGAACCTTTATTTGACCCAAATGGGTATCCAGAAATGAAAACACATGAAACAAAAACTAAGTCTAAGTACATTTTTTTGGTTGACACAAGATTGCCTTTATACCTCTGGATGCTCCTGCATCAAGAATGGATATGGGTGATTGCAGTTGATTAATTCTTATACAAGTTATTTGAATTAGATCTCCTACCAATAGTCAATTTCTTGACCAACGAATAAGGCACTAGTCCTATAAATCAGAAGTAAACAAGGATGAATTATGCTGCTGCATATCAAGTCATCTTATAAAATCAAAATTATTTCAATCCTGTTCAAGAATTATAAACTCTGGTCTCAACTCATTTATATCTAATTCTTGAATCTTAGGTAGCTATTATTTCTAGGAATATTTGTAAATTTTAGGAGAATTATGACCAGATCTGCTGATAAGGGATGTGTATAAGTTTGAGAGCATTGAAGAATTGAAGTGAACTGTGTATGTATTTGAAGGTAACAGATGAGAATCGGAATGAAACTAAGATAATTTCATACACAGTTGCATTAGAATTATCCCTAGGTATACTTGCCTTGGTTTAGCAGAGCTAGAAGAGTAGGAAACCATCATTTGGTTTTGTTGAAGTTGGGTTATAGTGATTCATTCATATAGTTGATATTGGGAATTGGCTATCCCTAGATTGTGTGAGTCATTTCATTGTGATATTAAGCATTTTTATGCTTGATAGTTTCAGCAGTTTGAAACACCAACAAGATACACACTACTCCTAATCATTCAAAGCACAAGCATGAGGGAAAAAATGAATAATTATTTATAGCAGGATTATCTATGAGAGAATATAACACAACTTCAAGAGTATAAGTTGTGTCTTTAGCCAGAGATGATAAAGCAAATTGCTTCTTTTCTTCTTCTTTTTTCTCCCACACAAGCATACCCATTTGCACGTCATCTGCTAGAATCACTACATTACATTTTCTATTTTGGAGAAATAGTTCCTTAAAATGGTACTTCTAGATTGCACTAGGAAAGCTTGTATAACTTATAACAATCCATCTCATATAGTTTCCTCATAGTATTTACATTGTTGGGGCTCCAAACTCTACAATGAAGTTCTTTTGAAAACTTGCAAGCTAAGCTTCCTTTCTTCTTTAAATAAAGTAGTGAAAAAGACTCCTGACTCAACAAGGTCATGTTGTGGATGCAAGCCATACAAAAAGATGAAAATAAACTACTGGAATGAAGAGGAAATGAATGCATCTACAGATGTTCTACAATATATCAATCCTCCCAAAGATTGAGTTCTTGTTTAATGTCTTGCAAAGCAATCTACAGTAAAATGGCCACAAACCTGTGTGAATGGGTCTGGATCAAATTTTGTCAGAGGTAATGCTGCTAATTTGAGTGAAAAAGCAAATGGGAGCAGCTATGGCATATTACATTCTTTGTTTCTGATCCAGAGTTTTCCAACACCAAGACATCTCGAGATTCCCTGCATGCAAAAGAAATACAAAAAATGAATAGTGCATTATATCAGAAATATAAATTTTCCATAGCTTTATCCTTGCACTTAAATATATGCTAACCCTGAACCTAAACATCATCTATAAAACAACTTTGTGACCTAAAAGAATTAACAATGGCTCTGTTTTTTGAATTGCGATGAGTAGAAGAGAAAGATAAAATGTAAAAGCATTGAATAGCTTTGGAATCTGCCTCTGCAACTTTCTGATAGATAACAAACTTGGAATGATATCTAATGACCAGATTCTTACCTCCTTTCTCCTCTCCTGTTGACCTTGCACCAAACTCTCACCCATTGCAGTCATGGTGTGCCCCAAAACAAAATTAACACTGCCGTGACCTTTTTTCTTATGTTTTGAAGGTCGAAATTTAAACAAGTTTACCATAGTCAAAATTTCGACCATATCGGGCCCATTTTTTCAAAAAAAATAAATTTAACAACCCAAATAGGCCTTTGGTCAAAAATTTTGGTCGAAAATGGGGGCCTAATGTACTAGTGGGTGATCTATTTCAATAATTGTTAAAAGAATGAATGTTGGATCAATATGGTTTTTGGTTTATTATTAAACCATAATCATATTGCTCTAAGTGACTGAAAGTAATATGTTTTATAGTTATTATAGCACCTTGTTATCTTGGATATTATTGTTGTAGTGTTTTCAGTAGAGTCATATCCTCCTACAAGGGAAAAGGGTTCAATGGGACCCACACAGTGAGTTCTTTAGTTTTACCATTCTTGTAGGCTTCCAGGAGTAAGCCTAAGTCTAGGGGGGGTGGATGTAGTGCCTACCCCTAGTTTGCATTTTTCTATCTTCGTTGAACTCTTTTAGGCCAGTTTTATGCTTGATGATTAGTAGCATTGTTTTGAGATTATCAGATATTGTTTCAGATTCAGTTGATTTATGATGAGATTACTTGTTACTCTATACTTCATGTAAGCATGATGATTATTTCAGTGTTTTCAGTTATTGATGATTGTTAGTTAGATGGGTTATCATATGTGTTTTCTTATGGATACTTACCCCATACTACATGTGTATGGTGTACGTGTATGTTTTCTTTATGTATGGCATTTCTGATGTGGTTAAGGAAGGGAGTTGTAGTCACCTGCTAGTTGAGATTTACAAAATGCACCATTTCCTGCCATTGCTTGTTTAGTTTAGAATATTGTGTTTGTACATGTGTGGATTTTATGCAGATTGCAGGTACCAAGTATCGACTTCCCTGAATTGCCAGGATGAGCGTACCCTATTGCATTATCTTAATGGTAAGAGAGGGGAGATAAATTCTTGAGTCCAAATCCTAAACCTTTAAGCCATTTTTTCTAGAAAATTAGGACAAGTATCTGAGTTGTTTACCTTCTGAATGTGTCGAATGATGTTGATTCATGATTATAACCCTTTAGTTTGATCTTGTATGTGTTTTCTATGATGGGTTTTCGTATTTTGTTTTATGAACCTTTGGTGATTTTTTCTATTAATTAAGTCAAATTAAATTATTAAATTAATGATTTAATTTCATGAAAATTTATTATGGTATTTTTAATATTTAATTACATTTAATTAATTGGGAAATTAATTAAATAAAAAGAAGTAAATTTAAAGATAAAATTTATAAGTTTAATTTTAGAACGTGATAATATTTATTTAATTTAATAATAATATATTTAGAGTTCATTTTTAAATAAAAGCTAAATATTATTATTATTTAAGTTAATGCATATTTTATCAATTAAATGTTCAAAAATAATTTAAGTAAGGGAAAAGATATTAATTTATTAAAAGTTTTAAGATTACATGATGTGTGCATGAGATTAAAATTTAATAAATTGATTAAAAGAGAGAAGTTAAGTGAAATTAAATAAACTTATTTTATAATTTTATAAACATGCATGGAAAAGATAAAGAAAAGATAATAAAGAGTGAAGTCTGGTGAGTAGAGAGTTCTCTCGGGTGATCGCACAATTAGTGCCCCAATTTTAGGAGAGAATTCCATATCACAATTGGAGAGTTCATTTTCAAAGGACCATGAATTTTGGAGGAGGAAAAATTTTTGGAAGAGAGAAGGTTCTTTTTGGCGAGGAGAAATTTCTCTCAATTTTCTTGGGTGTAGCGATTCGCATCAGAGTCCAGGTAGATTCTTGTGATTATTCACATAGTTTATTATGCTTCTTCTTTCTTGTCTTCATCGTGTCTGTCGAATGGTTATCTAAATAACTCTTGTGATGAATGTTTCAATATTGTGAAATTCTAGTATATATATTTAATCTTCTGTGTATGGAAAAATCAAAAGATGGATATTATCCTTCTTTAGTAAATTTTTTAAAAATGGAAATTGACCAAAGAAGGGTTTTGTATTAAATTCAAAATTTTCAATTGAGAATTTGACCGATTGGTCATATTTCCTCTATGAGATTAAGGTTGGAACTGTTATTAACATATATATAAGGGGTATTGTTTTCAATCAATTTTATAAATTATAAATAAATTTAAAAAATAATAATATGTTCGTATGTGTGTGTGTGTGTGTGTGTGGGTGAGAGGGAGGTAGGCCACCACATCCCACCTCCCCCTCCTTTTACTTCCCACTGCTCAGCTAGTACTTGCAACAAATTCTGCTACGGCAGCAGTAGAGCCACTGCGATGGCCGCGTGAGTGGCAGGCGGCAGGCCTTTATAAACATACGTATGGTTTTTTTTCAAATTTTTAATTTTATTAAAAATTTTAATTATGTTATTTTTAAATTGTAATTTAAATAAAAAATTATTTATTAATAATTTTTAAAATAGTTCTTTATTATTAAAAAGGTTATAAATTAATAAATATTTTTAATTAAAGTTAAATATTATTAGAACTAAATAAATCAATTTAGTAGCTTAAATAATTGTTAATGAATTTAATTAAACTTATTATTAACTAAGATTAACTATTAATGAATATTACCTGATAAAGTTTAAATTATTAATTAATGATATTATTTTTTCTAATCAAATGGTAATTAATTAATTTGAAAATCAATTATTATTATTTTAATAATCATAATAAATAAATTGCCCTTAAATTATTGGAAATAATTAAATTGTACTTGAATAGGGCTAATTGTGCAATTAATTAAATATAAGAAATGGGTTAAATGGTAAGGGTTAAAATGCAAATCTTATGTACTCGAAAACTTACATCGAACGAAAATTGAAACCTTACATTTAACTCAACTATGTGTTTTCAAAAATCAAACCAAACTATAAGTCTGCTTTGTTTTATGCATGTTGTCTATGTTTTGGGTTTGGGTTGACTGGAGTGTTGACCAGTTTTAGGACATTTACCAGAGGCTTGGGGGTTCTGTGAATGTGATGTTATGATGATTTGATATCGATCTTTCTAAACTCAACCATGGTAATGTGTCTGGTATGCTCTATGATGTGTATACTCTATTGATTGTTATTGCTTTCTAGTGTTCTCTTGTGAAACTAAGGTGAAAGGTGTGACCTACTTGACTTAACCATTTTGAATCTTTGATCAGTTATTTTTGAGAGGCTTTCTAGTTGCTCGTAGAGAACTAATATATTATTTTGAACTATCTTTTGATGTTTTCTAGTCACTTGTATAGGACTGAGGTGATTTAAGGTGATCTTTGATTTATACTTTTATGAGCCTAGGGTAGTTTATCTATATATAATGTCGTGAAGTAGCTTACAATGGAGGCCAGGGCCCTAAGTGGCTACTAGGGTAACCCATTGTCAGTTGTTTAATAAGTGAAAACACTACACTAAATGGGAATAAAATGAACCTAATAAGAGTCTTTGTATGTTCTTGCCCATGCCTCAAGTGCTAGTATAGACTAGGATGGGACTAGAGAGAACGCTTGGTTGCGACCATGCATTGTTAGTATGCCTTATCAGTATGAGAGGATATTAGTGCCACCTAGGGATCATTAGGGGGTCAGGGTCCTGAGAGACTACCAGGATAACTCTAGCATGATTCGTGTGATGACACTTGGTCGCTTACATAGTAGGTTTCCTATGTGTCTTTGTGTGCCTCTAGGTATAGATGTCGATTTATCTTGGAACCTTTGAGTTAGATTACTTTTAGGATTTCTTGGACTTAGAGATTACTTTTGATATTTGGATTGATATCCTGCTTGGGAATTGAGACTATCCCCTCAGCGCAGTGGGAGTGGGCCATTTAGGTTCCACGCAGTCGGGTGGTAGTGCTTTTTACTCTTACCATTGAGATCCGCCCATTGATGCCAAGGTTGGAGTTTGTTGTCGACATTTCCTTTCATTCTATTCTTGCATATTATGATGGATGGCTATATCTTTATGATAGATGATTTCACTTATTGTATTGTGCTTTGTTTCATGGATCTGAAAGGGATGATGTAATCTATTTTTATAAATGTATATTCTTTTAGCCTTTCATACCCTGTGACATGTACAATGGATGATTGAGCATTCCAAATTTTATTGCCAAGTAGCATTCGGAACAAATGTATATTATTTAAATGGACTTTGGACTTTTAATTATTCTTTCATGTGGTTGTGGAATTTGTTAGACTTAGTATTAATTAATATTTAAATGTGACTCAACATCTTGTGATCCTTAAGGAATGTAATATGTTATGTTTGCTTATGCATTATTGTAGGTTATTACTTCTGCTACTTTATATTTGACATGTGTGTTATTCTTTCTTTTAAAAAAAGGTTTGACAAACTTAGTAAAACTTTAGGTTAATTCTTTTGGATCCCTTGGCAGGGCATTACAAAACCAAAACCAAATGAATTATAACTCAAATGCCTATCCAAAAATATATATTTCAGATTGGTGTCTATTCATATTCGCTCCTACCAACAAAAACAATACTTAGATTTTTGGAAATATAACTCAAAAAAATGGAATAAACTTACAAAATTCAACTTCTTCTTATTTAAAATCTTCTCCAAACTTTTACAACTTGTACAATATGTAAATCACTACCAATAAATGAAACTTTAAATCCCTTTCAAGTTATATAACTAATTAATTACCTCCTATGACCATTCACCTTCTCTATTACATCAACTTTTTTCATATTGTCACATTTTATGATAATATTTTATTACATAATTGACAACTTTTGTATTTTCCTAAAAATGACCTCTAAACTTTATAAAACCATTACTAACATTTAAAAAAAAGACTATAAATGAAAATTTTAAAATATTTTACCCTTCCAAGGATTGATTTACATCATTTGACCATATATTCACTAGACAACTTTGACAACTTTTTTACAAATGACCTTATTTAGCCTTACAAATTAACTCAAATAGATTCAAAATATATTTTAAATGTTATAAAATCTGTTTGATCCTCATGGATCTTATTTTTGTGCAATTTTTTTTCATATATGCTCCTACACCACTAACACTTGGGTGATAGGAAACAAAGCTTCTTAGCATATAGAACACTTCAAAGAACATCTAGATTTTATAAAAGAAGACTATGATGATGACGTAACTATTGGAGATGATACAAGTTACCCAATAAAGGGAATTAAGATATGTACTATCAATCTCAAATTAGGCATCTCAGTTGAACTCGCATGAGTACTATATGAACCCAAAATAAGAAGGGATCTAGTTCAAATTTTAGTACTAGAGGACAAAGGGTATATAATTAGTTACATGGAAGGAAAAGTTCTAGCTCAGCCTAAGAACTCAAATATAAAAAATGATCATATAAGTGGAATAAGGCATAGATGTCTCTACAAGCTATTTACTTCTCCTTCCTCAACATTAATACATGACTCTATTAAAGAGAATGAAATATGGCATAAGAGACTAGGCCATTTTCATTTTTGAGGTTTACCCTCATTAGAGATGATGGTAATAGGACTACCAAAACATAGAGGGACATACAAAGTGTAAAGCTCAGCCAAGGAATCCAAAAGAAATTAACCTAAGGTTTCACTAAGTTTGTCAAACATTTTCTTTTGAAAGATAATAACTTAACAACAACAAATATAATATAGCAAAAGCAATAACATACACATTAAAAAATACCATAAAACAGATTATAATTCTTAAGGATCCCATGACCTTGAATCACATTTAAGTTTAATCAATACTAAAACCAATATATAACACTTCCATATTGAAGAATAACTACAAGTACAAATTTCATTTAAACAGTATACAATTATCTCGAATGTCAATTGGCAATAATTAGAATGCACAGTCATCCAATGTACAGGTTAGATGGTATGAAAGGCTGAAAGAATATACATCATAAAATAGATTACATCATCTCATAAGATCTCTTATAATAAAGTACATTACAATAGAGAATAACTATCCATAAAAAATAATATGATAAAAAAGAAAGGTACATCTGCACAAACACATCCAACAATGGCATCCAATAGTTAGATCTCAATGGTATAAGAAAATGCATTACCACCTGACCTCGTAGAACCTAAATGGCCCACTCCCACCGCATTGAGGAGATAGTCTCAACTCCCAAACAATTAAAAAAAAACCATAAGTCAAAACCAACATCCATGTCAAGGAAACACCTAAAAGCAAACTATCTGAAAGCCTATGAAGACTCAAGTATCATCTAATCCCAAAGGCAATATAGACACATAGGAAATCTACTATGCAAGTGGGAAATTTTTATCGCATGGGCCAACTCTAAGGTTATGCTAGCAGCCACTATGGACTCCAGACCCCCTAGTGACTCTATGTGGCAACAGTATCCTTTCGTATAGATAAGGCATACTAATAAGTTAACTAAAAGGTTACCCTGTCGGTCCCTTAAGACTTCGGACCCCCTAGTGGCTTTATGTGACACTTTATCTTATTAATTTATTTTAATCCATTTAATGAAATATTATCACTAATTAAAATAACCTGCAATGGGTTACCCGACAGCCTCTTTAGGGCCTTGACCCCCATTGCAAGCCACTTCCCAACATGACATACAGATAACCTATCCTAAGCTCAATAAAAGCAGTAGATCACATACTACCATAAATCACTTGTCGGTTCTTAAACAGGCAACTATAAAAATATTGAAAACATTACTGATCTTAACCACATATTTCACCAATACGATCATCCTAACAAGACTGGTCCAAAATCAAGTAAACAAAAACTAAATCCATGTCATAGCATGACATCACCAAAATCAAATCACATAATCACCTCAGTCCTATCAAGCAACTGGGAAGCGATCCAAAGATAATTGATCAAAGACTCAAAGTGTTATACCAGAAAAGTCACACCATTCACTTCAGTTCTACACAAGAGAAACTAAAAGCAATAATAAAACATTTGATCAACTCAACATAGAGCACAACATGACACATCACCATGGTTTTGTATAATAAATCGTAACCAAAATAAGTCATAACATCATCACAGAGAAAAACCCCCAAGCCTATGGTAAACATCCTGATTTGGTCAAAGCTAAGTCAACCCGCACCCAACATCAATAAACCACACATCGCATATAATACATATAAAAGTAATTTTCTCAATTCATTAGGTTTTGAAAACCCTAAAATTCAATATTTACTAAAGGTTTCCAAGTTTTCATTTTCGTTTACAAATATAACAGTTGTAGCTAATCCTTGAGTCCACACAAGTCTCAACACTGAAAAAATCATAACAAGTTGTTTAAACATAGTTTTCATGGTTCAATTCGTTATCAAAACATAAGATATACATTAAATATACAATTAGGTTTTTAGTTCTCGTCTTTTGAAAGTACTATACTTGTTAAGGTTTTTGAATAATCAAAAGATATAATCAATCTCCCAAAATAATAGAAATCATTTCCATAAAGACATCATCAAGTAAAATGCGAGTTTACTTTAAAATAATTATTTGCCAAATTTTATCAATTTACTTTTCAGATCTGTTTTAATACTCATAAATCATTTTCATATCTAAATTAAAAACTGTCAGGTAAAATTTGAGTTTACCAAACAATCAATTTCCCAATTTAAAATTATCCATTTACTTCACAAACATATTGTAATAGTAAATTAATTAAAACTTCAATGAATTATATTATTACGATTCATTCAAAACCCATTAAATTATTAATACAACTAGTATAGATATCTTAAATAAATCTATCTAAAGAAATGTCGATAGATATCCACTACAAAAAAATTATAATTTATTTTATTACATCTAAAATTATTTATATTTCCTTTATCTCCATTTATTTAGATCTTTACTAACTTGAGTTTTTCATTTTAAGTTCTAAAAAAGGTTTCCAAATATTATAATTAAAATATATATATATTTTATGTGGTATTTATTAAATTATTTTTAAAAGTATATTCTATTTATAATAAGATTTAAAATTTTGACATGTAGATGGTTGTCAAATTTAACCTGGAAGAATAAAAGTTAACATTAACACGCTCACACTATCCCACTCCACCCATTCTGCCATTGTAGAATGTCTATCGACATTAATAATTATAAATCTAATAATAATAAAATAATTATTAATAAATTTTAACATGTAATAATTACTAACATTTATAATATTTAAATTTACATAATAATAAAATTATTTGATTATTATGTTAATTTAAATAAATTAAAAATAATAATTAAAACTTGCCTTTTTTAATATACATTTACACGGTAGCCTTGTTGCTACTGCAATAGGTCTATGTCAATAGCAGGACTGTCGTGTGCAGCTTTACTGCCACTGGCGTACAATGGAGAAAGGAGGAGGAAAGGGGGTGGGGAATTGGTGGCCCCCGCCCACCCAAACATATATTTTTAATTTTTAATTTTTAAATATTAAAACAAAATTCATGTCCCTGATTCTTTTCTTTTATATTTGATTATGTAATTACATAATAATTACAAATTACAGTGTGTGTATATATATATATATATATATATATATATATATATATATATATTTCAATGTAAATCTAATATAGAAACCCAGATCAAATAGTCAAAATGTATAAAATAAAATTGATTTTCTTTTCAAAACCCACATCCCAATTTTACCAATTAGATTACGAAGCTCTATAACTTTCTAGATAAGGGTTTTAGTCCTTCCATTCATTTACGAATGTATTTAAAAATAAATAACAATAAATAAATAAACTAGAGTTTTTAATTTCCAATTTGTATACAGATGTTTTCAAAATGAAGAACAATAATATCACAAACAAGGGTTTAAGATTCAATTCATATATAGAGGTTTCTCAAATGAAGAACAATAAAATCACATACCAGGGTTTCAAATTCAATTCAATTCTAAAAACAAATTCACAGACATAGAGAAGATAGAGAAATCAAGAATGAGCAACTACTGCACAAACCCATAAGTTCCTACCTAGATCTGATGTTAAACAATGGATGCACAAAACTCGCAAACAATTCCCTTTCCTTTTGAAACCCTCTTATCGAAAATCGCTCCTCCAAATCCCCCGATAATTGCAAAATGAGCTCTAGATCTCTGATAAAGAGTTCTCCCCTAAATTTAGGGCTTTGATTGTGTAATCACATGAGAATACTCGTTGATCTTTATCTTTTTATTATTTTATTATATTTTAATATTCATGCACAACCTCTATGCCATTTAATTAAAATATATTTATTAAATAATTTTCTTTCTCTCTTTAATTAATTCTTGAGACGTTTTTAATATAATATTTATTAATTTAACTAGTAATATTATTTAGAGTTTATTATTAAAATAAAACTCTTAAATAAATTATTACTAAATTAAATAAATATAAGTATGTTGAAATTAGAACTTTAATCAAAACTTTTAAATGTAATTTATTTATTTATTTAATTTCTCAATTAATTTAATATAATTAAATATTGAATTTTCTTTATAAAATTTTATTAAATTAAATTATTAAATTATCTTTTAATTTGATTTAATTATAACAGAAAATCATCACAGACCCACAAAACCAAATACGACAACTCAACTATAGACAAAGAACACAATCAAACTCCAAGGTCAAAATCATGAATTCATGTCCCTTGATAAATTTGGACACGTAAACAACTCAGATAATTTTTCTACTTTCTAGGACAATTGGCTTAGGATAGGATTTGGAGTCAAGAGTTATCTCCCCACTTATAACATTGAGATACTACGATAGGGTACGCTCATCTTGGCAATTCAGGGAAGCTGATACTTAGTACCTACAATTTGCATAAAATTCATGCATGTATATACACATATAATCTAAACTAAACAGGCAATGACAAGAATTGGTATGTCGTGTAGATCCCGACTAGCAGGTGACTTCAACTCCCTCCCTTAACCACATTAGGAACATCAATCATAAAGTAAAACATACACATACACCATACACATGCAAGTATGGGGTAAGTAACCATAGAACTGCATATAAATCATTCCTCTATCTAACATCATGAAATAACTAAAAGTCACTAAATGAACATATATATCATCATTGAAATAGTCCTGAAATAACTAAAATAACTACATAACTCGTCACATAAATCAACTAAGTATGAAATGCATTTAATCTAATCTGGTAACCAACTACCACTAATCATAAACATAAAAATAAAATAGACCTAAAATAATCAAAAAGCAACTAGGGGTAGGCATTACACAAAGGTTGTGTGTTACAAAACAATCAGAAAAGTAACTAGGGGTAGGCATTACATAAAGGTTGTGTGTTAGGGAAAAATACCCAAAGCATATTTCCCAATTGTGAAAGAAAGTCTAAAAATGTACTAGAACTTGTTCATTCTGATTTATGTAGACTTATTTTTGTTCCCTCCCAAGGAGGATTTTAATATTATATTATTTTTATAGATGAATACTCTAGGAAGACATAGATATACTTTCTAAGATGTAAATATTTTCAAGAAAATGTTATATTGTTTAAGGAATTTAAAGCACAAGTAGAAAACATATGGAAAAAAAAATCAAAACCTTAAGAATAGATAATGGGAGGGAACACACGTCAAAAAAATTTCAAAACTTTTGTAAAAATTTTGGGATTAAGAGGGAGTTATATGTTCCTTACAACCCCCAACAAAATGGTGTTGCAGAAAGAAAGAATAGAACTAGTGTTGAAGTTACAAAAGAATGAGGCATGATTAAAACTTAGAAACCCACCTTTTCATTGAAACCTCTAGTGTTGATGTATACATTCAGAAAATATGTCCTTATTCTCATCTTAAAAATAAAACTCTAGAAGAAGCATTCTCTGGAAAGAAACCAAACACCATTTACCTAACAATATTTGGGTTCCATGTTTACATTCATATCCCTAAAGAGAAAAGAACTAAACTAGAGCATTATGGGAAAAGATGAATTATTGTTGGGTATAGTGAAACATCTAAAGCCTGTCAAATATACATTCCTAGACAAAGACATGCTAAACTAAGAAGAGATGTAATATTTGATGAAGATAATACATTTAAAAGATCCAAGGATGAAAATGAATCAAATAATGAAGATCTTCCAAGGGATTCCTCTCCTGGGATTTAAACGGAGAATCAAGATATAATTGAAGCTAATAACTTCATTATGCCTATGGATACATCAGATGAACATAGAGAAAATAATAGAAGACCTTCGTGGACTAGGAAGATGATTGAAGAATCAAAAAATTATGCAGCCCCTTAGGAACTTTTAGACAAAGAAAAATGCCACACAAACTCTCTAGTTATATTGAACTCATGAGTGAACGTTCAAATTCAGAACCTCAAATGTAAAGGAATCCCTTCAACATAAAACTTGGAAGGATGTTATGAAGGAATAATATAATTCCAATCTCAAGAATCATGTCTCGGATATTTTTCACATACCCAGAGACAAGTGAGTTGTCTCAACCAAGTGGTTGTTCAACATTAAACATGCAATAGATGAAAGCATAGAAAAATACAAGGCTAGATTTGGTTGCAAGAGGTTTCTCTCAAAAGGAACTCATTAACTATGAAGAAATATTTTCTCCAGTTGCCAAATATACCTTTATCAAAATCATAATGCTCAATGTTGCATCAAAGGGATGGAAGTTTCAACAAATTTATGTAAAGATTTCTTTCTTGAACGGAGTAATTGAAGAAGAAGTATACTTAGATAAACCTTAAGGATTTGTAGTGCATGAGAAGCAGCCTCATGTATGCAAATTGAAGAAAGCTCTATATGGCCTCAACCAAGCTCCCTGAGCTTGGTATAAAAAGATAGATTATTATCTATCAAAAATTGGTTTCTCCAACTATGACGCACATTCAAATTTACACTTCAAAATATAAAATGGATATATGTTGATTTTGGTACTTTATGTTGACGATTTATAGATTATAGGAGAAGATCGCCTTATAGACAAGTTAAATAAGATCCTACATCTGAATTTGACATGAAATATTTGGGAATGCTTCACTACTTCTTGGGTTTATAAGTATGAAAGCATAGAAATACAATAATTCTAAATCAAGGAAAGTATATTATTGACATCCTAAAAATATTTGGAATGATGGATTGCAAACCTATGTTGACTCCTATAGAAACAAATCTACACAAGTTAAACGACAAGTGCAAACTCACATAATATTGACCTCACTCTCTATTGTCAAATTATTGGTTCCCTATTGTACTTAGTGAATACCAGACTAATATTTTTTTTGCAGTGAATGCACTTAGCTAGTTCATGTGTGAGCCTAAGAAAGGACACTTAGAAGCAGTCAAACCCATCTTAAGGTATCTATGTGGCACAATTGAATATGGCTTAAGATATAAAGATGTATATCTTAATCTACATGGGTACACTGATTGTGATTGAGTTGGAAGTTCAGTGGATCAAAAAATCACCTTAGGGCATTGCTTCATCTTAGGATCAATAATGATATCTTGGTTCAATAGAAACCAATCCTCAGTAGCATGGATCACTATTGAAGCATAATATATTGCAGCATCTATGGGAGCACAAGAAGTAGTGTGATTAAGAAAACTTCTAGTTGGATTATTTGGATAATCACTAGAACCTACCATAATTCATTTTCATAACAATAGATGCATAAAAATCTCCTTGAATTGAGTGTTTGATAATAGATCAAAACACATTGAGATACCATATCACTACATCTAAGACATGGTTGAGAAAAATGTAGTTGAGTTGAAGTATGTTAGTACATATAACTAGACAACATACATCCTCACCAAACCTCTTGTGAAAAAAAGGTGGAACACTTCTAGGGAAAAATTCGCATGGTTTTAACTATTGAGAATGAATATCAACATGTTTGATTATTGTACTAATAAAACTACATTGAATCATGAGTGTTATTTTTTCATGAAGAAGTGGCAACTAATAAATATTTTTCACTTGTATTTATATAAGTTGTTGCAAGGTGATGATCTTACAATAACTTAATCTTCTATCATGATGGATATCATATGGTTGGTATCTAAAAAGATTGTGATAAATTATATCTTGTAAATCAATCAACTAAGAGATAGATATCACCACATAGATATCTATGCCGTGTATTGTATAGATATATCATGGTGGAT
Organism: Cupressus sempervirens; assembly: GCA_028749045.1. Classification (NCBI taxonomy): domain Eukaryota; kingdom Viridiplantae; phylum Streptophyta; class Pinopsida; order Cupressales; family Cupressaceae; genus Cupressus; species Cupressus sempervirens. Next base: position 369,481,893 of record CM053792.1, on the reverse strand, counting down.
AAGAATGCATGAAAAATTCATGATTATAATATTCTTATGCTGTGTATCACAGGGTGATACATGTGCACATATCTTATGAACATTTAAGTACTTGGTGAATATCATGCAACTTGATATTCGTAGACCATTACTCTGAGTATGGTAAATATCATGTGACTTGATATTTTTAGGTCATTACTCTTGATATCAATAGATGATATTACTATGGTGGACATCTCATGGTCAAAGATATCTTCACTTATAGTGGAAAAAAAATACAATTAGCAAATTATTCATATTTATATGGATATCTTTGGAAATCTGAATGATTTGCTAATTGTATTTTTTGCTAAAGAAGTTACTATGCATTTATAATAAATGAGGTTGTCCACACACACACAAACACACAGTATTATCATAATCATATTAAATTGAGTTGATTATGCAAATTGACTAATTGCATATTATACTAAAATATGTTTAACCGGTGTAATGGTTTTAGGGCCATTAGTAAGATGTTTCGAAAGGTTGTCAAAAGTAGTCATGGAGACATGACTCTATGTGAAGTCACATCCATGAAGGACGTGGCTTTATAGGGAGTCATGTTCCTCCATGGGCATGTCCCCCTAACACATGTTTATAATCACTGCAGACCAGGAGCTAAATACACAGTGAACACAAATGCATGCAAGTCTTCAAGTGTTCTATCATCTGCAACTAAAATAGATACATTGCAAAAAAAAAATTGCAAACAAACTTAGTTTCTAATATTATTATATTGTATATATTTTATATTCATAAATAGTATCAATAATATATAAGCATAAATAAAATAAACTTTGCAAAATTTGATCATTGATTTTAACATAATTATTTTATATTTCCTCTCATCTACTATGTCCACTAAGTTAAAGTTACTATAAATCATTGTCAAAATTAACTGCACATGTCATATATGTTTTACAAAAGAAAAATAAGTTTAAAAAAATTACAAGTGACATAATTTTAAGAAAGATAATTAATTGAATAAAGAAGAATAAAAAATAAAAAATTCATGTGTTTTCTCCATAGACTAGCTTTATGTGTTTCTATGACTAGAGAATATTCTCTTAAGTGCATAACTATTGAGATTTTACCACTTCAATTGTAAGATAATCAGTAATCAAGATAGAGAAGTTGTTCAAACATAAGATATTTTATATTATAGAAACATTTGAAACTTTCAAGATTATAATAATATAATATAATAAAGATTTGATTCATTGCTATGATAGAACCCCGCATTATATGATGTAATGTAATTGTTACCTAGGGTTTTGAAACCCTAAGTATTCCCCCTTCCAGTTTAAAAAATTAAACTACTTTAAAGGTTAAAATATTATTAATTATTTTGCATAATATTTAATTATTTATATAATTAAATATTAATAAATCCAAAATAATTAAACATTAAATTTTTTAAGTAATATGTATTTCCCTCATAATTAATTCTATCAATAATTAATTATTAATGTGACCGTGAAAGTAAAAGGGTAAGTATGGGGTAAGGTAAATTGGAAAGTTCAAAATAATTGATTCTTTAAGAGAATAAATTATCATTGTAATGGAAAAATTGGTTCGATAAGAATTTGGGGCAGTTGCCAAACTTCTTTGCAAATTTATTTAATGAGGGAAGACTGATTGTGAAGGGGTTGTTCTCAAGTTGAGAAATGTCTGTACATTTTTCAAAAAGGGAAAGGCATTTTTAGTTTGAGGATTTGTAACAGAGAAGGAAAGGAGAAATTGATTTAATTTTACAAACTTGTTTATGATGCAAGGATAAAATGATCCTATGGTTGTTTTGTTTACATATTTAGAATAAAGGGGAATTTAATTTTAGATCCTATGGTTTGAATTTACATTTCTCTGGTTGGAAATGATCTTGTAGTTACTCCAGTCATGTTTGGAATATTATCTTGTTCATTTATCAAGGTTTCTTGTGTGTCATGGAATCCTGAGGTTTTATGCACCATACATGTAGTGAATATCAAACTTCCCTTTTGTTTCTCTGTAAGCGGGAAGATTGATTAGATAACCTCTGTGCTATGTATTTGATTTCCTTTCAAAATTATATAAATTAAGGTTTGCATTCATATCATGTTGATGAATGAATGTTAGTGTTCCTTCTTTACCTTTTGGTTAAAGGCATATCAGAAAATTATTTATTTTGAATCAAAAGGAGGGAGTTGTACCTCTATTTCAAAATTTAGAGAGCACTAGCAAGATAATTGCAAGTGACTCTATTGTTGGTTTCAGAGTTTGTCTTTCTTTTGGGTATTCGAGAGTCATTTCTGATGGTGTTTCTAGAGAGGACAAAATTGTTTACTAATAGTTTTTGGTGACTCTACTAGGGAAAGAAAGCAAGTTCTAGTGTTTTCCTTTCCTTGGATATCTAAAGGTTACCTCCTCGAGGATGGAGGTTGATAGCTCTAATTTATTTTTGGTGAAAAAAGTTTGGTGTTATGGCTTTGGTTGCAACCCAGCCATGGAGGGCTCAAATTGGGTCGTTTGTTTTGTCTCAATACTTAGCCTTACCTAAAAGTTCAGTAGAATATCTCCTGAAGTTTTTTGGTGATGCAAATCAAGACCCTGATGATCACATTAAAGAGACTACAATCTCTTGTGGTATTCTTGGTGTGCAGGAAGAGAACATATTTGTCAAACTGTTTGTAGGGAGTCTCATTGGGAGTGTTGCTTATTGATTTCAGAATTTGCATAATGGTTGTATCACTTGCTAGAGCGATCTCAAGGTTAAATTTCTTCAAAGATATAGGCCTACAGTTGATGTGGGTAAGTTATTGTTAAATTTCTTTCAAATTCAAAAGAAAGAGATTAAATTTATGAGGGATTTCATAGATAGGTTCAATAGATGTGCTGGTAAAATTTTCAAAAATAGCCAACCAAATGAAAGTAATCAACAATGTGTTTTCATTGCTGCTTTACAAACTAAAATCAAGTTTTTATTAAAGAGTCAGAAAGTGCAAACATTGCAAGATACACAAAGGGAGGCTATTAGTTTAGAATATGACATGATTCTAAGTGGAATGAAGTGTAAAGAAATTGCACAAGCAGGAATTTGTCTTTATGAACAGCAAAATCTTCCAAAGGTAAGACCTAAACAGAAAAGGCTCATTCTGAAAGCAGTAAAATCAGCACCTCCTATTTATCAAAGTCTAAAAATTTTAAATGATGAAGATCTCCTAATCCCTATTGTGATTGAAAGCACTCTCTGTAGTGTAGCTGGAGCCTACCATCTACATGTCGATTATGATGATGAATATGCCTCACAGTCAACTGACTCAATAATTGGCCTTAATATACCTCCTATTGAACAAAGCCTGGAGGGTGAAAGATCAAATGAGAGCTTGTTAGGAGATGTTCAAACTACAGAATTTGATTCTTTTATATTTGGGACTTCTAATGCTATTTCACCAAATGATTGGTTTGGGAAGGTTGTGAAAGATCAACACACAAAAGAAAAGATTGATGAAAAATGCTCTTCTAAAAGTATGGCTGATCACACAATGCAATATCTATCAGCATGCTTGGATGGCTCTTCCTATGAGCATGAAGTAGATTATGAATTATTCTTGTTTGATCTCTTGGAGGCTGATGAACCATTACTATAGCCTAAAGCATCAAATTATGGAGAAAAAGTAGAAAAAGATTCATGCATTTTTCAACCCCCTGCAGATCTTTCCCCGTCTCTTCCTTTGGAAGAACTAGTGCAACAAATTACAATGAAAAAATCACATTGGCAATCCAAAAATCAAAGGACTCAAGGTATGGTAAAAAAAATTTACATTTTACCTACATTTGTGAAAGGAAATGTTGATATGAATAATGCCAAGGAAAGTTTTGAATCTGTATTCATTTTCCCCCCTTTGCATACATTTCCCATATATGAAATGAAAAACATACTGCTATTATTTTTTACTATTCTTCCTCCATATCACCAAGAATTGATTCAGAAAGGCTCATACTTTTTCCAACCTGTAAATGGTCACATTTAGTCTTTAGGTTTTGTCCTTTCCATTGTAAATAATTATCTCCTTTTTGTTTGTTTTTTTTTGGCTTATTTTGTTTTAGTTGTGTTTTGTCTATTATTTCCCCTCCAATAAAGTTGCATCGTCTTTGCATCTTTCCCTTCCCTTCATGAAATTGTCCAAGTTTAAATCCAAGTTTCAATTCTAAATCTTAGCATGCAGTTTCAAAGTTTAGTTCAAAGTTTGAAGATTCAGATGTATAACTCAAGCTTCAAATTTAAGTTCAGATTCTGACTCTGATATGCAAATTCAACTACACTCATCTTGCGAAGGCCTATGTGATTGTGAGGACACAAATTTGAAATCACTTGAACAGATTCTCACAGACTCTGTATAATTGTTTTATCAAAAGGAGATTCCTTGAAGACATTGAGACCCTGATACATGAAGTCAAACATGGCTCCTCCTCCAAAGGTATGCTCTAAAAACATTTAAGGACATTGGATTGGTTGTTATAGAACCCATTCTCCATAACCGAGCAATACTAGATGTTGAACCACTCATTTTGGGGATGTCGCTGGAGTAAAAACATAGCAATCAGACTCTTTAAAAAAAAAGACCCAGTCCATCTTGTAAGATAATCATTGGTTAGTAAATCTTCTCAATCTAGAAACGCATTGTTATCAATTTGTTCAATGGGAATAAGTTGTGGATCACAATCATGAAGAGGGGTGAAAATAAAATTTTCACTATTTTATCCAGCTTGACTCTATTATATATGGTGGCATTTATGAAATTCTAGGGTTACTAATTTGTATAAGATTATTGCCCTCGTATGCCAGCATATTTCCAACATACGCTGATGGTCAAAGCCAAGGAAGATGTGAATGAAATTATTGTTACACATGGAATGCTGCTAAAGTCTCTTAAAGTAATTAAAGTGCCTCTGTTATACTGGAAAACACTTAAGTTATGGTGGCATGATAAAGATGGAATCCCTAAAGTAATAATTGAAAAGTTAAAAGGAAAACAAAATACTTTTGAATGGTATCAATTATTGTCGAAGGTAATCTATGATAATAATGCTTTGGTATGTACTATTGTTGGAAGTGAAACTTCATTCCATCCCAATCCAAATTCTTGTTACCAAACTAGACACCCTCTTACTTCAAGCTTTTTAGGAGAGTGGTTGCGGTTAATGACATTGTAAGATGCTTCAATTTAGAAAATGAGTGGATGGGCGAGCCTTGCATACGAAAACAGTACTCCTGGACTTGGCTGAATTGTAGTATAGAGTCATCACCAAGAATTATTGCAGTGCAACTCTCGGTAAAGGGACTCAATGGCACCATACCGGCAAGCTTCGACAATCTGTATGCTCTTGTTACATTAGATTTGTCAAAGAATAACTTGAGTGGCTCAATACCAGAGGAACTTGGCCAATTATCCAATCTAAATGAACTAAATTTGATAAACAATAAGCTAAATGGATCAACAAGCACCCAAACATCGCCTCACTACAACAATTCGTCCTCAAATAAATGCTACAAGAAACTTGACTTCCATCTTCAATGACAAGGAGCTTGAATTATTAATTAGCGGTCTTCCAGAGATTGATTTGGATTACTTGAGAACAAATACATAATATGCTGGTTACAGTGCAGCATCCCCTGTTATTCAGTGGTTTTGGAAGGTTGTGCAGAGTTTCAACAAAGAAGATAAGGCTCGGCTAATATAGTTCGTAACCGAAAAATCAAAGGTCCCCTTGGAAGAATTTAAAGCATTGTAGGGCATCTCATGCCTTCAAAGATTCCAGATTCACAAGGCGGATACAAAAGTTACACTTGCAGATATGAAAGCAGTGCAGAGAAACCCTGGTGATTTGTCGCATGACTTTGGTGCTCCACATTTCACAAATGATGGATCAAGATATTCTCTTATTAGAGGAGAAAACATAATGTGATCAAGAGGCTTTGCAACTAATGGATGAAGTCCTGGTTAAATAGAGAAGGTATAAATTATTCTCGTGTTAACTTTGTGTGGCAACCTACAGTTGTAATGGTAGATGCAATCAGCACTGCCAAAGAAGCTCCTTCCTAGATTAAATCTAGGTCAAGTTAAATCCTCCATCTCAAGTACATACAATAATAAAATCTTGTTAAAATGAGAAAATATGATTGATTAATGACTCTACACCTAATGGATAGCACTGAACAACAATAGACAGAGATTCTAGAGTTCTCTGCATCCTGGTATAGAATGCACCCCCAGAGAGAGATATTGTTACCTAGGGTTTTGAAACCCTAAGTATTCCTCCTTATAGTTTAAAAAATTAAAATACTTTAAAGGTTAAAATATTATTAATTATTTTTCATAATATTTAATTATTTATATAATTACATATTAATAAATCCAAAATAATTAAACATTAAACTTTTAAGGTAACATGTATTTCCCTCATAACTAATTCTATCAAGAATTAATTATTAATGTGACCATGAAAGTAAAATGGTAAGTATGGGGTAGGGTAAATTGGAAAGTTCAAAATAATTAATTCTTTAAGAGAATAAATTATCATTGTAATGGGAAAATTGGTTCGGTAAGAAGTTGGGGCAGCTGTCAAACTTCTTTGCAAATTTATTTAATGAGGGAAAACTGATTGTAAAGGGGTTATTCTCGGGTTGAGAAATGTCTGTAAATTTTTCAAAAAAGGGAAAGGCATTTTTAGTTTGAGGATTTGTAATAGAGAAGGAAAGGAGAAATTGATTTTATTTTACGAATTTGTTTATGATGTAAGGATAAAATGATCATATGGTTCTTTTGTTTACATATTTGGAATAAAAGAAAATTTAATTTTAGATCCTATGGTTTGAATTTACATTTCTCTGGTTGGAAATGATCTTGTGGTTACTCCAGCCATGTTTGGAATATTATCTTGTTCATTTATCAAGGTTTCTTGTGCGTCATGGAATCCTGAGGTTTTATGCACCATACATGTAGTGAATATCAAACTTCCCTTTTGTTTCTCTGTAAGCAAGAAGATTGATTAGATAGCCTCTGTTCTATGTATTTGATTTCCTTTCAAAATTATTTAAATTAAGTTTTGCATTCATATTATGTTGATGAATGAATGTTAGTGTTCCTTCTTTGCCTTCTGGTTAAAGGCATATCAGAAAATTATTCATTTTGAATCAAAAGGAGGGAACTATACCTCTATTTCAAATTTTAGAGAGCACTTGGCAAGATAATTGCAAGTGACTCTATTGTTGGTTTCAGAGTTTGTCTTTCTTTTGGGTATTCGAGAGTCATTTGTGAAGGTGTTTTTGGAGAGGACAAACTTGTTTACTAACAATAATGATTAAGAGCTGCACAAAATGATGTGGAACATATATATAGACATTAAAGCAAGTGCTACTGGTAAATGTAAAGCTAATTCCATGAATCTTAGTCAATATTTTCCAACTACACCAAAATTTAGTGAAACTAAACATATTGTGGTGATTTATTTTTCAAAATTTTGCAAAGAGATTTGTATGAATCAAACATCATGATTACAAACATTGCTAATTCATAATTAAGTTGATATGATTCTATCCAACAAATTTTTTTAATGAATTTTAAGCTATATTAAATAAATAGTCTCTTCAAACTGTGGGAGCAAAACCTATACACTTATGTACATATCCTAGCATCTTATCCCAAGATTTTAAACGTAAAAATACAAATAAATCTAATTTCATTTATACATTGACCAAGATAAAGGAAGAAACTTTTTTTCATAAGAGGATGCAATAAAAAAAATCGTGTAGGCTACTTCCTTAATACATATTGGTGTATCTACCACCATCTACATGAAATGCAAGGTAGAACCAACTTCTGTGAGAAATTCATGATGATGTTGTAGCACTCTTTAGGAGAAGATTTGAGGTGTAAGACCTCTTTTACTCTCTATGTTCAATGCAAGTTAGATCCTAAATCCATCGTCTGCAAAGGGAGACACTATTCAGAGGGAGTATGGTGCATTTGTCATAGTTAAACTTGGAAGTCAAGAGGTCATGTAAATTATTACAAGAAAAGAAGAATGGTGCAATAAGTATGCTACCAAAGTATTGTAGAGAATTCAATCTTAGGATTGTAGCTCCAAAGTTTATTTTGGATCTTAGTCATATGTTGATCATGCTAGAAGTTGTGAGTTTATTAAAGAAAATTATCTTCTACGATTGGAATTATGTAAGAAGGATATATTTGTATGACAAGAGGAAGTAGCTAGAGGATCTAATTAAATTGATCTTCGAGGATAGATGGATACTCAAATGCTTATAGTCATGGGACTAAGTTGCTGATTGATTTTTTTTCGAAAAAAAAGAAAGTAGCATTTAGAGGGACTCTAACTTTATATTAGAAGAAACATTGGATGAGGAGGTCAAGAGGTTGATGAATGTACTTGGAGGAAGACAGATTAGCATGAATTCCTGATATAGCCAAATCTAGCGATAAACCCACAGTTTATTGCATTCACTCATGTTACTATGGAATCAAACAAGACATACCTTCATGAAAGTGGGAGCAACTTAAGGATCTACATCTATTGACATCAAATGGTATTGGTTCAGAGTGAGTAGACCGTGTCAAGATGGTTTCTCTAACTTTCAGTTGATGTGTATTATGAATGAAGAATATACATCCAACATTATTTCCAAGACTCGTACTAGAAAGAAGTTTTATATACTGCTAGGACAAGCCTGATAAATTGGAGAATGAAACCTTAGTTGAAAAAGAACTTCAACATCAATGATTTATTATTTATATCCTTGCATATTATTTCCTCTGAGAAAGACGTTTGAGGAGAAAGTCATTGTTCTCACCCTATGGATTCAAACCATAGTTGATCCACCCTTTGATATGGTTCATGGTGGATGCCATGTGTGTGACACCATGACAATAACATATGAGAGAATCTATTATGACTTAGTGTAAAATATTTTATTGTCATGTGTGTGACTGTGACTTTATGGGCCCCCTATGTACATTATTGAAAGGTGAAAATCTTTCAAGTAATGAGCACTTGTATCTAACATTGTAAGGTGGAAAATTTACAATGATTAGTTCACTATCTTGACGAATATCATGAAACTTGATATTTGTGGACATGTCATGACAGTTAGTATCTCTTTGATTTATTGATAGATATCATGAGACTTGATATCAAGTAAGTATCAATATGTTTCTTATTAGATAATCATGGTGGATATTATGAAACATAATATCTGTAGAAATGTCTGTTATGGTAGACATCATCAGACATGATGCTATTGCACATACCATAACTTGGATGTATATGTGAAAAATGTCGTGTGACTTGATTTTCTTAAAGAATCCTTCGATATCACGAGTTAGGTGATATCTTCATTGAGGGTATATGCACCAAGTATGAATGGGCTGTATACCCGTAGCCCATTTATTTTATCTTTGTTTTTAACCTTCCTCCAACAGCAACACGTACACAAATTGGAGAAAATAAAGCTTTTCACCACCCGCCTTGCCAATATGCCTCCTCACCGAAAAAATTCAAGATCATGAGCACGCCCATGCCGTATGTGATCTAAATTTCATTTTACATTGTTTGATATGTCTTTTATATTGTTTTGTAGGTTTTTTATATTGTTTTGTAGGTTTTTTACAAAAAAAAATTAGATTTGTTTATTTATTTAGATTTCAATTGATTTTTTATCAGGAGATGTCAATAATCAACTGGCAAATCCCCAAGAAGCTCAAAACCCTCAAAAAAATCAAAACCAAAACCCTCCCCAAGAAGAACAACAAAGTTTGCAACCTGAACCAATTGCAAGACCTCCGCCTGACACACAAGAAAATATACTAAATTAAATAGAAAGAAGAAAAACTAAATTAGAAGGACTCATTGGTCGGTTGAAAGAATTTGTACAAACCAATCCAATGAGGGCTCAATTGGCATCATCCTTCAAATCCATTAAGACCCAGATAGCCTTAGTTAGTGGTCAATTAGATGTTTGGTGGGTTAAGAGGGATGAACAAAAAAGATTTTATGCAAATAAATTGTCATATCAAGATGTTAAAAAAAAAGATATACCAGAAGGTAGAATATGTGCATTATTTAGAAAACCCGGTGAACAAAATACTGTTAGAGAGGGTACTAAATGGTTCCCCATCCATTGGTGCATACACAATGCTATTAGAATAATTTTTGGGATAGATGGTGGATGGTTTTTGATGTCCCTCCTTGCAACAATCATGAGGCCCCCATGTATTTTTTTAAGAAATTGCATTGTGAGTTTGTCCTTGGGGAGATCCCCAATTATTTTGATATATTAGACTCCCAAGGTAGAGGTGGGGGATCATCATTTGAGAGGTCGGGGGCACGTCGTGAGCCTAATGTAGTTAGGGTACCTATGGTCAAGCCACAAGGTGAGCATGTGACTATTCCTTCAGTTGTGAAGGAACATGTAGAGGCCAGCGCTCTATGGAACATTGTGAGTTTGTCCTTGGGGAGATCCCCAATTATTTTGATATATTAGACTCCCAAGGTAGAGGTGGGGGTTCATCATTTGAGAGGTCGGTGGCATGTCGTGACCCCAATGTAGTTAGGGCACCTATGGCCAAGCCATAGGGTGAGCATGTGACTATTCCTTTAGTTGTGAAGGAACATGTAGAGGCCAGCGCTCTATGGACCATTAATGCTTTGATGTAGATGCTCATCCATTGCATGAGTCTATTAGTTAAGGGGGAGCCTTTAGTGCATCAGGGTCACATGTGCACATCATGCAAATCCTTATTCACATTTGGCACTCATGTTGGAGATGGTGCAGATGATGGGCTCATCACTTATTAGTTCCTAAGTGACACATTTGGCATTGACACATAGGTAAATTATGATTATAATTTACTAATTTGATCACATTTCATATGTATAGTGAATGATTAATGAATTAGCATCTATTGACATTGTTCAAAATTCAAGGTCAGAGTGTTGGCAGGCCTAGTAGCGATCCCTCGGCCCCATTTTTTGCCCCGTCCACGAGTCCAAAGGTATGTATCGATTTAATCATTTAAATTAATACATATATTTATTAAGTAATCATATTAAGGATTGACAAAAAAATTATGAATGTGTACCGATTCTCTATAGGGCCGTCAACATTTACTATGGACTCGGAGCATAGACATCATATGAGCTTTGTAGAGGTACATTTGTTTCATGTTAATTTAATTTTTTTGATTATTTTTTTTCATGTTTCATATTGCATGTAACATGTATTGTATGACATGCAGCTCATGACATCAGACACTCCTCCTCATCTCCGACAGTTCGTCGATCGTGGAGTGGCTGCAGCTATGGCTAGTTCACAACCATTAACTGAGGTATGAAAGAATTTTCTTGGTTTTAGTTGTTGTTTATAATAGTTAGTATCAAATTTTCTAATGTTATTTATAAGTGATTATATTGATTCAATTGTTGTAGGGTCTTGTCACACTTGATCGTCCATGAGCGTTTGAGGTGGACTTGCAGAGCGACTATATGATGGCAGTAAGAAAATAATTAATTTTGTGCGTACATATATTTGATTTCAATGTATAATAATTATTGATTCATTTCTACTTTGTTTGTATTAGCTCAAGTTAGATAAGAGCCTCAACAAGAGGAAAAGCAAGTGTGTGAGGAGGACCCCATCATCGCCACCATCTCCCTCCACACAATGACCAAAGGCCTCTAGAGATTTTTTTCCTTCCCCTCACGGGAAGGAGAAGATATAGTTGATAGACATGTACATGTCTAGGCATTAGCGAACATATATGTTGGATTTTATGTCAGTGGACATATTCGATATGCATTTGATGTATATATGACATTTTATATTTGATGTATGAAATTTATTTGATGCATGACATTATTGGTTAATATATGATATGTTTGTTCATGTACGACATTATTGGTTATCATTTTATATTATATGTTTATTCATGTATGATATTAAATTAGATATGTTCATGTATGAAATTAAATTAGATATGTTCATGTATGGCATTAAATTAGATATGTTCATGTATGACATTAAATTCAATACCTAATCAGTTCGAAACTTTGATAGAATATTGATTAACAATAAACTTTATCACTGTTTAAGCATAAGTTTATCATTTCTAATATGTCATCATCATATGATTTATGATCTTGTTCATGTTTAAAGTTTTCCTTCTCTGTCATTTGTTTATCAAGTTTCATTCGATACCTAATCAATTTGAATTTTTGATACAATATTGATCAGCAATAAACTTTATCAGTGTTAAAATAGCTATTTTATCCCCTTGCTTATGTTTGAACTTGGTGTGGGGCCTTGTGTTATCTCCCAGCTTAGGGGAGCAGGGCAGTAAGGTTCTATGGTTAGGTGGAAAGTATTTTATCCATTGAGTATTTTTCCAGAGTTTTTCAAGAGCCTTGGATGATCTTTCTTCACACATTCCAATTTTGCATCTTTTTTTGTGTGACTAGATGTTGCACCATCATATTTTTGTATCATGACTATGATATAATACTTATGTATCCATTTTGTATAGAGATCATGTTGGAGGAGAAAAATGTTAGAAGTATATGAAAACATGATTATATAATGAGTACTTGCTCCTTGTAATATGTATATGTACACATGCTTAGTTGCAATAAAGAAGAATGGGTATATCAAGATGATTGTCCTTGTTATGCTTATGTGATTTTTATGCTATCTAATTGTAATAATGGATTCAATTATTTATAATGAAATATTGTTCATATATTTATGATATTTTTTACTTATGGGAACTTATGTATTCGTTTCTAGTAGTGATGTTTGGGAACCTATAAGAACTTGGTTGTTGAGTTAATATAGAATATTCTTATATTTAATCAATGAGATATATCAAAATATTTAATGTTAGAAGAATTGAAAATGAAATGTATGTTCTTCAATTTTGTGTTGAAAATAGAATAAAATTTATTCCACTTTTACCCTTATTAGTTATGTGATCTCTTAGGTTCCCTATCAGGGGGATACAAGGAAGAAATACTCTTTAGATTTCTTAGATTGCTGGATGGATTTCTTGCAATATTGAGGTTATCAAAATTTAGACTTGTGATGCCTTGATTATTTAGGTGTAGATAGGCCACAAAACTTACAAGCAAGTTAAGTGCAGGGTACTCAAGGCACTCGAGGTCTTCATGAAGCATTTTCAAGGACTTTGCATCATACCACCTTTCTAGGTAAAGGTGGATTTGGTGTTTAAATAGTCCCTAGAAGAGATCCTAAGCCCTGCACCTGATGCAGAGCCTCCCACTATTCCCCTAGGAATCACAACTCAACTCCGGGATTCTTTTGTACTCTTGGAATCTACCCAAGGAATCTAACTCTACTAGGGTTCAAGAGGAGGTATCTAACTTGGTAATACCTTTCCACAACCATATCTAAGAGGTTATAACTCATTTCTTAAGTTTGTCTTCAAAACATCCACGTTGCTACCCATGCACCTAGTGTATCCTGGTGCTTCCAACATACCAAAACCCATCCTAGGCTTCACACCATGACCCCAACACCTTAGGTCATCTCAACACATCCCATCTAACATTTTCCAAGTCCTTGCAACCTCTTAGCAACTCAACTCTTACACTTTCACAATTTTGCCTATTCTAGGCTTGACTCAACTAGCCCTTGCCAGACAGTAATTCTTATTTTTCTCCAAACTTTTCCATTGACCTTCCCAAACCCTTTGGTGTTACAAATAACCTTTATCCCCTTATAAAATATACCAAAATTTCAACTATAGTTTTTTTGGAAAGTATCTCTCAAATCTTGTTATCTCAGTTACACAACTAGGCCTAATTAGTGGCCATTTACAAAGCAACTCATATCCTCTTATTTTTTGGAACCTTAAAAACCTCAAACAGTCTTGTAATATGACTCAAATGAAAGTATTTCAAATTTTTTTTGGTCACTCTATCATTTCTACATCTCCTTCACCAAACCCTCACTTCTAGGCCCTTTAGCCTAGGGCTTTCCCAAAAACTCATCTCCCAATCTTTATAGATCTTTTAAATAAATAAAACATACTTAAAATCATCCCAATAGATGATATCAAACATAAAACTTATCCTTTTTTGGAGAATACACTTACTTCTCTACTTGGGGCAGTCACCCATGTCCATGCTCTTCACTGCCCAGCTAGTCTTTGGTTCTTTCTCTCGTGAGAGTAAATAGAACACTTAGCACTCATTGGATCTAGGTGATTTTCATAGAGTTGAGGTACATGGACTTCCTAAGATTTCAGCCACCCTAGTACTACTCTCGCTTGAGCACACTTAATTATAAAGTTTCCTCTATGGTTAGACCCTCTCTTCCTGCAACACAATTTGCAAAACCTTCACCAAGTGTTGTGCCTTATGAACCATTCATTAGAATTCCCCTTAAGCTCATTGATTGATAAGTAGGATACATTTCTACAAGAATTCAAATTATGATATTGCTATCAAAATTCAACTGTGTAGTATTTGAGACAAATTCATTGACCCATGTTTCATGAGTAGTGGTTTACACAAATTAATCTCTCATGATAATGAATAGAATGCTTAGCACTCATTGAATCTAGTTGATGCTTAGAGAGGTGAAGTATGAATACTTCTTAGGAGGTCACCCATCCTAGTACTACTACAACTCAAGTGTGCTTAACTAAAAAGTTTCCCCCATGGTTAAAACCACCCTTCTTGCAACTCCATTTGTAAAAGTTTCATCAAGTGTTGTGCCTTATGAACCATTCATTAGTAATCCCCTTAAGCTTGTTAATTGATAAGTAACATATATATTCCACAACATGTCAAATTGTGATATTTCTATCAAGATCCAACTATGTTGTTTATGAGTCAAATTCATTGACCCATGTTGCATGAGTAGCGATTTGCATGAACCCATCTCTCATGAGAATGAATACAACACTCATGAGAATGAATCAATTAACACTCGCCAATCCAAACAATACACTACACCATCCCCTCAGCTCCTAGAAGTAGTGATATGTACGCCACATGCTAGCGATCATCACAACACAAACCAAATGAATTGTAAATCCCAAATCATGCACTATTCCAAGTCTTCTACAATGCTTTATGCTCCCAAACCTTAATTCTAGGTCACCAACAAGTTATAACCAAAATATAGTAACAATACCTAACATATTTCTCTATCACTAGCCTACAACTAGTCTTTACAAAAACATTTGTAACTTACTCAAATCATTACATAAAGTATTGCAATTGTAGACATAAGGTCTATACTCATCTTGCAACACATATACAAGCTCACATATCCATGAATGGTGTACGCTATTTGTATTGTTCTAATCATTGACCTTAAAACTATTCATTTTGATAGGGTTTTCCTGGCCACCCGGAGGTAACAGAGCAGACAATTCGATCCCACAATGAAAGGTGAGAGAGATTTGGCAGTTGGCAACTTTGTACTGGCCAACACTACAAGTTACAGCATCACCCGAGATGGCGTCGCAAAATCAAAATGGAGTATGATCTCTAAAAATTGAGAGAGGTTATTGTAGGCCTCCACAACATGATCCTATAGGAACTAGAATCACATCCATACCTCATACGAGCTCCGAGATATGCCTTGTCAAAGATTGCAGCCCTATGGCATTTAGTGACCCTTAGGGACGTTCTGATTCGGCATGCCCGAGAACGTCCAAGCGCTGAACGGGATGAGACAAGGTTGGGGATAGGGTTTACTTGGCCACCCGAAGCTAACAAAGTAGATAGTTTGATCCCACAACGAAAGGTGAGAGAGATTTGATAGTTGGCAACTTTGTACTAGCCAACACTACAAGTTTCAGTATCACTCGAGATGGTGTCGCAAAATCAAAACAAAGTATGATCTCCAAAAAGTGAGAGAGTTTATTGTAGGTCTCTACAACACATTCCTATAGGAACTAGAATCACATCCATACCTCACACAAGCTCTGAGATATGCCCCTTCAAAGATCGCAGCCTTATGGCATTTAGTGACCCTTAGGGATGTTCCGGTTCGACATGCCCGAGAATGTTCGAGCACTGAACGGGATGAGAAAAGTTTGGGGATAGGGTTTACCTAGCCACCTGGAGCTAAAAAAGTAGACAATTTGATCCCATGAAGAAAGGTGAGAGAGATTTGGCAGTTGGCAACTTTGTACTGGCCAACACTACAAGTTTCAGCATCACTCAAGATGGCATCGCAAAATCAAAATGAAGTATGATCTCCAAAAAGAGAGAGAGGTTATTGTAGGTCTCCATAACACGGTCCTATAGGAATTTGAATTTCATCCATACCTCACATGAGCTCTGAGATATGCCTCATCAAAGATCGCAGCCCTATGGCATTTAGTGACCCTTAGGGATGTTTCGGTTTGGCGTGCCCGAGAACGTTTGAGCATTGAACAGGATGAGACAAGGTTGGGGATAGGGTTTAACCAGCCACTCAGAGCTAACAGAGCAGATAGCTCAATCCCACGACAAAAGATGAGAGAGATTTTGCAGTAGGCAACTTTGTACTGGCCAACACTACAAGTTTCAGCATCACCCGAGATGGTGTCGCAAAATCAAAATAGATTATGATCTTTAAAAATTGAGAGAGGTTATTGTAGCTCTCCACAACATAGTCCTATAGGAACTAGAATCACATCCGTACCTTGCACAAGCTTCGAGATATGCCTCGTCAAAGATCGCAGCCCTATGGCATTTAGTGACCCTTATGGAAGTTCTGGTTCGGCATGCCTAAGAATGTTCGAGCACTAAATGGGATGAGACAAGGTTGGGGATAGGATTTACCTAGCCACTCGGAGCTAATGGAGCAGACAGTTCAATCCCACGAAGAAAGGTGAGAGAGATTTGGCAGTTGGCAACTTTGTACTGGCCAACACTACAAGTTTTAGCATCACCCGAGATGGCATCGCAAAATCAAAACAGAGTATGATCTCTAAAAAGTGAGAGATTTTATTGTAGATCTCCACAACACGGTCCTATAGGAATTGGAATCGCATCCATACCTCGCACGAGCTAAGAGATATGCCTCGTCAAAGATCACAACCTTATGGCATTTAGTGACCCTTAGGGACATTTTGGTTCGGCATGCTCGAGAAGTTTGAGCGCTGAACAAGATGAGACAAGGTTGGGGATAGGATTTACTCAGCCACCTGGAGCTAACAGAGCAGATAGTTCGATCCCATGACGAAAGGTGAGAGAGATTTGGCAGTTGGCAACTTTGTACTAGTCAACACTACAAGTTTCAACATCACCTGAGATAGTGTCACAAAATCAAAACAAAGTATGATCTCTAAAAAGAGAGAGAGGTTATTGTAGGTCTCCATAGCACAGTCCTATAGAAACTAGAATCGCATCCATACCTCGGACGAGCTCTGAGATATGCCCTGTCAAAGATCGCAGCCCTATGACCCTTAGGGACATTCCATCATGAGCCACTCAGGAAGGTAGTGCTATGAAGGATCATTGTAATGTCTTGTGAAATATCTTGTATTGTCTTTGTAGAAACTATTTTTAAAGGTGACGAGTATGTTAAGCAATCTAAGAAGTTTCTTATACCTATGCATGTTCTTCATATATTTTTGAAGTGAAGCCCGACTCCCAAAGTCTACTAATCAGTGCATGCACATGATCTCCATGCATTCTACATTTTCAGGATAAATAAGTCGAATGCATAGTTTTTACTTCCTTAGCTCCCTTAGATTTTCTTCACAATTTTGATCTAATTCAATGGAAATATCATCACTCCATGAATGATAAAAATCTGATTCTCATGGAGTGGTTGATCCTTGATATGTACAATATAATTTCTAACTTTTAATGTGCAGATGAAAGGTATTTGGTTGGTGATCATCGAGAAGAGTAGTGGAAGGGTTAATGGAAGTGGATGGTTGGGAGTAGTAGTGAGAGATCTGCTTGAAGGTGGCATACTTTTTATGGTTTGAGAAGTCTAGTAACATCAAATGAATGGTGTATTCACCCTCAATTTATCCTAGGAAGGTGTGGAAGGTAGTTTATTGAGAGGCCCTAGTTTTGAGGCTTGTTTATGAGCAATTTGGGGCTTTTGTACTTGGAAGCATCCAAAGCCCAAATTGGTGACATATTTGGAGGTTTTTCATCATCTTTAGTTTGTATGGCATGAAGGGGCCTTGGGATGAGAGAGACTATTGGGACTTGTGAGGGACATCCTTTTTAAGTCAACGTTCAATATAAAAAGTCAATTTTTGGCTTCTTCTTCTTCCTTTCTTTAATAGTTGTTTAAAGTTCTTTGTATTCCATTGTGTTTATTGCTTTGTGAGGTGCTTCTTGTTATTTTTCTTGTTGCTACTCTTCTTCCTTAATCTTACCCTCTAAGATTCTCCCATCTCTAGATTAAGTTGCTTCTTCTTTTCCTTCAAATATCTTTCACTCCTCTCAACTAATTTGTTCATTTTATCCTTTGTCGTCTTGAGTGCTTCAGTGTTCCAATCCATTTTTGGGATT
The DNA here is from genome assembly GCA_028749045.1 of Cupressus sempervirens. Classification (NCBI taxonomy): domain Eukaryota; kingdom Viridiplantae; phylum Streptophyta; class Pinopsida; order Cupressales; family Cupressaceae; genus Cupressus; species Cupressus sempervirens. Next base: position 369,463,326 of record CM053792.1, on the reverse strand, counting down.
GGTTTTTTAAAATTTTGTTTTGCCCATAGGCAAGCTCAAGAACTTTTTCATCATCTCACTTCATATGACATTTTTGCAATCCATTCGATCTTCATTTGATGAGCATTGAGGTGTGAATAACTTCACTAGACTTCATATTCATTTGTGCAATTAGCTCATATATCTTCCATCCTTAGTTTGTGCTTATAGAAATTCCCTAACAACCCTTCTATGCACAACTTGAGGTTAAATGAGTCCCTTGCTTCAAATGCATATAGCGTCACTTAAGCCATTTCAATTTATTTAGCATTTGCAACATGAAGAGTATAGCAAACATGTCAAAAAATATTGTCATAGATATTGAAGGGCAGAGTTATGAGGCAAGTTAAATATAGTAATTTGCATAATTATCTTTGCATGGGCCAAACCATGCATGGAAGGAATTATAATAAAATCATGTTGGCCGCCCATCGGCTTTTGGAAACCCCTCTTAGTGTACCCCACCCAACTCCCCCCCACACCCAAAAAAAGAAAATAAAGAAACCTTGATTTGAGTGCCTTATTGGGCAAATGTAAAAAGTGAATAAAAATGCACTTGGCTAACCTCATTAAGGTGGCATGATTGTTAAGTGAAAGGGTACCAATGACTACAATATTTTATATGTATCATTATTATAAGTGGTTGTGTCATCAATAAGAAAGAACTAGTCTAGCACAAAAGAAACAAAAGTAAAACTATCCCACATACACACAAGAGAAGAAAAACATGAGAAATTTCTATTTTGCACCTCTTTTTTAATATCATTTTATTGCTTAACTAAATGGTCACCTCAAAAACATAGTATGGAATAATTTCAAAAAATCTGACATGGACATATTTAATGTGCACAATCTAAGAAACCTCTTTAAATGTATTTTTCATTGACTATTTTTAGGGATCTATACATGCTTAAACAAAACTACTAAGTTCCACTCATAATATTTAGTGTCATCAAGTGTTGACATTATTGCAAACAACATCCCAAAAATATCGAAATATCAAAAGTTTTTTGGTTCTCTCAACTTATACATCGGTTGAACAACGTTATCCTTAGAGAGAACTATATCTGTAATTGCCCCATTATCATCAGATCGAGACCTATTTTCCCTCTTGCTTTTTGATGATTGTGATCCTCTACAATCCCATGCATAAAAAAATTAATACACAATGGTACTTGAACAAAAAGCACTAATAAACATTGAGGATGTGAATTGATAATACCATTTCATAGATGATTTTGGCATCTCACCCTTTATCACTAGTGCTTCAACTTTATTAGCCCTCTTCTTTGGTGACCTGTAAATGAAGAATTAGCACAGTAAAAAATCTAAGATAATATTAATCCACTAAAATTTGAGAATGAAAAAAATCGAATCTAGCTTGTCATTAAGAATTATCCATTTGTACAAATCCTTGCTTTCTGAGTTTTATGATAACCCTTGCTTGATGAGTATTGAAAACTTCTCCCATTGTATCCTTGCTTTCACCAATTTGAAGTTTCTAGTTACATGTACACAATCATGACTTTACATCACAAAGCATTCATATTCTAACAATTTTCATGTTCTTTCATTACATTTTGATCTAAACAAAAAATTCTAAACTTTCACTTATTCAAATGACTAATCTAAAAATGGGTCCTATTAAATAATCTAATATAAATTCAAATAATGTATCTAGATCCTAAACAAATCAAAACATAAAATCTGTGATTTAAACTTCTCTCATCACTTACACATAATAACAATACCCACCTTGTCATGTGGACAATCTTGGGGGAGAGGTTGGAACATTGTATTTGGATCCTGGAATTGATCACTCTTTCTCTCTTTCCCTCTCTCCCTATTCAATCTAATGAGCCAACTGGATTTGCTCTACATTTTAATGTCTCAAGTATTGCCTCATGGTCTGACTTGCGAACTTTCCAAAGAATCTTATTATGTGATTTTCCACCATATTTTATCAAGTGGACATTTGATGTGACAACAAGGTTTTAATAATGAAGAATCTTTCCCTCTATTTTCCAATCCTTGAATAACCACAAGTTAGGGTTCTTCATAGAATATCGTCTAAGCCATGTGCCAGTTACAACCACCACACTAACATGGTACTCTAAACCTTCACCATCTATAACCAAGTGATCCAAAAAAAATTTGGCTTGGACACAATGACAAAAATAACAATATGTCCCTTCTTCATTGTGTTCAGGTGCAATAACAACAAAAACATGGCCTGTAGTGACAAATGTACAAAATGTGGTCATTAATTCAGAAAATACTTAGGTAAAAGTTATAAAGTTACATGTTGAAATTACAAAGATATATAAATATATAAATTACCAGGTTTTACTAGATCTGACAAGTGGTCAAAGTCAATAGACGAATCCATCTCTACTATTTCCAGTGCTTGTGGGGGACGATAGGTGTCAATTGGGTCCAAAACCCATGTATCCCATTTATCCACCCATTCAGTTGAGTCACAGTCATCCCAATTTTCCTTTGCACATGATGGACAATAGCATGCCATTTTTCTGTGTGTGGATACTCCATGAACCTGCATCAGAACTTCTAAAATAGTGTAACTCACTAGATCCTGTTAGTGTGCAACAATTCTAATATGGTGCAATGTTAGTATTCTCTATCAGCCAAAAAAATCTACGAACCGTAGACTCACCTTCCTTACCTAAACCCATTGTAGTGTTGCACCATTGTACGATGGATTTTGCATCTATCAATATTGCTCCATCTTTGTACTTTAGTTCTTCATGAGCCAGGGCTCTTTTGATGCATGCGCCTGCACCATCGTGCTCTCCCTTTCCATGATTGGCCTCTGTGAAATTCAACATATATTGAATTCTACACAACTTGTGCATCTTGCTCAAACAATAGAACATCCGTGCATTCTTGAATTGAGATGCGCAATTGTCTAACCAAATAATGTGCTGACGATATGTTATGCCCTTGTTAGCCAAATCTCCATAAAATAGTTGAAAACAACCATGTACGAACTCTGTACAATGTGATCGATCATTACTGATGTAAAAATGGTACTCCCTCAAAATATTCTTGTCATCCTCTGTACTTATAAGTGAATACATGAATATTATGTGAACAAATATGGAAACCTGTTGAGAAGTATAATACTTTGCTTCCACCTCATTTTGTGATTGTAGTGTGTAGTTCTCTACGAAATCTACAATCGAAACAATGGTATCCAGTGGAAACGTATCTTTGCACAACTTGAATTGCAAATCCAACCATCGAGCTCTATGGGTATGCCTTGCATACTCGTAAATAATCTTTTCATGAAAAATCTTCATGAACTCATACACTAGAATCTATTCAATGACTATATCACATTTTTTACCATATTTTCCATCTTTTAGAGCCACTATCTTAAATTTTCTGTAATCTACTATCTCATTTCCAATTGCATGTGTACTATCCATATGTTGACAAGTTGATAAAAGTTGCAAAGAACCATAAAATAAGCACGTTCCATCCAAGCATGATGTCTTGTAAAATTGTTGGTCATCCGCTATTTCACATAAAATGTTGGATATGAATTCCCTTGAATATCTTGGTGGCTCATTCATGTCACAATCCTGCAAAACAAACTGAGAATGCAAAAACATGCACATATGCCTAAAAAAATCAAAATGGTTAGAAAATTCAATATGTATCCTACAACAACAAGTTGTGCGTGTGTGATTTATCTTCACATAAAAAGGTTTACCCATCTCAAAAAATATTTGACTTATTTGAATTTGAGGATACATACCAATAAATTTTGCAAAAAATTGTGTCTAAGTTGAGTCCAAAAAATGTTTCGCATGTGGGTCACGATTTTGGCTACCAATCCTCCTTATAATATCTCTTTGATTAGGGGAAACACGTTTGTTATTTTTCTAAAAATCTTCGATCAATGATTTCAAAGCTTCGCTAATTTCTTTATCCTTTCATAGTAGTCTACCGCTAAATGTCCATAACTCATTTTTTGTTAGATCTTCCAATCTCTCATGCCTGAGCATGGCTCTCCTTAGAGTACCTCTACCAATTTTTAATGTTTTGCTTGTCTTTCTCATGAGTCAAGCTTTCTTCATTTGGCTACTTGCTATTGTCGATGTAAGTACTCATCTTGTGATATTACTATCTTTGGTGCATGATTTAGAACCCACTTTGTCATAAGCACTCATTAGATTCTTTACAATATTTGTTTCATTTGAATTGTTCATCATTCTTAGCCCAAGAATCTTCATGATAGGCCTAAATTTCAAATTCTTCATCATTTCAACAAATAATTGGTATTGACCTATAATATTTAATTCTTCAAGTAATAATCTCCACATACAATTAACTTTTCTTTGACAAGTACGCTTGCTAATCTTGTCAAGCATTGATTTCAAAATGTTAGTATCAATATCAATCAAATATTTTGGTCTTCTAAAACGAATTCTAGAAGGTTTTATAATCTCTTCAATTCCCTCAACATTTTTAACTTCAACATAAGGTTGAGTGTATTGCGTACCTTGAACCGAAGATGATGTGCCTTGGCAATAAGATGCAAAAGATGGAATATCACCTACTTGATGTGTTGATGTTGTGCCTTCAACATGACATGATGGAGTGTGTACATCGTCAGATCTACAAATCAGTGTCTCTTCAACATGAGAGGACGATATGAATCCAACATTGGAAGATGGTGTAGCTTCACAATTCAATTGTCTTATTGAGTGTAACTGTCTCATTTGTTCTCTTTGTCTTTCCAATTCTTCCTCTTTGTTTCTTTGTACTGGTAGTTCTTGATCCTTTTCAAAAGTCAATTCTTCATTATTACTTTGCAATTTTCTTTGTTCACATAGTAATTTCATTGTATCTCTTTTAATTGCCAAATCTCTCTCCCTATCTTCATTTGTTTGAGTTTTTGGTTTCTTCCTTGGCATGATGATGATTTCTACATTTCAAATTATTCAAACATCTGAATTACTTACAACATGTATAAATTACGAATTATTCAAATACATATAAAAATTATAATTATTTGAAGGAATACACAATATATATCAAACAACTTGTCAAATTTCTAACCATTTCAAAATAACATTTCATTCAAACATACAATTTTCAATGAATTCACTGTATATTAAACAAGATGTCAAATTATAATCAAATTTGTATCTATATATCAACAAACAATAGTTAATATGGATTGCACTAACCTTTTCTATACAAGGAATATTTAAAAAGTCTTCAAATCATGTATCCAATGATTGAATTTGGTGTTTGCTAGCTTCAAAAAGTGTTGAAATAGTGTTTGCTATGTTGAAACCCATGATTTCTATCGAAATAACAAAGTGCACAACAGACCAAAAGTAGAGAATGGATGAAATGGGCACCAAAGTTGCTTTTTGACCGTTTTTAGGTGATTTCACATAGTGCGTACACACTATGTCAAAACACATCACTCTCCATCCTCCCTACTCTCTATCCTCCCTACTCTCTCTCTCTCTCTCCCCTCTCCCATCCCCTATTCTCTCTCTCTCCCCTCTCCCATCCCCTACTCTCTCTCTCTCTCTCGCTCTCCCTCTCCTACCGCCTATTCTCTCTCTCTCCCCTCTCCCATCCCCTACTCTCTCTCTCTCTCTCTCTCTCTCTCTCGCTCTCCCTCTCCCACTGCCTACTCTCTCTCCCTCTCTCACCCTCTCTCCCCTATCCCCCTACTCTCTCCCATCCCCTACTCTCACTCTCTCTCTCTCCCATCTCGTTCTCTCTCTACCACCTCCTACTCTCTCTCACACTCTCTCACATCCCCTACTATCTCTTACACACACTCCCATCCCCCCTCTCTCTCTCCCTCACCCACCACCTAGTCTCTCTCTCCCATCTGCTACTCTCTCTCTCTCTCTCTCTCTCTCTCTCTCTCTCTCTCTCTCTCTCTCCCCCATCCCCTAAACTCTCTCTTTTACAGATACACACTCCCATCCCCCTCTCTCTCTCCTCTCCCATCCCCTACTCTCTAGATCTCTCACACACACTCCCATCCCCCCTCTCTCTCCCCCTCTCCCACTCCCTCTCCCACCGCCTACTATCTCTCTCTCAAGTTCTCTCTCTCCCTCTCTACTCTCTCTCACACTCTCTCCTATCCCCTACTCTCTCTCACACTCTCTCCCATCCTTTCACTCTGTCTCTCCCATCCCAAACTCTCCCTCTCTCTGCCACCCCCTATTCTCTCTCACTCTCTCGTATCCTTTCACTCTGTCTCTCCCATCCTGTACTCTTTCTCTCTGCTACCCCTTGCTCTCTCTCTCTTACTCTCTCCCATCCTTTCACTCTATCTCTCCCATCCCGTACTCTTTCTCTCTGCCACCCCCTACTCTCTCTCACACTCTCTCCCATCCCCTACTCTATCTCACACTCTCTCCCATCCTTTACTCTCACTCTCTCCCTCTCCCACCGCCTACTCTCTATCCTCCATCCCCTACTCTCTCTCTTCCCTCTCCCATCCCCTACTCTCTCTCTTTCACAGACACACACACTCTTATCCCCCCACACTCTTCTCTCCCATTTCCTACTCTCTAGATCTATCACACACACTCCCATCCCCCCTATCTCTCTCCCTCTCCCTCTCCCACTCCCTCTGCTACTGCCTACTATCTCTCTCTCTCAAGTTCTCTCTCTCCCTCTCTCTCTCTCTCTCTCTCTCTCTCTCTCTCCCTCTCCCTCTCTCCCATCCCTTACTCTCACTCTCTCTCTCCCATCCCCTACTCTCTCTCTCACTCTCCCATCCCCTAATCTCACTCTCTCTCCCATATCGTACGAGCTCTCTCTGCCACCACCTACTCTCTCTCACACTCTCTCCCATCCCCTACTCTGTCTCTCTTACACACATTCTCATTCCCCCTCTCTCTCTCCCTCTCCCACTCCCTCTCCCACCACCTACTCTCTCTCCCCCATCCCCTCCTCTCTCTCTCCCCTCTCCCATCCCCTACTCTCTCTTTCACAAACACACACACTCCCATCCCCCCTCTCTCTCCTCTCCCATCCCCTACTCTCTAGATTTTTCATACACACTCCCATCCCCCCTCTCTCTCCCTCTCCCACTCCCTCTTGCACCGCCTACTATCTCTCTCTCTCAAGTACTCTCTCTCTCCCTCTCTACTTTCTCTCTCACTCTCTCTCTCTCTTCCATTCCCTACTCTCTCTCTCTCTCTCTCTCTCTCTCTCTCTCTCTCTCTCTCTCTCTCCCCCCCCCCCCATCCTGTAAGAGCTCAATTTGCCACCCCCTACTCTCTCTCAAACTCTCACACTCTCCCATCCCCTACTGTATCTCTCTTATACACATTCCCATTCCCCCTCTCTCTCTCACTCCCTCTCCCATTGCCTACTCTCTTCCATCCCCTACTCTATCTCTCTTACACACTTCTATTCCCCCTCTCCCTCCCACTCCCTCTCCCACTGCCTACTATCTCTCTCTCTCGCTCTCTCCCTCTCTCCCATCCCCTACTATCACTCTCTCTCTTCCATCCCTACTCTATCTCACACTCTCTCCAATCCCCTACTTTCTCTCTTACACACACTCCCATCCCCCCTCTCTCTCCCTCTCCAACTTCCTCTGCCATTTCCTACTCTCTTTCTCTCCCATCCCCTACTCTCTCTATCTCTATCTCTCTCTCCCCTCTCTCATTCCCTACTCTCTCTCTTTCACACACAAACCCATCCCCCCTCTCTCCTCTCCCATCCCCTACTTTGTCTCTCACTCACTTTCCCTCTCCCACTCCCTCTCCCACTGCCTACTCTCTCACTCTAACTCTCACTCTCTCTCTCTCTCTCTCTCTCTCTCTCTCTCTCTCTCTCTCTCTCTCTCCCTCTCTACTCTCTCTCTGCTACCCCCTACTCTCTCTCACATTTTCACATACTCTCCTATCCCCTACTCTCTCTCTCTTTCTCTCTTACACACATTTCCATCCCCCCTCTCTCTCCCTCTCCCATCACCTACTCTCTCTCTCATCTCCTACTCTCTCTCAAGCTACTATGTCTCCCCTCTCTCCCATTCCCTACTCTCTCTCTTTCACACACATGCACTCCCATCCTCCTCTCTCTCGCTCTCCCTCTCCCACTTTGTCTCCCACCACCTACTCTCTCTCTCCCACCCTGTTCTCTCTCTCACACTTCCTCTCTCTCCCATCCCCTACTTTCAATCTCTCTCCCCCATCCCATACTCTGTCTTTGCCACCCCTACTCTCTCTCACACTTCCTCTCTCTCCCATCCCATACTCTCTCTTCCACCCCTACTCTCTCTCACTTCCTCTCTCTCCCATATCATATTCTCTCTGCCACCCCTACTCTCTCACACTTCCTCTATCTCATCTTGTACTCTCTTTGCCACCCCTACTCTTTCTCACTTCCTCTCTATCCCATCCCCTACTTTCTCTGTATCTCTTTCTCACAAACACACACACACACACACAGCCATCCCCCCCCCCCCCCCCCGCTCTCTCTTGCTCTTGCTTTGCAACTCTACACTATTTAGGTCTCAATAGTGTGGGTGCCCTATAGCGCGCATGCGCTATTGAGAATTCAAATGCTTTCAATAGTGTGCGCGCGCTATAGGGTGCATGCACTATTGAAAGCTTTGCATTAAAACCAAGCCTAAGCTTGGTTTTGCCTTGGAGATCCAACCCAAAGGTTTGGAGTTTATAAACAAGTCTGAGACATGTTTTCCAACAAACATACAAAAAATGATTGATTTTTCTTGTGTGCTCTCCTTCAAGATTCCTCGTGGTTGGGTATCGATAATATCAAGTTACATGACATTGTAGGTCTCTGTGTTGTAGTGCTTGCCCCTAGTTCACATTTTGTTTTAATTGCCAAACTCTTTTAGGCCAGTTTTATACTTGATGTTTAGTAGCATTACTTTCAGATTATCAGATGTTGTTTTACACTCAATTTATTATATGATGATATGACTTGGTACTCTATATTTCATGCATGTATGATGATTATTCAATGTTTTCAATTATCGATGATGATTAGTTATATGGTTTATTATCACATGTGCTTTCTTATGGATACTTACCTCATACTGCATGTGTATGGTGTGCGTGTTTGTTTTATTTATGTATGGTGTTTCTAATGTGGTTAAGGAAGGGAGTCGTAGTCACCTACTAGTCGGGATCTACACGATGCACCACTTCCTACCATTGTCTATTTAGCTTAGAATATTGTGTCTGTACATGCGTGGATTTTATGCAGGTTGCAGGTACCGGGTATCGATTTCCCTGAATTGCCAGGATGAGCGTACCCTATCGCATTATCTCAATGGTAAGAGAGGGGAGATAAACTCTTAAGTCCAATTCCTAAACCCTTTAGCCAATTGTCCTAATTGATAATTAGGGCAAGTATATGAGTTAAGTACCATCTGAATGCATCAAATGATGTTATTTCATGATTATAACCCTTTTGTTTGATTTAGTATGTATTTTTCTATGATGGGTTTTCGTAAGTTGCTTTATGAGTCCTTGATGTATTTTCTATTAATTAAATTTAATTAAAAGGATTAATTAATGATTTAATTTAATAGAAAATTATTATGATATTTTAATATTTAATTATATTTAATTAATTGAGAAATTAATTAAATAAAAAGAATTAAATTTGGAGATAAAAGTTTAAGGATAATTTAGAACATTATAATATTCATTTAATTTAATAATAATATATTCAGAGTTCATTTTTAAATAAATGCTAAATATTATTGTTATTTAAGTTAATTAAATATTTTATCAATTAAAGTTTCTAAAATAAAGTAAAAAATGAAAATATATTAATTATTAAAAGTTGTAAGATTGCATGATGCGAGCATGTGTTGAAAATAAAGAAATTAATTAAAAAGATAAAATAAGAGGAAATTATAATGTTATTTTAATTTCATAAAGTGTGCATGGGTTTAAAAGTAATAAAGATTAAAAATAGAAGTCAAGTGGAAAAATTAAATAAATTTATTTAATGATTCATTTAATATGCATTAAAAAGATAAAGCAAAGATTAATAAGAGTTAATTTTGAGTTAACTCAGTTGAGCAAAGAGTCTTCTCGGGAGAACGCACAATTAGTGCCCCGATTTGAGGAGAAAACTCTTTATCACAACTTGGGGGTTCATTTTTAAAAAAAGGAGGGGCAGATATTGGACACGAAGGGGGGGACCGTGAATTTTGGAGACAGGAATTTTGGAGAGAGTTTTTGAAGGCAAATTTCAGAAGGAGAATTCTAGGAAAGATTTTCAGAAGAAAGTTATTGAGGAGGAGCGAGTTCTCTTACAGATTTTGGGGATTGCGTATTAGCATCAGGTTCAAGTAGGGTCTGGTATTTTGACCCCTAAATGATTTAAGAAATTTAATATGTTCTGTCTACTTCGTGATTGTAAGAATCTTGTCTTCTTGAGTGTACCATTTTTTCGTTCTGGATCTTTTGCTATTCGTTTTCATTTGTAAATCTAGATTGAAAAATTGTTTAGGAACATCCTTCAACAAAATTAAATCGGGATTTAGGATTGTATTAAAATAGAGAAAAGAGAGAATTGATTTGGGGAGAGTTTTGAGATTAAAAAGAAAATTCGTAGGGTTGGAATTATTTTCTCTATTAGATTGCAATTGTTAATGTTTAAAAAAATAAAAATCTTAGAATGAAATTCGATTGGTTCGATTTATTCTCCTATCAGATTAAATTGTAATCTTTTATAAATAAATAAATAAAAGAATAATAAATAAATTTTATATATATATATTATAATAATAAACCATATATTATTAAACCTTAATCAATATTGAAAGGAATTGTATGTTAAATTTAGTTTATTTAAAAATAAATATAAATAAAAATAAAAAATTTATAAAATAAATAAATTTATTTTTAACTTTTTGCAAACATAATATTAATGATAAAGTAAATTATTAAAAATATATATATAAATCTAGGGGGGGAACCTGGCCCGCCCCCCTACCTACCTGTCGGCCTACTGCATGTCGCAGCAAGTACTGATGCGGCAGCAGTACTGCTGGGACAGCAAGTACTGCTGATGCAGCAGTACCTTGCTGCGACAGCAGCTTGCGCTGCAGTCTCTGCAGTCAGAGACTCTACCGTCAGTGATTTATTATCGCTTGACGTGCATTTTTTTTTAAAATGTGTTTAAATTTTTAATTATTAATATATGTTATTAAATTTTAAATTATATTTAAAATTAAAAGATTTCATTGTTAATTTTATTAATTAATAGTTATTAAATATTATTTAATAAATGAATGTCAATTATAGTTATTGAATTAGTTAATAATTATAAATATTATTTATTAGAGATTTTTGTTAAAAGACATTGTTTATTAATTATTTATTTATTATTAAATAATTTATAATTATTAAATTAGTAAGGTAAATTGGTATTGGGAATTAACTAAAACTAATAAGAAATATCATAATTATGTTAGTATTTAAAAATTTGATTGAGATTATTATTATTATTTAATAATCAATTTTTATTATTTTTAATAATTAATAAATGATTATTATTGCTCTTTTAGTCATGATTTTCTAAGATCGAGTATGAGTTTAACTCATAGGGTAATCTATGAAACTTAGTGTCTTGAAATAAAGATTAAACTGGAAAAACTGGACTTTACTTTTAACTCAAACAATGTGTTTTCTAGATTAAACCCAACTATGACACTAGGATGTTTTCTATGTTCTATCTATGCTTTGAGGTGTTGGGGGTTGATTTAGTTTGACCAGTTTAGGTTGTTACCAGAGGCTCGGGGTTGTGAATGTGATGTTATGATGATTTGGTCTCGATCTCTCTTAACCCGACCATGGTAATGTGATGGAGTGCTCTATGACATATTTGTGACTACTGTTTGTTATTGCTTTCCAGTTTCCTGGTGTGAAGCTGAAGTGTATGTATATAAGATACCTGACTTAACCATTTTTGAGTCATCGATCAGTTATATTGGATAACCATTTTTGAGTCATCGATCAGTTATATTTGATAACCATTTTTGAGTCTCGATCAGTTACACTTGGATTGCTTTCGGTCGCTTGAGAGGATTGAAGTGTTTGTTATGTTCTTGATGATTTCATGTGTTGACTTGACCATTTTGGAGTCTTTGATCAATATTGTGATTTATCATTGATGCCTTCAGTTGCTGATAGAGAACTGTTGTGATCATATGATTATTATTTGATGCTTATCTATTGCTCATGAAGAACTGATGTAATTTTTGTGGCTTATCTTTTATGATGTTTTTCAGTTGCTTGTATAGGACTGAGGTGATTTTATTATGATTCTTTGATTTGTGATTTTATGAGCCTAGGGTAGGTTATCTATGTGTAGTGTCGGGAAGTGGCTTGCAATGGGGATCGGGGCCCTAAGAGGCTGCCTGGAGTAACCCATTGTAAGTTGTTTTAACAAGTGAAAACATCTCACCTAAATACTGACTTAAATGAACCTAATAAGATAATTATATGTTCTCTCCCATGCCTTGAGTGCTAGTACAGGCTAGGATGGGGTAGAGAGAACGCTTGGTTACAACCTTACATTTCGCAGTATGCCTCGTCAGTACGAGAGGATACTAGTGGCCGCAGGGATCACTAGGGACCCGGGATTCCTAAGGGATTGCTCGGGTAACTTCTACGTGACTTTTGCGATGACACTTTCCCGCTTGCATAGCAGGTTTCCTACGTGTCTTTGTGGTGCCTCTAGGTCTAGATGTCTATCTATGTTGGAACCTTTGTGTTAGTGTGCTTTTAGGATTTCCCAGACTTAGAGAGTACTTGTGTTTTGTGTTTTGATACCTTGTTTGGGACTTGAGACTATCTCCTCAGCGTGGTGGGAGTGGACCATTTAGGTTCCACGCGGTCGGGTGGTAGTGCTTTTTACTCTTACCATTGAGATCCGTCCATGGTCACCGTGGCTGGAGCTTTCTTGGTTGGCATTTACCTTCACTATGTTCTTGGATTATTATGATGGATGGTTAGATTTTATGATAGATGTTTTATCATTATGGATGTATCAGGTATGTTATTAGTTTCATTTATTTTACTGTACTTTGTATCATGGATTTGAGGATGATGTATCTTTATCTTTACATATGTATATTCTTTTAAGCCTTTCATACCCTGTGACATGTACAGTGGATGATTGAGCATTCCGAATTAAATTGCCAAGAGGCATTCGGAACAAATGTATATTATGGACATTGGACTTTCTTATTATTCTTTCATGTGGATGTGGTAGTTGTTAGACTTAGAATTAATTAAATTTAAATGTGACTCAACGTCTTGGGATCCTTAAGGAATGTAACTTGTGATGTATGTTTGTTGATGATTACATGTTATTGCTTCCGCTGCTATGTGTTTGATGTGTATGATATACATTCTTACTTTTAAAAAAAAAGAAAATGTTTAGCAAACTTAGTGAAACTCTAGGTTAATTCTTTTGGATCCCTTGGTGGGGCGTTACATGTGTTAGCTATCTAACCATATAATTTATTTTTAATTTGAACTATTTCAAGCCTTTCATCTATAATTTCTTTTGAATGTATGTTCATTTTTTGTCAAAAACCACCATGTATTAATTGGGCTATAGATTTTAGCTTGTTTATCGAATTTTACAATAACTTAGTTTTTAGGAAACTAGATTCCATTCTACACACTTTGAAAAAAAAAAGTTTTGATTTTAGAATAGTTTTCAATTATTTCTAGGGGGAGCACACAGAGATTTCATGTTTTTGGGATGTGTCTAGTTAAAAAAATTCATTTAAAAAAAAACACATTATAAAATTACCCGAAAAATCTGGGATAAACTACATAGTGTTAAGTAACTTTTGTCCAAAGCGAGTAAAGAATTTCAAAAAAAAAGTTAAAATTTTAGGGGGGGCACACTTTGTACTATGTTATGTTTTTTTGGAATAAACAGTACCACTTTTGTGGCCCCCTTTTTTGAGGACCTTAAACTAAACCATTTTGGAAAAAAATTAGTAGTTTAGAAACTAGATTCAAAGGACTACGACTTTTTTTTTTGTCATATCTTAAAATTTTGAGCGTAACTATCTTCAAATTCTTGTTGAAGTTCAAAAATTGTAGATTTCAAGAAAAAGGTGTCCACTTATACCTCCATTTTGGCATCACAACTTGGTGCACTTACCCTCGATATATACTTGATTATCTTCCCTAGCTAAGAGGGAGTGTTGATGCATAGTAGCTTCTGTAAGATATAAGGATAATTATTTTGATTATTTAAATATGCATTTGTATATATGTATGTTAGTTCACAATGTGAACTACACACATACACATTGCTTGTGCTTATAATAATAATCATTCTAAATTTGTTACCATCATCCTTGTATTACATTCCTTTCATCTTCTCTTGCCATGTATCTAGCAATGAACATTGGCAGTTGCATTCACTTACTTACAATAGATCAAGTAATAATCTTATATTATTTATACTAAGGATAGACCAGTGATATGATACTATGCACAATAGTCTATTGTGTAATGATTAAATGTAATGTAGCAGATCAACGGCTTTCATCATTTGGTTATTGTGTTAACTAAGTGATTGTGAATTAGGTCTCTTGGAAGCACCCTTTGGTAATTAATTATGTTGTTTGGCAAAGAGTCATGCCATGAATGGACATCGCTCCACATTGTGAAGAGATACCCTTTCATGACATATCTCCCCATACATACATACATACATACATACATACATACATACATACATACATATATATATATATATATATATATATATATACACACACACACACATACATATACACATATATATACAAACATGTACATATAAATATATATGTATGTGTTTGTGTATATATACATACATGTATATATGTGTGTGTGTATACGTATGCATACATATATGTGTGTGTACATGTATATACATATACATATATGTACACACACACACACACACACACACACACACACACACACACACATGTATGCATATGTGTGTGTGTGTGTGTGTGTGTGTGTGTGTGTGTGTGAGAGAGAGAGAGAGAGAGCTAATTCCAATTGCAAATTTAACTGCAACGCAAGATATGAGTAGCATATCATATATATCTTAAAAAATAGTTGAAATTAAATTCCAACAAACCATGAATCTGATCAAGCTTAGCATTGTATTAAAGCTACGATTAAGCAAGATCAATATCAGATCCATTGTGTATGCATATTTACCTGATATATATTCTTTTGTCTTTGGTATCTTCTTGGTGTTGATTAATCGACAATTAATTCTCAAAGCTTTATCAAAGGATTAATATTTTTTAATGACCTGGGATTATAATAAGATTATGCTAAAATAACATTTTTGACCAACTACCCCCTATCCCTTTTTGTGTCTTTTTAATTTTCTAGCTTTTTTGTGTTGTCTTTTGGTTGTAGTCTCTTTTTTAAGCCAACTCTATCATTAGTGTGTTGTTGCTTTATGGGCTTTAATGTTTAGTCTCTACATATTTTGTACAGGGTTTCAGGGCCCCTTCAAAACCTATTTTCTTAATAAAAAACATAGATGTAAAATAACATCTGGATTAACGCATTACCATCTACCATACCATGTTTTTGTATATGGTGTTTGACTTCTAACCTATGATTTCTAATAGGCATAAATATTATTGATGTAATCATTTAATGTTCAGTAGAATTGTATTTGTTGTGACAAATATTACTATTTTTACAAATTGTGATAGAAGGAATCCATTATTCAAGTCTTCATAGGGACCATTGGAAATTCCCTAAAAATGGTTCAGTTAGTGGTGATATGTTTTCCATTTACTGGTTCAAATTAATATATGCTCCTTATCATGGGAATGGTCACCGCATTTTATAAATTAAGAATTGCTTACTTGTGGGCATGTTGTCAAGATTAAACTTGGAATACAGATGAAGCATTGGAATGACACTTTGATGGGAACAGAGGTTATGGACATGCAAGAAAATCATTTCCACAGTGAACTATTTCACTATCATGCAAAACCAAATGGCTTTATAAACCTTTGGATACAATGCAAGATTCTCTTAACAAGAAATGGATTCGCATATTGAAGAGGCATAGTGAGAGAATATAAATATGTCAAGCATATGTTGGAGAACAAGATGAGAGGTCGGATTAAAACTGTCTCCTTGTATAATTAAATAATGTATCACTTCACCATGAATCACTAACGTCACTGACGGGCTGAGATAAATTGTTAATCAATATTTTAAAACCCATATTTGATTTAACTAAAGATCATTACCGAAAGTTAAATCATTATCGATTCTATATAAAATTATGGATGAACAAGTCATCATAGTATTATGTAGCTTGTGTGTTGATACAAATCGATTTGAATTATTCAAGAACTATAGTATATGACTACCAGAATATATTTATCAGAGTATTATTTAAAATATTATAATTGCCAAAATATTTCATCCGAACAATATTATCCTTGGAGGTTCATGGAAAATTACAATGGTTTTCACGAATATTTGTGAGATTGGTTCTACTTCATTTTATGTATACAACTTGTTGATCGTAGCTTTCCTCCAGTTATAGCAGTACCTCAAATTATGTACTATGTATTTAGGGGGTGAAATGAGACGCTTTAATAGGGTTGTAGGTCTCCCTATTTTTTGGGCCACTAAACCATTCAAATAGACATGTGAGGGCAAATGAGAAATTTCCTAATATGATTTCACTTATAATCTAAATTACATTAGCTAAAATTCAAAGGAAGAAGGGCACTAATACCAAATTGAAATCATAAGGGGGAATGTGATACAAAGAAATGTACTCTTTAGCCCTTATAGGATAACGTGTATCTAAAATTGAACCAATTTCTTAAATAATAAAATCTAGATGTTATGTGCATACAATTAGTCCACTTAAGGTATAAATCTAGGGTAAAGATATAAAAGGAAATAAAATATAAAAGACTCGCCTTGAAATTTGTAGAGGAAGATGTATTTTAACTCAAAAAGTCATGGATATGAACCTTCTTTTGAATAATTGGTCATGGATCTTGGAATGAAACGACCAAAGGAACAAAACCTAGAAATCTCTTGGAAATAAGGCATTGAAGAATTAGGTCATCTTGGAAGGACATCTTACGACACAATTGACATAGTTCATTGATGTTGTAACGAACTTCTCCACAAAGCTCTTAGGGAATAGGTTCTAGATCAGTAAGCTCCAACTAATATCTTTCTTGCTACCCATAGAAAAGAACAGCTTTTGTGGTTTTGGTGGGGGAGGACTTGCCTTGGTCAAGCCCTAGGTTAAGGAAATAATCGTAAATGATAAATGTAAATGTAAAGGAAACAAGATAAATGTAAATATTCACCTTTCTTGTAGAAACTCTTGTCAATGATGATTTTTCGTGATGTATGTTGTAGATCTTGAATTCAATATAAAAGAATGCAGGATATGTCCACAATTGCAATGGATCTACCCTAACCACATCATCAATTCATGGATGTAAGTGTGCATCAATTTAGAAGAAGATGAACTACTTAATGTAGATCTCCTCCCTTGATGGTCAACAAAATGTTAAATCTTGAAGAGGAAATGCTAACAAAAGATCCTTGAATGCTTGAAGAAGACTTCTTTGCTTGAATGCTTGAACACCTTGATCTCTACAAGGCCTTTGGTGTTTGATGATTTGATAAAATCTTAATGTGAGTTAATGTGAAAATAAAGCCTCCAAGACTCCTTTTATACTAGTTTTCTAGTGGAAAATAGTTATAGGATAACTTAAGGTTGATTGTTAAATGGAGATTTAATTGCAGGCTGACTATTAAGCATAGACTTGACTACAATCTGACTACTAAGTGGAGAGTTAATCATTGTCTAATAGTTAAGCATAGAGTTAATAGTCAATAATTAAGCAGAGAGTTAACTATCGATTGACAATTAAGTAGAGAGTTAACTTCAAGTTGATAGGCGAGAGGAATAAATCAATTGGTAAATTTGAGACCTTTCAAGCCCCAAAAATCACAATCATTAGGGACCATGTTGACCCTAGGTTAAAGATGGAGGAAAAAGGCCTCAGAAAGGACCAGATTGACCTCGTCCTAGGGGATGGAGAAAACAATCCCCAGGAAGGCCCAGAAGGATGCATAGATAAAATTGGAAGATGACAAAGTGATTAGGAGATATGGTAGAAAGGTATAAAAGAGACATCTTGAAGATTGTCGAAAAGCGAGAGATGACAAAGAAGCATGAAATGGAAGGGGAGAGGAGAAGATGAGACATCGAGCACGAGTTCATCCATGGTCTGAGAAAGGAATTATGGAAAGGGTTTTAAAAGATCTAAAAAGGCAAGTGCATCCATTTTAAGATGATACATTTATCCCCCACTTTAGTGGCACTATGAGTTTCCTCAACTCATGGTAAAGTAGATCAAAATAAAAAGATGATCTTATTACAACTTAGTAGACAAAGAAATCATAAAGCGAGGAGCAATGCATAGATTTGAAGATAACCTGAAATTCATACCAAGCAAGAAAGACTAAAGTACTCTAAGCCGTACCCAAAATCCACATTTGCCTCTACAAAACTTGAGTCTTCATCAAAATATAAAATCATAATAAGAAAGATGCCACTGAAAAGAAAGAAATAGATAGAAGGAGGTGTGATCAACTTGCCTAAAAATTTTTATGTTACTTATTATGAATTACACAAAAGGAGATAGGATTGAATAGTCTAGCAGGTTAGTGTGCTTGATAGTCAATCCCATGAAAAAAAATAGGTAGGATCAAATGATCTAATAGGTTTGTGTTCCTGATCATCAATCCCACAAAGAAAAGAAAGGGGGAGGATTAGATGGTCTAATGGATTGGTGTTCCTGATAGTCAATCCCACAAATTTGCACCTTGTACCTTGTGGCAGCTTTAGACTCCCATGATATAGTACTCCTATATCATGAGAATGGTTTATGTATTCACTAGGATAGGTCAAATGGTCTAGTAGGTATGTGTGGCATGCTAGTCAACCAATCCAAGGCATGTATAAAGAGAGAGTAATCAACACTAGTAAGTTGTGTCATGCTAATGTACTCTATATGATATGTTTGAAAAATAAAAACATATGAAAAGGGGACCCAGTCCTAACCAAAGAAGTTGCAACTCCTATGAGGTCATGGAAGGGTAGAATGGAGCGACGCCATGCTAAAAGTGTAAAAGGCAATCCTTAAAAAAGAGGGAACAACAAAATCACCAAAAGAACACTCAATGCTTTATGAAAAGAGGGAAATAAGAGAGATCTAACTCTAAGAGGGAAAGAAGTTGGGTTCACCAAAAACAAGGTAAACACCCAATGAAATGAAAATGAGTGATCCAACGTCACAAAAGAAAGAGTTGATGACATTGAGTTCACCAAAATCTTTAGGTGAATTTGATGCCAAATAAGATAGATCATAAGAAAGAAAGATCTAACTCCAAGAAAGAGGGTAAGAAGGTCGGATTCACCAAAATGTTTAGGAGGAAAAGGAGACACTTTAATAGGGTTGTAGGTCTTCCTAATTTATGGGCCACTAAACAATTCAAATATGTGTGAGGGAAAAAGGGAAATTTCCTAATATGATTCGACTTATAACCCAAATTAGATTAGCTAGAACCCAAAGGAAGAAAGGCGCTAATACCAAATTTGAATTATAAAGGGGAATGTGATACAAGGAAATGTACTCTTTAACCCTTATAGGATAATGTGTATGTAAAATTGAACCAATTGCTTAAATAATTTAAAATCTAGACGTTTTGTGTATATAATTAATTCCAAAAGTCGTAGATCTAAACTTTCTTCTAAATATCTAGTCACGGATCTCAAGATGAAACAATGAAAGGAACAAAACCGATAAATCTCTCAGCAAGAAGGCACTAAAACTAAGTTGACTTGGAAGGACATCATACGAAATACTTGAAAAAGTCCAATGATGTTGTAACGAACTTCTCTAGAAAGATTATGAGGAATAGGTTCCAGATCTGTAAGCTCCAACATATCTTGTTTAGCCATAGAAAAGAAGGGTTTTTGTGGTTTTGTTGGGGGGCGGGGGGGGGGGTGGGGGGGCGGGGGTCTTGCCTTGGTCAAGCCCTAGGTTAAGGAATGAACCATGAATGATAAATATAAATATAAAAGAAATATGATAAATGTAAATTTTCACCTTGCTTGTAGAAACCCTTGTCAATAAGGATTTGTCTTGATCAATGTTGTAGATCTTGAATTCAATATGAAAGAATGAAAGATATCTCTACAATTGCAATAGATCTACCCTAACCATGTCATGGAGTCATGGATGTAAGTGTGCATCAATGTAGAAGTAGATGAATGTCTTAATATAGATCTCCTCCCTTGATGGCCAACAAATGCTAAATCTTGAAGAGGAAATGCTAACAAAAGATTCTTGAATGCTTGAGGAAGACTTGCTTGCTTGAATGTTTGCACACCTTGAGCTCTATTACGCATGGAGTGCTTGATGATTTGATGAATTCTTGATGTGATTTGATGTGAAAATGAAGCCTCCAAGCCTCCTTTTATACTAGTTTTCTAGTGGGAAAACAGTTAAAGGTCAACTTAAGGTTGACTATTAAACAAAGAGTTAACTCCAAGCTGACTATTAAGTGGAGAGTTGACTACAAGTCGATTATTAAATGAAGAGTTAACTACAAGTCGATTGTTAGGCTAAGAGTTAACTTCAGGTTGACAGTTAAGCGTAGAGTTAACTTCAGGGTGATAGGGGAGAGAAATAAATCAATTGGTAAACTTGAGACCTTTAGGGCCCCAAAACTCACAGTCATCAGGGACTAGGTTGACCCTAACTCAGAAGATGGAGGAAAAGGGCCTCAAAAAGGACTAGGTCGACCTAGTCCCAGAGGATGGAGGAAATAGGCCCCAAGATGGCATGAAAGGATGCTTAGATGACATTGGAAGATGACATGTTGATTAGGAGATATGGTCAAAAGGGTATCAAAGCAACACCTAGAAGACGATGTTGGAAAGTGAGAGATGGCCAAGAAACATGAAATGAAAGGAGAGAGGAGAAACAATGACATCAAGGGCGGGTACATCCATGGCCCAAGAAAGAAATTATGGAAGGCTACTAAAAGGTCTTAAAAGGCAAGTGTGTCCATTTTAAAACAATACACTGTGTAAATGCAAGTTAGTGACGAGATTGAAAATGAATATATATTGAAGGAATGATAAAAATATCACAATTTAATATTTGGGTTTGGAGCGGAAAGGAGATTCCTAAATATGGTGTATTCTAATTTTTTAAGACATGGAAGAAATATTAAATAGTATTTGAAATAATAAAAGTCTGCATTCCTTGTATAACGATTATTTGCATATGGAGTTGTGCATTCCATTGTAAGTTAATTGGAGATATTGCTTCGCAAGAGCATCTTGTGGAGATTTTTATTATTTACCGCTATTGAGAAGACAACAGCATGAGAGTTCCTAAAGATTCATAGAAAGTCGATGTACTTGAACTTTACAATGTTTATACTCGAGAATGAGACTTGAGAAACATAATGATCTCACCTTGATAGGCATTGGTGAAATTTTTCGATAAGCACAAGCAAATTATTTTTCTAGTGTTGAGCATATATGAGAATTTCGTTCGTAGCAGTAGCCTCAATCATCCTCCCTAAAAGGAGTTCTCAGTTTTGAAACTATGTTAAGCTTGATATCTATATGGAAGTAATACGGGTTCAAAGATAGATGTCCAATCAAATATATTGTCTATTATTTATTTGGTAAGAAATATACATTGAATCATCTGCATATCTTACAATCTTTAAACCACGCTACAATAGAAGGCATATTTGTATGCTCAAACATGACAGAAGATGCCCTTGATTTGAAGGGACATTTGGTATCTCTGTTGCGAAAGCCATGGGTATTCTGGTTGCTTATTTAGTGGTACTCATGCAGTTGCTCTAATGAGCTGGTATATTGATGGGGGAGATTAAATGGCCAAAGTAGGGAGCGGAGGAAAATGATTGGAGAATGTAAACAAGTTTGATTTTCATCTATTGGATACCTATATGTTGACTAAGGACAATCCATTAGTATAAAGAGAATAACACTAACATTTGAATGCCAAATGTGTTTGAGATTCCTCTTACCAGGGAGCAACTTCTTTCCGTAAGAGGATGCAATGGAATACATCATGTAGACCACTTCCTTGATGCATATAGTTGTATCTACCATCCTCCAACGCACAATGAAACCACCTTTTGTGAGAAATTCATGATGATGTTGTAGCACTATTTAGGAGAAGATTTGAGGTGTAAGACCTCTTCTACTCTCTCTGTGCAATGCAAGGTAGATTCTAAATCCATCCTTTGTAGAGGGAGACACTATTTAGAGGTGGTCTAGAACATCTGATAGTTAAACTTGGAAGTCAAAGAGGTTGATGCATGGAACTTTTTACAGGAAAAGAATAATGGTGCATTAAGTATGCTACCAAAGTATTGTAGAGGATCCAATCTTAGGACTGTAGCTCCAAAAGTTTTTTTTTCTGGATCTTAGTCATGTGTTGATAATGTTAAAAGATCTAAGTCTATTAAAGAAAATTATCTTCTATGATTGGAATTATGTAACAAGGATATCTTTCTATGACAATAGGAAGTAGCTAGAGGATCTGATTCAATTGATCTTTGAGGATAGTTGGATACTCAAATGCTTACAGTCATAAGACTAAGTTGATGACTAGAAGGTTTTCGATGAAGAGAAAAATAACATTTAGAGAAACTTTTACATTATATTAGAAGCAACCTTGGATGAGGAGGTGAGGAGGTTGATGAATGTACTTGGAGGAGGCCTTATTAGCATGAATGCTTGATATAGCCAAATCAAGGGATAAACCCACAATTTATTGCATTCACTCATGTTATTATGGAACAAATCAATACATGCCTCTGTGACATGGGGAACAGTTAAAGGATCTACATCTATTGACATCAAATGATATTGATTCAAAGGTAGTAGAAAAAGTCAAGAAGGTTTCTCTAACTTTTGGTTGAGGTACATTACACTGAAGAATACATAGCCAACAGTCCTACCAAGACTCGTACTAGAGAGAACTTTTCTGTACTTCTAAGACAAGCCTGATACATTGGGGAGAGAAGCCTTAGCTAAAAAGGACCATCAACATCAATAATCTATTATTTATATATTGTTTCCTTTGAGAGTGGAGTTTTAGGTGAAAGTCATTGTTTTTATCCCATGGATTGAACCATAGTGGATCCACCCCTTAATATGTTTCATGGGGGATGTCATGTGTATGACTTTGTGACAACACCACGTGAGAGAATCTGCAGTGACTTCCTGTAAAATCTTTTATTGTCACATGTGTGACTCAATGACTTTATGGGCCCCCCTATGTACACTATTGAAAGGTGATGATCTTTCAAGTATGAACACTTGTATCTAACTTTGTAAGGTGGCAAATTTACAATGATCAGTTCACTATCTTGATGAATATCATGAGACTTGATATTTGTGGACATGTCATGTTAGTTGAGTATCTCTTTGATTTATTGATAGATATCATGATACTTGATATCAGTTAAGTATCAATATGCTTCTTATTAGATAATCATGGTGGATATTATGCAAAATAAATAGCTGTGGAAATATCATGACTTGTTATGGTAGACATCATCAGACGTGATGCTACTCCACATACCATAACTCGGATGTATATGTTTCTCTAACTTTCGGTTGATGTGCATTATGCCTAAAGAATATACGACCAACATTCTTTCCAAGACTCATACTAGAAAGAAGTTCTATATATTGCTAAGACAAGCCTGATACCTTGGAGAATGAAACCTTAGTTAAAAAGAACTTCAACATAAATGATTTATTGATTATATTCTTGCATATTTTTTCCTTTGAGAAAGATATTTGAGGATAAAGTCATTGTTCTCACCCTATGGATTCAAACCATAGTGGATCCACCCTTTGATATGGTTCATGGTGGATGTCATGTGTGTGACACCATGACAACAACATATGAGAGAATCTATTGCGACTTGGTGTAAAATATTTTATTGTCACGTGCACGACTCCGTAACTTTATGGCCCCCCTATGTACATTATTGAAAGCTGACAATCTTTCAAGTAATGAGCACTTGTATCTAACATTGTAGGGTGGCAAATTTACAATGATTAGTTCACTATCTTGATAAATATCATGAGACTTGATATTAGTGGGCATGTCTCAATAGTCAGTATCTCTTGGATTTATTGATGGATATCATAAGACTTGATATTGATTATGTATCATAGGCTCCTTATCATATAATCGTGATGATTATTATGCAAGGTAACACCTATGAAAATTTCATGACTTGTTAGGGTAGAAATCATGAGACGTGATGTTAGTCCACATACCATTACTTGTATGTACATGTAAAGAATGTCATGTGACTTGATGTTCTTATAGCAACCTTTGATATCATGAGTTAAGTGATATATACTTGATTATCTTCCCTAGCTAAGAGGGAGTATTGATGCATAGTAGCTTTGGTCAAATATAAGGATGATTGTTTTGATTATTTAAACAAGTATGTATATATGTATGTGAATTCACAATGTGAACTAAAATACATACAAGTGCACATTTCTTGTGCTTATACAAATAATCATTGTAAATGTTTTACCATCATCCTTGTATATGAGTGAAATACTATACAAGTATAATAATCTGTGGAATCAGATACCTTTCATCTTCTCTTGCCATGTATCGTACAATGAACATTGGTGGTTGCATTCACTTACATACAATAAATCAAATAATTATCATATATCATTTATACTAAGGATCAAGCAATGATTTGATACTATGGACAACATATTGTGTAATGATTAAATGTAATATCACGGAACAATGATTTTCATTATTTGGTTACTGTGTTAACTAAGTGATTATGAATCAGGACTCTTGGAAGCACCCTTCAGTAATTAATTATGTTGTTTCACAAAGAGTGATGCCATGAACAGGCATGGCTCCACATTGTGGAGACCCTCTCTGTGTGTGTTCATGCGTATGCGTGTGTGCGCGCGTATGCATGTGTGTGTGTGTGTGCGTACATGTGTGTGCGCGTGTGTGTGCGTGCGCGCGTGTGTGCATGTGTGTGTGTGTGTGTGTGTGTGTGTGTGTGTGTGTCTATGGATTTCAAACAGACAAGTAATAGACAATTAATAAATGCTCTCTCCTTTTGGTTCGGTGATTCCAATTGCACATTTAATGTGTGCGTGTGTGTGTGTGTGTGTGTGTATGTCTGTGGATTTCAAACAGACAAACAATAGACAATTAATAAATGCTCTCTCCTTTTGGTTCGGCGATTCCAATTGCATATTTAATGTGCAAAGCAAGATATAGGAGTAGCATATCATACACATTTCAAAAGGATGATTAAATTGAATTCCTACAACCTATGAATCTAATCAAACTTAAGAGTATTATATCAAAATTTCAAACTAGTTACCTATTGAATTAAGTTTGACAAACAACAAGTTGATACACAAACAAAAATTATTAATCTTAATCGAAGTCCTTATAGCTATGATGCTCTCCATTGAGTACCTAGTACTTGGAATAAGTGTATCTAGTACTTGGATACATGAGTCCATGTACTAAGTATGTGGTTACATATACCCACACAACCTTATTAAAAAAAAAAATCCAAAATGCAATCAAAACTAAGTGAATAAAGAAAGACACAAAGAGCAAAGAAGGATCCCCAAAAAAGACAACAATGCAAGGTTCTATGAACAATACGACCTTGTGAAAAATCAACCTAATTCTGTGCTAAAACAAAAGCCTTGAAAGGCTACCTAATAACACCACGAGAAACAATGAAAACCACATGACATAATACAACCCAAGCTAAGCATGTTTCTAAGATAGGTATTGGAAGGGACCCAAAAAAAAAACACAAAAAAATATAAAAAATTAAAAGTTAAAAGAATTTAGGAATTACATAATCTCTATCAATGTTAATCTATAAGATTGCCTTTTAAAATGGTATCATAAAAGATGTTATAATACAAAATAGGTCTCACACACAAAAAAAAGAAGTTAAAATTCACTTCGAAATGTGACCGATTGATTTTGATTTGCGCCATTGTCCCAAAACAAAAACATATTGTCAAAGTAATATGCACAAGGACAATTCCTAAATAGATAAATCAAGAAGCCCACTAGGAATGCATAGAAATTTTGACCATTTATTGAGATTTAGAAGCCCTAAATAACTTAAGCCCCATCTCTGAAGTATTAGGGTCAAGTAAAATGAGTATAAATGATGATTTTGACGATGCTTGGGGTGAACTGTCTCATCTGGCCATTTCCTGTACAAGCTATTACTAAATCCTTCAATTTTAGTGTCACCTGTATCACCTCTCTCTCTTTCTGCTTCTCTCTCGACACTGTTGACATTGGCATCATTTCACAGCTTGGAGTAGTAGAGGTGATGTCATGGACCGGTAAGGCATTCTCGCCAGCATAAGACTACTGGAATGTCTGAATAATCTGACAGCACTCTTCCTCAAAATAAGCTTGCCGACTTGATTATTATCAAATGTATTACCAAAATCATGTCATTGGGAAAATGATCAATCTCAAGTATTACCAAATGTATTAACAAAATTGTGTCCTAAGGAAAAAGATCAATCTATTCTGTCATTGTATTGTGAAGCGGAAAAAGATCAATCTATTCTGTCATTGTATTGTGAAGCTAAGTAGAAAAATCATTGTTATCAACCGAATTTAACCTTCCTCAAAGTTTGTCTTCGTAAAGTTGCAAATACTTTCCATGGTTACCAACCAATTGCATTCTCAAACAATCTAGTAAATCAATGCCGATCATTTGTGTAATCTACACAAGAATCAAATAAAAGATTGATTTTATTTGCTCTTATACTTTCAAACACTTAGTTATCAATATGCAAACAATAAAAAGGTAGTACTGTCGCTAAGCACACACGAAATTCATTATTTCATTTAATAATTTTTTGCACGAAGTAGTCAAATGCCCCTAGTCGATAATCATTTTCAATTCTTATCAAGAATTACATATCAACTCTCAATTTCAAACATCTTTTGTGAAGTATTAGGATTTTAGAGATGTCCCTAATCAATAATCATTTTCATTATCGCATACTCATCAAAACACCTTCAACAACTCATATTGAGGATGATTACACAGAACCTTGTACCCCTCTATCATCCATATAGAGCTATGTATTGGCAAATTGAGTTAAAAAGCGATACCAAAGATACAGTTCTATTTCACAAAGTTAGGCATTCTAGTTCTTTGGCATAACTTCAATTGCATGATGCAGACAATCAAGAGTAAGCTTCATACACAGGACGTGGTTAGACAGTCTATGTATCTATTGCATATACAAACATCAGTCTAGTTCTTTTACATAACTTCAATTGCATGGTGCACTTAATCAAGAGTAAGCTTCATACACGAGATGTGGTAAGATATTCTATGTATCTATTGCATCTGCAAACATTTTTGTCTCAATCTCAACCTTTTGTTGCTCTAGTTCCATTCGTTTACCTATCCTATATCTCCTACCACTATATCACCACTCTTTCTGTATGTTGATATTTTAATATTATGGAGGTTGCTTACATATCGTATCAAAACAAAGTGTTAAAACCCAATATTGCCTTGTCCTTTCCATCCTCTCGATCTCCTACTATCCCTATGCGGCAAACGCTATGCAGGCACAAAAAATGTTTAGCATACGAAGGGAGAAGATAGTTTATTTTTCAAAACTTTAAAAAGCTATATAGAAAAAACCGTTTTCGTCGCTGGATAGCCACTAGGTCCCTATGCACCCTACATTTGTCCTCCTCCTTTCCCTTTATTTTCAATAATAAAAATGAAAAAGAATCCCCTTGAATTTTTTGAGTAGAAGTCCGATGGCAAAAGTTGAGTCGCTATGTGCATGTTGCCTTCCCTTTCTTCTATGTCGGTTGCTAGTCGCTTACTAACTTTATCTTCCACCATTCAATACGCCAATCATGACAATGATTACTTAAGCAATGACCAAATCGTGTTTTAATTTCATCAGCCTTGCTAATTTAGTTAATACTCGTATTGTTGATTGCATTCGGGAAAGGATGTTGGAGGTTCTTACACGCTATGACGCTTAGAGCTACATTAGCAGATCTTGCCCTCTTGACTTTAATGCCTAAAATTTTTGCCTCACTTTAGTCTAAGTTTTAATTTCATCAGCCTTGCTAATTTAGTTAATACTCGTATTGTTGATTGCATTCGGGAAAGGATGTTGGAGGTTCTTACACACTATGACGCTTAGAGCTACATTAGCAGATCTTGCCCTCTTGACTTTAATGCCTAAAATTTTTGCCTCACTTTAGTCTAAGTTGCTATATTTGAGCTGTAAGGTATTTGGTGCAATTTCAAAAGGCCTAATGTTGAAGATATATGTGTACTCCAGGCACAATTAGATAAAACATGAAGCTTCCATGGAAGGGGCCCCACATGTATTCAGAACTTCAATACCTACGATTTTGCCTTCGTGCTGTCTAATTTATTATATTCATGCTGCAATGTTATTGGTACAACACCAATGGACCTAATGTTGAGGGTATATGTGTTACTTCAGAGGAGGCAGAGTTTTTAAAAAAATGATGTATGAAGCTTCTACAAGATGAGTTCCATATGTACACAATTTAAATGAAACGCGCGGCTTAATTAAGGGGTGTCTCATGTGGAAGCCTCGTACAAATCATTGAATCATGCCTCGGCAATGGCATACATAAATGGTTATATATTCCAAATCTCCCATAATCACCATGATGAACATATACACTTAACATAGAATATTGAATCATACATTTAACCACTCCCTATATCGATATAGGATCAACAAAAGATTATATTAAACGGCAAGATAATTTTATGAACACTTAAATACGCTGAATGCAAGCTTATATAGTATTACAAGGTGATAACACAATCCATGATTCTAAGTCTTTTGCCCTCTAGATAAAAGTGACTATTCAAAGAATAGATTCAAATACAATCTATATCTTACAGAGGAACAGAATTCTACATTAACCATAGAACATTCAAACATACATTTACCCAATAGTTTATATACATGTATGATCAACAAAAAATTATATTGAGAGTCAAGGTAATTTTATGAACATTTGATATGCTGAATGTATTAAGTAACTGTAGCCCTTTTAAGTTTTCAGTCTACCATATCTATAGCTGTAATAGAAATTGTCACTATTCGACAAAACAATGGTATATTTTTTCATTGACTCATACAATATTGATGGTTCTAACCTCTGACTCATTCTTGACCAACTATTTTAATATTTTGTAACTCCATAGTAAATTTTATACAGGAAAGCACATTCTTTTATCACAGAAAAAACAAGTTCCGACTGCAAATAGCAGAAGGTTAACAATATTCATACTTTTGGAGTCATGAATTTAGCAGATCACATAACATTAACATTTGCTAGTTCTGCCTTCACTCGATCAAAATATGTTTCATCTGGCTGCCAAAACAGAAAATCCAAGCTGTCATTGTTTCTAATTTGAAAATAGCTAACATTCTTATCAACAGAATAATAGTAAAACTGAACTCGAAACAAAAGATAACTGTAGGTGTCAGAATGGTACAAACAATTCTTACATAGCCATAGTTAGTGGATCCTCCTCTTTTCTGTGTTTTATGGTGAATGCCTGCCCACCTACAGAAACCAAATATCTTTAATCCTCAAGTTCCCAGGGGATTTTTTTTTTTAAATTATAATCATTGATCCAACTGACACAACATAAATGAGCGTGGTATTTGATTTTTCCTTGACAATGAACAATATGACAGATCCAACTGAATAGTTCAGTCATTTATTAAACCAAAACCTCTATTGGAATATGTTTGCAATAAAATAAATAAGTTAATAACAAACTTGTTGACTGTAAATCTCCAAACTACCGGAAAGAAAAGTGCATGGCAGACACAGGGTACAAGGAACAATTAAACCAGCTGCCTTGTCAATAACATCAAATTCTCTAAAAGCAATAGAAAAACACAAAATCCTCCACGGTGACACATCCACAGGATTTCAAATAGCATCCTGACGTCATAAGATGTCCCAACTTCAAGAGGTTCTCCTAATTAGTCAAGACTCAAGACTGAGTAGCCTACTTCCTTTGGTGCACAAAAAATTATTCTAAGGTAAAATAATGCTTAAAGCCCCTAAAATACTAGTGGAGAAAAATTGACATTGCAAATTCAGCACACTGTTAAGCTTTTTTAAGTTTTATCTGCTTTAAGTTTGTTTAAGTTACTTTAATAACCATCCACTAAGCCTAACATCTCCAAAATCTGGGAAAATTTTAGCCATCCCTAAAACAATATTCCATCTTGGAAGCTGAGGGAAACACTGGAAAAACCTCAAAAATGTGTGCATATTAGACTAGCATTCTTGCTCTGGATTTTGTTCCCAAATAGTCATGATTTATTCATTCCAAGTTTAAAATATATATTTTACGATACAACCAAAATAACCAAGACATGCCAGATCCCCATTCACAATTTGTTCAATTCTGTTCCTTGCAGTAAAATGCCCGTATCAATTTAATGGTGCTTAAAGTGATGTTCCTAAAAATATCGTCAAAGGAAAGTTCTTGCTTAGTGAGAATGTTGTCAAATTTCACCCCACAAGAAATCATTGTAAAAACAATAGGCTCTTACAGTTTACCCAAACAAAATGCACACTGGATGTTGGCAACAATGGGATGGGGAACAAAACTGAAACAAATTTTAAGAACTGTCAGCATGGTGCATCACCTGTCTATTTGCATCTAAATCACTTATGACAAATGAAAATAATTAATTGATCCAACTTATGAAACTAAGTTAAAATCTGAAAACACAAGCTCACAGAATAGCAAATACCAAATAATCAGATGCAATTTAAAGTGTTAAAGACCCCATATATCCGATAGAAAACTCACATTTATACTGTTTAGATTTGAGCAAGCAGCATTTTCTAAATTATAAAACTCAATGTTTATATCACAGATGACAGAGTCAATGGGTCAAGTCAAACACAAAACGAGTAATCGCCTGAAATACTCGCAGATTTCACTCACCAAAAAGTCAGTGCATCCATGCTTAAAACATGCTGCTGGCAGACAAAAAGTGCAATGGTTCAAAACAGACCAAAAACACACAAAAGTGATTGAAAAGGGCAAATCGGCTCTGCAAAACCTCCAATGATCCTCCCACTTTCAGAGAGCTCAGATTTCCACAATCCATTAAAATTATTGGTAATGATTTCTGCATTAGATTGTGTTGAATTTTTTGCCATCAATGTTTCGAAACACACTACATGATTCATCATCAGGATGAGAGAGCAAGAGCTGCAAAACAAAGTCAACACGTACTGTGATTTGAAAGGTTGATGGTAAAAAACTCGACACAATCTAATCCAGAAACCATTACCAATAACCCTTCCACTTTGAAAACTGCCATCACAATGCTTTCAAATCTCAAAGAGAACATTTAAAAGGAATTTCTGGCAAATGTTGAAGGCAAATTTGAAGCACAAGTCAATAAATTGCTTTTTTTGTTTTTTGTTTTTTTCCAGCGATTTGAGTTCATTTTCGCTACAAATTTTAACATGGACTTGAAAAAATGATCATAGGCTAAAACTTAGTATTTTTGCATTTCAATTTTAACAAAAATGGATTCATTACCAGTTCCCAGTGATGCTTTCTGATTTCTTTACTGATTCTCTGTTTCTGCATATACAACTGTTTTGTTTTAATTTTAACGTTTTTTTGAAATAAAATATTTAGAATTTTTAGATTATATTAAATTTTTACTAAGGGTTCATTGTATCAAATCCTGATTAAATGGGCTCAGCAATTTTTGTATATCTTTTTCTAAATTCACTGTTATTTGTCTACACAACTTTATTTTAACATTCTTTTTGAAATAAAATGTTTGAAGTCTTATAGATTATATTAAACTTTTTACAAATGTAAACTAATTTGTATTAATTTATGTTGAGTTTAGATTAACTTTTTTTAATTAAAAGATTAAAATGGTGTGCTTTGACTTTGTATGTTTACATTAAGTCATAGTAACAAGAATCGCGCTGCAATCGCGTGAATCGCCGATTCAGCGATCAGATTCATGCACGCCAATTTTTTTGGTGTCGGAAATCGTGATCGGCGATTTCATCGGGTGAATAGCATGTATCGGCGATTCACTCAAAAAATCGCCTGAATCGCCATCAGAAATTGTCAAAAATCGGCTGGCAGCAGCAAGCATGTTTAGTTGGAAATAATAATAAAATCACTTGTGTTTTTTGCTTTCCTTTTTACCTTTCCTCTTTGTTATAACCCTAAAGGTCCTTCTAATTGTTAAGCATGACTAGAAGAGAGGAGAAGAGAAAAGAAGAATCATAGGTTATTAAAAAAATAAAAAATAAAAAACGGACAACAAATAAAAAATGTTTAGAATGCATAACGGATGCCCAAGGGAAGGGAAAGACATAATCAGGTAGTAAAACATCAGCAGTTCCCAGAAAAAGTGTGGGATCAAAAGAAAATCACAAAAACACTGTGTTCCATGTAATTTTGTGTGGGTTTCAGAGTGTTAATTTGGTCTTGGTGGCGGAGGCGCTGCCCCTCGACCCCGCTTGGGGCGTTGCCCCCTAGAACCCCAGTCGCTGCAGTTATCAGTCGTGGGAAGTCTGACCAGTTGATGAGACCTGAAGCTATTGCAGGCATGGAGTGTCTGTGGTGGAGAGAACAACAAAGCAAGCCTTTCGAGAGGGGTGATATGCTTTGAAGCACTTGGAGTAGGTGTTGGATGTGACGCTGTCTTATAAAAACTCTTTACCCCATGTGGTAAACACAAACTTCCATGTTTATATATGTTAAGTTTCAACTTCTATTTGATGATGTTATAGTGTGTTTAAGTTATATTCAATAAAAGGTGCATGAAATAAGTCTTAAATTGTTAAAATCTCTACATTTAAAGGGTTTTTTCAAATTTGCCGATTCACCGGCAATTAACCCCCAATTCACGATTTGCTTCGGCCGTGCCGATTCCGATTCTCGTTACCATGCATTAAATACATCATATAATGGCAAGCTTCAATCTTAGGCAACCACCCAACAATGCCACCGCCAAGTACAGGCACGTGTCCTACTAAAGCTAGAGACCCTGATCAAAAATGTCTCACAAGGATTGATACCTGCAACAATTGTTTGCATGAGATGCATAAATCACCTCAAATACCATCTTGCATTAATTACTAATCTTGATGTTAAAACCCTTTTCTAACACCACTAGAGAGGAGAAAAGAAATTAATATCTCACTTGCATTGGCAAAAAATAAAAGATTGCGAAGGAGAAGGCAGTCATAGAAACATCCATATCTAATGGTCATGGTTCTCAAGTGCAACCAGAATCAGATGACGATGAGGCAGGTCAAGGCATAGTGAGCTCTCTTCGTGGTCCACCCATCTGAAACAAATCAGCAAAAAAGAAAACACTGCAAAAGGAGAAGACAAGGGCAGTCATAGAAACGTCCATAGCTAATGGTCATGATTCTCGGGTGCAACCAGAATCAGATGAAGATGAGGCAGGTCAAGGCATACTGGGCTCTCTTCATGGTCCACACAACTAAAACAAATCGGTTCCCATTTCATCTACCTCCAATAGAGTGCTATTACATATAGCTAGACACACCACATAATTTTTTAGTTCCCAGAAGCATGGAGCAGAGGCCTAGAGCATAACCAACATTGGAAGCTACATACATAATTTTTTGGTTCCCAGAAGTAGGCCTAGAGCATAACCAACATTGGAAGCTACATAACGGAGTAGAGTGCACACACTAACAGTGTAACATGGGGACGCACACCCGGCCCTAAACCCCTCTATACAGAGTGTTGGGACGCCTCCGGTACAGGTATTCAATGCACCTGAGCACTGCCACCACCACAATTGGACCCGTCCCTATCCCCTTACAGTGCTGGGTGCACGAGGATGGTACATGGGGACAGCCCATGCATCTCTTGACTGCACCCAGGACATGACAGGGTGAGGTCGGCTGTGGGGGCAGAAAAAGTTTTTAAAAAAATAAAGAAAGATTTTTTTTTTGGTTTTTTTGTATCTATCTTAGCCCTAACCTGCCTGGGTCCCATATAGGGCCCTCTAAGTCTTCAAAAGCCATTCATACTTCATTTGGCATTCACATTTGACATTTCTATTCTTGCAACAGCTAAGACCAAAGTGAGAAGAAGAGATTGGAAGAATGAGAAGAGTGTTTGAGAGAGCTTGAACAGTGATTTTGCAAGTGATTGCAAAATCTCTTCGAGGAATAGGAGCAAGAAGATTCAATCTTGCAAGTGATTTCAGCGAGCACAAAGTAGCATTTAATTTTTTTACAGTTTACCTTTGTTTTGCATTCTAGTTTGTTGCAATTTTTTTGAAAAACTACATGTTCAAATTTGTCATTAGAAATTTAGAATGCACTGTTTTTTGTTGTTGAAATTTCAAATTTTGAATGCATAATGGTTATTGCATTGCTGAAAATAGTGAAACACTAAGTCATTTTTTGTTGGTAAAATGATTATGGCGTTATGCTGAAAGTTATTGCCATTTGACAATTTCTAAACTAGGCTGAAAGTAGTTATATTTTTTAAAATTTCTAAACTACGCTGAAAGTGGTTAATTTTTTTTAATTTACTAATCAGGCTGAAATCTATGATTTTGTAAAATGCAGTCTATTAATGGTGTCTAGTCAAATTGCAGAAGACATGGATGTGCATGAGGAAAGTCAAAGTGCTAATTATCCAAGTATGATCCTGAGCATGAGGATGATCTGCAGGAGGAATCCGAACCTCCTTATGTTGCAGCAGGACCAGCTTCTATTGATTGCCCCTATGATTACTTTGGTGTCATTTGCTAGGGATCCTTTTGATCCCAAATCCCCTCTAAAACAATTTGCTTTTAGAGTGTCACTGCCTACAGCCTCAAGTGGCAATACACGTAATCAAAATGCAATTTTTGTGGTCAAGAATGGCATGGCAGCATTACAAGAGTTAATTTGTGCCTTCTCTTTTGGATTGGATATGGTGTGAATCCTTTCAAGTTCCTTGCAGATGCTAAAAATGTTAAGTACATAACTGAAATATGTTAAGGTTGTAGCTTTAGTCGGATTGATTCGATCATAAGACACATTGTTGAAGGTAAATTTGTCATTTAGACAAATATTCTTATATATAATATATATATATTATATTATATTATATATATGGTTATTTATCTTATTGTTAATATATTATTATTATCTAATGATGATTTACCGTAGAGACATTCTCTTCATGAGACATGTCTCCTCTCATATTTTTAAGTCTTCAAATCTACATTTGGAATACGTCTATGACAATGGAAATGTTATTACATTTGCAGAAAATGATCTTTAATACAACAACATGGTACCAGAGTCAGGTTGCAACTGTGAGAAAGTGATTAAAAGCATGGTAGAAAAAATCATTTCAGAGATAGCTGAATATAACACAGGTAGAGAATAAAACATAAGCAGAGGAAGAAAATGATGAGGAAGAAGAGAAAGCATCGATGGTAGTTACAAATCAGAAGGATTGAATTGGTCAGCAACTCTCTCGCTACTTACTAGATATCAACTAAGAACGATCAAGGAGTCAGTGTACAGATGAACATCATTGGATGGTCACACACATATTTAACAGAGACATCAGAGGAATACATATAGACAACAGAGATATCAGTTTCTAGACAATTATAAGTCACCGCAGGAAAATGGCATTCCAGTCAGCACTGAACAAATAAGGGAGATTGACAGTCATTTCAGATTAGTGTCCAAGAGAAATTCCACGATGCCACACATAGGAGTATGCAATGAGCATGGAATGAATAGAAGAGATATGACATATTAATTTAGTATTTACCAATGAAATAGATAGAGAGAGCGCTTTGAATATTCTAACGTGGCCAAAGGAATAAGGGATTAGCAGTATAGAATATTCAAGAAAAAGAATCATCCAATCAAATCCTAGAGAATATCTAGTCAGCAAAATGCAGAAACTGAGAGACACAACACGGATATTTATGGTGGAATATGAGTTCAACACTCGAATTAGGGACAAATAATGAGAGCAGACTGTCATAAAGAAGACATCGGGAAGGGCAATAACTCTTCCACTATTTGCCATCGATCAATATAATTATTCTTTGATTCAATGAGAGCATCCAGTTAACTGACACTTAATACAATCACTAAACAGTATAGCAAGAATGAAATAATAATCCCAGTTAGCGGCAGAATAAATTACAAACCAAAGGGAATATTGAATAGGAAAGCAAGGAGAAAATTGATCTCATAACAGTAATCATATATACATATGAGCAATATACAAGCCAACACATTATTATTATGAAATAGCTGCAAGCAGTAGCATGGCATGAGAATATACAAGCAATCACCAAATCAAGACAACTATATTTCAGAATTTTTTTAGTATAAGAAAATATATATAAAAGAAGGGAAAAGGTCGCTATAAAACTTAGCAATTAAAGGATTCAAAAACTTATCATGGTTTGCTACAAGAATTGTTATATTCAAAGAGGAATAACTAATTCATTGAATGTTGGAGGAGCAATTAGTTGTTTAGTGGGAAATGTTTGTGAGATATTTGAGAGCTTTATTAGTAAGAGCATTAATATTATATAATAGGGATATTTTACCCTTGCACCCCAAATTAGTGTAT
The DNA here is from genome assembly GCA_028749045.1 of Cupressus sempervirens. Classification (NCBI taxonomy): domain Eukaryota; kingdom Viridiplantae; phylum Streptophyta; class Pinopsida; order Cupressales; family Cupressaceae; genus Cupressus; species Cupressus sempervirens. Next base: position 369,426,400 of record CM053792.1, on the reverse strand, counting down.
ATCTCAAAGAGTCAAAAGTAATGTCTACATCCATAATATTATGAAGTAAGAAACATGGAATCATTAGAATATTCAAAGTATCTACAAAGGTATTGCAATAAATTACAAGAAATAAGGCAAAAACATAGTAATCAATTAAGGGGACATTACACTCTTATGTTACCGTTTGATCTGCTAAATTGCTATGGCTATGTTGCTATCAATGACAACCAACAATCATCTATATACAAGAAAGTATAAATTGAGAATGGGAATCAATAAGAAGGAACTAGCAGAGTTCACTATATGATACAAAGTTATCATAGAATACAGAGACTGCTGTATTATGGTTACCAGATAAGTTTCATTGGAGTAATAATGCTGACAACTCTCAAGGCTTGATTCATGCAGTAAAGAATCCAGTCTATCCAAAGAATAAATCATGCATAAGACTTCATTGACACATATTAAGCATGGATACATAAGTTTCAAAACAAGAATATCACATTACACATGGCCAATGATACAAAGATCGAGTGCATTCGATATGCACGTAAAAATGCAGAATGGGATCATTTTTATAGTTATTCTCGCCCAACTCTCTATTTGCAACTTATTAGATTAGCTTGAAATTGCCTTACACGTGCCGCCATTGTGGAAAGTTGATCTAGAATGAGAGGAGCAAGTAACAGTCAATTAAGGACCACTACTGAAGGAGGACAGTGGTAATAAGTGGACACATGAGTCATTGAGGAGATTGCCACTAGCATGGACAAGAGAATACCCCCACCTGAGACATCAACATGGACAATCCTTGAGCGCAATCTGGGAAAGGAAGTATGGGTCATCAGGCATACACGAGTGGTCACATGTATAGAGTAGCCCACAAATGACAATGCCAGATCAAAAAAAACAATAAAGGGGAGTCCCATGTAATAGAGACGAAAACACTAAAGCAAATAAATTTATGACTAAGGAAGAGTTGGCCCTAACTCTTAAATAAAGGCAAAGGGCCCACCACAAAGTGATTGGCAAATAAAATTGAAGCAATATATATATATATATATATATATATATATATATATGGATGTGGATAAAGATATTAAAAAGAGGAAAATAGATAGATAACAAGTATATTTGATTTTCAGTGTTACTATTAATTATTTTCATGAACACCTTAGGTTATTATAAGTGATCTTTACAAGGAAATAATATGTTAAAATATAGATTGAAGTATACATATAGAAGTTTGAATATATGCTTATATGTTCAAAATATATTTTATCTATATTTTATTGGAATGGTCTTATTATGCAGAATTATTATTCTTATTTCTATACAAGCTATATATCTTGATCTTTTCCTCGGATAATGTTTTTTGCAGAAAAAAAGAGGGAAATTGAGATTCAGAGGAAGGTTGACATTTTAGGCAACCTTGAAAGAGAGGGAGCAAATAGAGGATATGATTCGGTCAACCTTCGATGATCTCGATCATATTGATACTCAAAGGGAGTCTAAAAATACATGTGTGTGACTACATGATTTTGATGGGCCCACTCCTATGTACATCATTAGGAAGTAACGACTTATCGCCAAAAAGTTGGAAGATCGATATCAAATTGAGAGGGAGTCCAACATGCATCCTTGGTTGAAGAAAGCCTCTAAGGGAGTAACTACAGGACCTAACTTCCTAGGATCATTGTTTTGTAAATGATATCTTCTCTATGAGGGAGAAGTTATAAGTGAAATTCCTTGTAATGCATTCTTCTGTGTGAGAGAAGTTGAAGTGAACGTCCTCGTTCCACCATCTGACCTGGTTCACGGTGGTTACTATTTTGCATAAGTAGATTATGTCATGAAAGGTGACGATCTTTCATTGATATATATATTTGGAGGGTAGTTATTGAGAGGTGATGATCTTATCAATAGTTGGAACTATTATCATGATAGACTACATTAAGTTGTTGTCCCGGAGTGTCGGTAGTCATGATAACGAATGTATCATGATTAGACTACATTAAGTTGTCTCGAAGTGTTGGATATCATAATACTTGTCATGATAAAGTTCATGACATTTTGATTACTTGTTATCTGATCAACTTCATTAAGTTGTTGTCCTAGAGTACTGGAAATCAAATAATTTATTCTCTTGATAGGCATCACATGTATGATGTTAGTGCACATATCAAGTGAATATCACTATGGTAAGGAAACATAAAACGTTCAATCCTCCCTCACTAGAGGGGGTGTTAACACTGTAGCTTTAGTTGGATTGATTCGATCATGAGATGCATTTTTTATGCTAAATTCATCATTTTGACAAATATTCTTATATATATATATATTACAATATATTATATTATATTATACATATTTATTATTATTATTATATATATATATATATATATGATTATTTATCTTATTGTTAATATATTTTTATTATCTAATAATGATTAACAGTAGAGACATGTATTTTTGAGTCTTCAAATTTGCATTTGGAATACATCTATAACAATGGAACTAGTATTACATTCGTAGAAAACAATCTTTAATACAACAACAAAATAAACAATTTGTGGGGGGTTCCTAATGATACTACAGTTTCAGAGCCTAGATTTTTGGCTGGTAGGCAACAAATGAAGGCTATTCAGAAGTTATAGTGGTAGCGAGATACTTCTACACATATCTTGCATTAGAGAGCTGGGACATATTCAACATACGCTTCCACTCCATCCATTCATAGTTCAAGAGGAAACAACGGCAAGGGGAAAAGGAAGGCAAGAAGTTTTGGCACAAATAAACCCGTTGCTGATTTGTTTAATGTGCAAGTAAAGGAACAGCTAGAGGATGTCATTGGTGAGTTTTTATTTGCCAATGGTATCCCATTACATGTTTACTCGATCTCCCTACTCTAAGAAAATGATGTCTAGGGTGGCAAGGGACAGAGGACCATCATTTGTGCCACTTGGTGAGCTCAAGTTGAGAACCACAGTCTTGGATAGACAATATAAGAAGGTTGGGGTTTTGGTGGAGACGGTAAAGGCATGTTGGATGGAGTAAGGTTGCAACATTATTATGGATGGGTGTATCGACATTAGATATCATCCACCCATCAACGTCATGGTCACATGTGTTGAGGCCCATACTTTCTAAAGGAAATTGACTGTTCAAGGCGTCGTAAAGACGTTGATTTCTAGTTTCACATCCTTAGGGAGGCCATTGAGGAGGTTGGACCACAAAATGTGGTCCAAGTGGTGACAGATGTTGCACAGGTGTGCAAAGTTGCAAAGAAGCTTATTGAGGCGGCCTAGAGACATATTTGGTGGACTCCATGTGTGCATGTCATGAATAATGCACTCGAACACATGGGAAAGATCGACTGTATTAGACAAGTGGTTAATAATGGTAGAGAGGTGCAAATGTTTGTCTGCAATCATCATACTTCACATGCACTCTTCAGGGGCTTCGCGAAGGAGTTCTTGAAGCCAATTGAGACTAGATATGCCTCATATTACATTTTCTTAGAGCGAATGCTTGAGTTGCAGGAGCCACTACAACTTATGGTTATGACACAATAATGGAATCGATGGGCAGAGTCCAAAACAGAGCAAGGAAAGAGGGTGAAGGAATCAGTGAAGAGTGAATTTTTTTGGCCGATGCAAGACAGTCTCCATTATTTCTCCAATTTTTTAGGTCATCGGATATGGTGATGGAAATTCACCTACGCTTGAAGAGGTTTACGAGTGCATTGATTATATACTTGGCCAGATGAAGGTTGTTATGCATGAGAGGGACCCCACTCTAGCATTCTATACGAAGCACATTGAGCCTATCATTCACCGCAAGTGCGAGAAGCTGAACACTCCTTTGCACATGGCTGCCTATTCATTGAAAGCCTGGTAGAGTTAAGCCATTCAGGATATTGAGGTGAAGGTAGCATTCTTCCAATGCACTAGGAAGATGTTTGATGATGAGACTGCTGCCCAGATTCGTTCAGAGTGGACATAGTTTGCCACTCTTATTGGTAATACAAATTGTTAATTTAATATTCACTACTATTAGTATCTAGAGATTAGTAACATTACAAATTAAAAAATTAAATTAATCAATTTTACTCTTGCATATGTTTATGAGACTGACATTATGTTAAAACTTATTATGTTCCACGATACTCAGATTTGGCCAAAATGGATCTTAGAACTATGGCATAGAAGAATACCATATTGTGGTGGAAATGCCATGGCTCATAGAGGGCAAAGATTACCGCACTAGCCACCTGATTCCTTTCAGAGGCTTGTAGCTCCGCATCTTTATAGCATATTCAAGTTTTCTAATTTTCTAATTCTCACAATGACCATTTGCTTGCTATTTCAGGTTTCTAGTTCCTCCGTTTCAAAGAGGAATTGGTCTACATACAGCTTCATCCACTCTCTTAAGAGGAACAAACTTATCTCTAAGACAACGAAGAAGCTAATTTTTGTACATGGTGCCTTACATATCGTAGATCGCAAGACATGTGGGTACAAAGAGAGCCCAGCAGCACAATGGAATGTAGAGCCATAGTATCCAGCTCAGGATTACGAGGATGAGGTTGCAGCAGAAGCTGATGTAGGGCTATTTGGCATTCGTTTGACAGATGTATGAGAAGGCCCAGGATATTGAGTTCAGTAGTTCTGGTGATGAGGACTTTGGCATTTGGGATGAATAGTCATTAGAAACCTCCCATTGATACATTTTGTCATTTTGATGTGTAGCTGATTTTAGACTTTGACATTGCTACATTTCTAGAACTTTGTAGTTCTAAGTTTGTACTCACATTGAGTTTGATATTCATCATGATTCATTATATCATGCCATGGAACTCTCATTATTCAGTTATTGTAATCATGATCATCTTTAGACTTTATGATACATAATATTTACTGCAGATTTGATTAGTTTACTATGTTGAATAGTTCTTGCTCATTATAAAATTTTGCTATGTAAAAACTTCGAATATATTGTATTTGATGTGTTATACTGAAACGTCTTTTCATAATTAGCATTTTAGGTTAAATATGTAAAGTATGCAGCCCCCCACCCTAGCGTTTTGAAATTGAGGCCCTTTTCCCAAAACTCAGTCCCGCAGCACACCCACACCGGTGTTACACTGCACACTAACAAAAACAGCATGTGATATATTTTAATACTTCAGCAACATTCCTTTTAGTGTGGTGTAGTTCTTAATGGGAGAATTTGGTAATGCCAAGAAAAAGCTACAAAGGGCCTTCTCGTAAAGGCTTGAACAGGTCATTAGGTAATTAATACTAATTTATATTTAATAGAACCTTTTTTTGAATTTTAGGCAAAATTTATGTTCATAAGTTTATAGTAATTCATCTCGCACATAGGCTTTTTTGTGTTACAAATTAAAATTCTGTACTTTCACTTTGGACTTGTTGGTTGCTCATGAATACAACCAAACAGGTAAGGCTGATGGTGGAAGAACAGAAGCAACAGTGGAAAAGATATGGCTGCATATTCTTCAAATGGGTTGACACATAAAAAAGAACTGTTAACCGTAATATATAGAAATTTAAAACACTGAAACTCACAACACAAGAGAACAAAGAACACAAAAGCTTATCCCGGAAAACTCTCCCACTTGAGGGTGACAATCCCAATCTACAAAATATGAATCCATTTCTCCAAAACAAGAGAATCAATACAAAGCTTCACAAGCTTATCTGGAAGAATCTCCTTTTGAATCACACAGGTCACATGTATAAAACTATTCACATGATAATAGCACACTAGATGTTATATCACTGAAAAGAGAAAAATATTAACTCAGACTGATCAGACCTGCCTCTCGAAAGATCTCACAATGATCATAAAGAAAATGATAAACACAGCAATATAGAAGCGACCTTATGTATCACACAGATCTGGGATTTAAACACACTAAATGATCATAAACTGATTGTACACAGAATGCTTGATTCGGATGAAACAAAAATGCAGATATCATAATGGCTGAAGCAGCTCAACAAAAGTTTCTATTGCAACAACAGATTAAGCAATAGCCATGTTAATCTGCCAGATATGACTAACACAGAAGATATCTTACAGAATATAACTCAATCATATACAGAATGAGTACATAACAACAACAAACTCGTTAACTCTTCAGATGCACACAATATAAAATGTGTATCACCAATAGACAGATTAGTCTGCTGCACAGAATATACCAAGACAACTCCTAAAATCTGTAGCCGATCCCCAATATGTTAATCATTTTTCATTCTCTACCTCTGGCTCATACAATATAGACTCAACTCAAACTAAATGATCTTGAAAATGGAATGCAAGCCAGCAGTCGTTACAAGCATTGACGATACTCTTCATTTCATTAACGGTATCAATATCATACCTGTTGACATACTTCATAACAATGAACTGACATGATTCAAAAAGTTCAATCCATGATGCCAAATCATCTTATTTACAGTACCATCTCATTATATACTTGATATGGAGGGAAAATACGAACCAACAATTGTAACAGCTCTAGGAAGAGACCACTGTTTCATTAGTTAAAGAGTTGACCGCTGAACGGCAAATCCACGTGATACATAAACAAGCCACCTCAGATACAAAGGAAACATTAAGCCAAGTCATCCTATAACCAATGACAAGCAGCTCCTGATAGTTCGCAACAGAGATATCAACAATGAAAAGAACATCAACACGTGCATAAATGATATCTGTAGAAGCTACCAAAACATTAACAAGAGCTACCCATTGACAATTTTTTAGTAGCGTTAAATTGTGCAGTAGTTTTCTTTAAATCGATCGGCCCCTCTAACAAACTCAAAATGCAAACATTGTGTCTCGTGTTGGAGGAAGTTATCATTGAAGGGAGCATAAAGAATGTGATTCAAATCATAACTGATATTGCAACAACATATGTGCTCGAAGACAAATCCAAGACATATATAAGACACCTTTTGAACTTGTTGTGCACCACATAGTCTCGAACTTCTTTTGGATGGCATACCGAAGCTAGTTAAGTGAGACTGTTATAAATAGAGATTTGGTTGGCACTTGGATGTATTGTTTGTGTTATATTCATAACAAATTTTGTCATTAATGACTGTTGGGAGGATGGTGCCTCCATCTCCTCTAGGTGAAGGTACTATTTAGTATGGACCAATGGATTTGTGACTTGTACTTAACCACCTCTCGGGGATCCTTGTCTTGGGTTGCTTGACACTCACTGACAACTCGAGCTTTTGGTGTAACGGCAACAGTGATTCAAACAAGTGGTATAAGAGAGTTGGCTTATGGGTTCAAATCCCTCGAGGTCATGTTGACGGGGGGGGTTGTTGGCACCTTTGTCCCCTCTAGGTGAAGGTATTGTTCAGCATAGATCAATGGGTTTGTGGCATTTGCTTACCCACCTCTTGTGGATACTTGTCTCTAGTTGTTATGATATTCAATGATAGCTCGGGAGTTTAATGTAACAACATCAATGATTCCAACAATGACAACATATCTTTATCTGATCATGATAGACAAAGATTCTATATATTGCAGAACGATTGTTAGCACAATGAAGTTGGCATATGACAAGCTAAGCTATGTAAGCTAAGATTTGTGTAGACGAATAAGTATAGATATCATATCTATGTTCATTGGATCTTATGTTGAGTTTTGGATAAGTTACAGAATGATTGATGAGGACTGGTAGCAAACCAATGTACAAGAAATAATGTCAAAGATGGTAGCATATTTTGTTTTATCTTATTAGTGCAATGGAATTAATGTTAGCATGCTTGGATCGTAGTAGAAGATCTCTTCGTGCAACTATGTTCGTGATAGCAAGGCTTTGGGATTATTCTTGAAAGGTTGTTGTGTAACGTGCAATATACTTTACTAGCAACCGATTGTATTAAGGAAGAATTCAATTTATCATTGTAAAATGTAATATTTAGATTGTGACGTGTGGAAACTATAATTTAAAGATTGTAATAATGGTTATTAAGGCATGTATGCCTTAGCATGGAGCTATGTAATTAATTGCACATTAAGGAAGCCTTAACAAGTCAACCTAATTAATTATTAGTAAGGTATTAGGTGTATGATCGTCGTGGATATTGTTGATGCGAGCTTTCAAGTTGGATGATCAGATCATAGCGGAGATTCACTCGATTGATTGTGGTGAGCTTCAAAGGAAATGTTATGGCAAAAAATTGCAAAACAGTAAGTTCATTGATTGGATATGTTATGTTAAAGATATGTACTTCACAATTGCTGAAGCATTTAGGATGTGAGTCTATTTATTTCCTTATCAACCTTTAACAGGGTTGAAACCTTCTAACAAGGGTTCAAGGTTTCCTCATAGGTATTTGTCCTCTAACAATGATTGATGTACAAAATGCATTGTAATTGGCTCCAAACAAGATCACATCCTTTCACAAGCAACTTATATAGTACATTATCTTGTGGGTACCATCCCCATCAGGTTTTCCCTCTCATCAAAGGTTTCCCTAGTCAACAAATCATTGTGTTATGTTGTATAGTTTTCTATTCTTTTGCATCACTGTTTTAATTGTTGGAATTGAGATTTATGAGTTTGGATTTAAGTTTACGTGGTCACCATTGATTCACCCCCCACGCCTTCAGTTGTGTGTGGACTTTACGTCTTAACAATTGGTATTAGAGCATCAAGTCCTCTTTGAGAAAACCCTTAAGGTAGGGGTATTTTCAAGAACAAAGCTCCTTTTGTTTGTTGGCATTGTAAGCAAATTCATCACTTTTCTTTTAATGTCCTAAAAGAGAACCTAAGGAGATGCTTAGACCTTACAAATCAAGGATTCCTGAGTAATATTTGTATGTTAGTGATGATGAAATTGAAGTTAAAGAGATTAATTTTCTAGATAGTGATGATGAAGATGAAATTGGATTTGTTGCTATTGAGGAAGAAAGTCGTGTTAAAGAAAATAAAGCACTTATTTCAAATGTTAAGATAAAGAAATCAATCTGGATTATAAATGGTGGATGCTAACATCACATGACATGTAACGGAGATAAATTTGTTGAATTTAAGAGCTATGATAGAGGTGTACTTAGAGTAGGTAGCAATGCACCTTGTCCTATAAAAAGAAAAGGATCTATTACTCTTGATGGTAAGACTAATACTTTAGATGTATACTGAGATCAGTTGTCTTGCTGCAAAGGTTGTTGACAGTTGGCTATGTCATAGAAGATTTTGTCATATAAACTTTAATAGCATGGTGAAGGTGAGGAATTCAAAGGGATTGAGAGATCTACCTAAGATTATGAAACCTGCCAACATGATGTGTAAGGAATGTTTGATGTCTAAACAAAAAGAAGAGTACTTTTCCAAGCAAGACATTTACTACTTTAGAAAAGTTGGAGATTGTTCATACAGATTTGTGTGGACCTACAAAGACAAAAACATTCTATGGTGAGAGGTATTTCATTCTTTTTATTGGTAATTTAGAAAAAACTGAAGCTTTTGATAAGTTCAAGATATTCAAAACAGAAGTTGACAATGAATCAAGTGTAAGAATAAAATGTTTGAGGTCTAACAGAGGTGAAGAATTTAATTCTAATCATTTCAATGCATATTGTGAGGATAATGGTATTTGCAGGCAAGTTTTTGCACTTAAAACAACAGCGGAATGGTGTAGCAGATAAAAGAAACAGAACAGTAAGTGAAGCAGCTAGAGCGATGTTACTTGAAGATAAGTGATGCAGAGCTTCACCTTCGGAAACTTCTTGTGGGATTGAGCACTTGAGAAGTATCAACAGTAAGTTCTTAAGCATCAATTAAGAAAAAATTATTAGCTGGAACAACATTAAAATTCATCAAATATTCACTTATAATTTTCACAAATGAATAGATATGATAAATTCCTTTTATGAGAGAGTGATGATGAATGAGTTATAAATATTTTCTCCAAGTTACAGCCAAATCTAATGAGTAGAATGAAAGTTGTAACACTTTTTCCAAAACTACTAATTCAAAAACAAGTTCAGACCTGCCTTCACTAAAATGATCATAACTTCTTCAAATCACGATGAAATTGAACCAAACCAAAACAAAGCTCACTCTCATACCTTTCCAAAAATATAAGTTAGATTTTTGTATCTTTTCAAGTGTTCATACCAATAGAAACAACAGTCGGATTTCTACAAAAATAACTCAGGAAATTAACACAGAAACTTGCAAAACAAAACCTCTTTTCATTTCTATTCTCCTCAAAATCTTCTCCAACCATTCAAATCTTGATATACCATGTAAATCACTTCCAATACATCAAATTTAAAGCTTTAACAACTTCAATAACCTATAATCTACCCCCTATGACTCTTCACCATCCTCTTTAGATCAACTTTTCATATTGTCAACTTTTATGACAATATTTTATTACATATTTGACACTTTTGCATTTTCTATACAAATTACCTCTAAACTTTATAAAACCATTACTAACATAAACATACACTTTAAATAACCACAAGGACAACAAACCCTTTAAACCCTCTTATGAGCTACTTATGGCATATTTTGCATATAATGCAACTATTACAACTTCACGTCATTTTTTTATTGTATTACATTTGAATGACTCGAGCATCATATACATGACCAAAATTAATCTTATAACATTGAAAATCCTTTATGCCATGATCCTCCAGTATCATACTCCTGGGGACAAAACAATACAAGTCCGTTGGATTGTCCCTCCTCTTTCTCGTCGTCCAATTCTTTTGTAACATGATGTAATACTCTTGCAAAAAAATTAGAGGTGATCTTCAATGGATCCAAATTGTTCTTTTGATCAATAGAGTGGTAGGTGGGATCTTGGCTCAAGGTTGCAACTATCATGCCCAATTCATCATATGCATCATAATTAACCATATATAAAATCTGCTTACTTGCGTAAAAATCATTAGAAAAAAATTTACCATCAATATTAAGATGGATGTTGTCAAATACTCCTTTTGGATAAAAACTTCCCCATGAATAAAATTATGTGTTTCACATTTCCCTTCATCAATAAGAAAACAGTTATAATCAAAAACCTCTTCTTCTCCTTGGTTATCAATAAGTCCCAAACCTTCAATATCAAGGGATTCATGCATTTCCTCTTCAATCAATCAACAATCTTGACTTATTTCTTTCTCTTCAACAACCTCACTACATAGAGATTTATCAACCACTATCTCATCCATATTCTGCTTCAGAATCATATCATAGTCAATTTGTTCCTTATTTCCTTCAAATGGAGAAATCTTCTCTTCTTCTTTGGTCGCCATAAAATCTATCCCATCTTGACATACCTTTGTACTCTCAACAAATGGCTGCTCCAAATCACCATTTTCTTTATCCATACATTCCTTTAATTCCTCTTTTAGTATCTTAAACTCTTCAAGTGCCTTACTAATCTCAAACCCTCTTTAATTTCTACTATTTCTCATTTTTTCTCTTCTATTCTTGCTCTCTAATTCCTCTCTTTTTCTTATCTTGCATAAACTTACTCAACAACTTTACAAACTCTATTTCATTTTTTGTAAAAGCCATTATCCTCTCTTATCCCAGATCTTTTGCTGCTCTGATACCAAAAATGGTGCATAGCTACATCTATGGAAACTTCTTGTGGGATTGAGCACTCAAAAAGTTTCAACAATGGGCTCTTGCGCATCAATTAAGAAAAATTTATAAGCTGGAACAACATTAAAATTCATCAAATATTCACTAATAACTTTCACAAATGATCATAACTTCTTCAAATCACGATGAAATAGAACCTAACCAAAACCAAATTAAAGCCAACTGTCATACCTTTCCGAAAATATAAGTTAGATATTTGTATCTTTGCATATGTGTTCATACCAATAGAAACAACAGTTGGATTTCTGGAAAAACAAAACTTCTTTTCATTTCTATTCTCCTCAAAAACTTCTCCAACCATTCAACTCTTGATACACCATGTAAATCACATCCAATACATTATATTTAAAGATTGTCCAGCTTCTATAACCTTTAAGTTACCCCCTATGGCTCTTCGCCATCCTCTTTACATCAACTTTTCATATTGTCAGCTTTTTATGACAATATTTTATTACATATTTGACACTCTTGCATTTTCTATACAAATGACCTCTAAACTTTATAAATAATCACTGATATCTTAATCGCACATAAATAAATAAAAATGTAAATAAGTGTTTCACTTAACCGATGATATTAACCACCAATGTTGAAACGACATACTTCACTGACAACAAGAGATGGAACAATAAATAACTGAACCGTTCTTGATGAAGGCGACAATTTAATTTTTTTTTAATGGACCATGTCAAAGCAATAACAAGAAAGGCACACAACCAAACGATGCCATGGTGATGACACACATCAGAATTTCGAGTGGAGTCCAAGTATGCCGAAAAAGGATGATGCCATCTCATCATTCATATGGTGTCTAACAGGCAAAGATCGATCTCTATAACTAATGATCTAAGAAGAACCAGACGAAACGTGTAGCAACCGAACTGACAAAGAAGGGAAAACATCTTTACAATAGAGCCAAGAAGCTTCAATACGAACACACAAAACTCCATAAAAAGAGTAGACCGAAGATATCTATCATAGACAAATAGAAATTATGCACAACCTCTCACAACAATAAAAGATAGAGCCCAACAAATTTTATCCATATGCTCATACAAAAAGAGACACCTCGACGATGCTTCAACAACACCAAGTTTATAAAAGATTGTTTAAGTCCTACAAAATATATTGGCTCAGGTACCATGTTGGATTTTGAGCCCAAAAAATTAAGATAAACAATAACGAATATCCAAAAGAGACACACAAAAATATGCTGGAAAAACCCTTCTAGAATTAAGGGAAATACCCAAACACATAACAAAAGATTACTTTATTGATGATAAAATGTTCAAGTCTACAATGTCCTTTGCTCGAAGCGATATAAATAACAAAACTCTTCACATTATAACCAAAGGTCTCTTGAGTTTCCAAAAAATGACTTTATTTTCAAATACAACTATTCGCATTTTCATGTCACAAAGCATGTTCAATGACACATGTCTTAATATTTAATATTATAATTTATCATAAATGTCCTTTTCAGCTGAGGTGATCATAATGGTATTAACACCCAGAGATAAAGATCTTTATCGCGGCTACAATCTCCAATATGAAAAACCTAATGGATTTCCATTGATTGAACAAAAAGAAATGGTATGCAAGCATTGAATGGATTAAAGCAGGCACTTAGAGCCCAATATGCAAAATTGGATAAACACTTGTTGAATTTGGGATTTAAGAAAGGCAATGCAGACAGTAACATGTATTTGAGAACTATATTTGATGGCTTATTGATAATTGAAGTATTTGTTGATGATATCATTTTTGGTTGAAATGATTAGGTAAGTAGTAAGTTTCATGATGAGATGAAAGATGAATTTGAGATGTCTATGATTGGTAAGATGAAATACTTTTTAGGATTGCAAATAACACAAACTAAAGATGGCATTTTCATATCTCAAAACTAAGTTACTGATTCATATGTGGATTCCGAAGCGGATGCGGGATGTGGGATTTTTTTTTTTTTTTTTTTTTTTGGTGGGGGGGGGAGGGTGGATGGATGCGGATGCGTATGTTTGTATATATATGTGTGTATACACACACACACACAAATACTGTGTATATGCAAAGAAATGAGATAAGTAGTTTCAATCTTTTATTCTTACCATCAAGATCAAAAGATGATCTACATTGTTTCTTTCAAGTATTTTGTTTAGATGCAAAACCCCTAGAAAGTTATTTCTACAACATACATAATCTGCAATCTGTTTACTTGTTTCAGATTTTAGGCATAGATTAATTTTTTAAAAATCCTGCCCTATAGTTTGAAGACAGAGTTTCATCTCACTATTTTTCACAAAAATGGCAACTTAAAATGCTCTCAAAGTTGAAAAAGTTTGCAAAATCCATATCAATATAAGCTCAATTAGACAAGCAGCCAAAATAAACCCTTGCAAAGAAACCTACTGCAATTCAAAAGGAGTGGAATCAGTTTTGTAAGCCATTTTTTAGCACTCAGCATATAGTCTTATTTGGTTGAAGTTTTCACCCACAAAGAGTTTCTCTGAGGCATCAATGTCTCATTGTTGTTCAAATCAATTGTATCACTCTTATCTTTCATTACATCTGACTAATTATTTCACTCATTTTACTCATGATTTAAGCCTAATTAAACTACGCCACATGTTAAAAAAATATTTAAAAATGTTTGTCTTTCTTTTCTGGACAAGGAAGCCAGTGGATTCTCCCAGGTGCCCTGTGGGTGCCATCCAGATGCCACTCACAGGCACCTGGATGCGTCTAATTGCCTGAAACAGACATCTGTCCGCATCCGAGTGCCTGTGAGTGGCATCCAAGTGGCACCCACAGTGCACCCATCCGCCTCCAGCACCCATTTGCATCCAGCCTCCATGAGGCAGAATCGGTAACTTAGTCTCAAAACAGGTATTTAACGAGTTATTGGTAAATTTAGGCATGAAAAATAGCAAACCAGTTGGAACACCCATGTTTATAGGATGCAAATTGTCTAACAAAGATGACTCACCCAATGCTATGTAAACAAGGTACAAATCAATGATTGGTGCCTTACAATATTTGAATCACACAAGACCAGTTATTGTTAATGCAATCGAAGTTGTAGCAAGATATCAAGCAGATCCTAAAGAAACACACTATTCAGCAGTACAAAGATTTTTCAGATATTTGATAGGAACAATGGAATTTGGCTTATGGGATGACAAATCGAATGATTTCACATCGTATGCATATGCTAATGTTGATTGGGTAGGAAATGTAGATGACAGAAAAAAGCAGAATATGTTGCAGCCGCAAATAATTGCACTAAGACAATGTGAATGAAACAGATGCTAAAGGATATTAATATTACATTTTATGAACCTACTATGCATTGTAACAATACAAGTACAATTAGCATGTCTAAGAATCCTGTTTTACGTTCTAAGACTAAGCACGTTGCAATTATGTATCATTTTCTGAGAGAGGTGGTCATTGAGAACGAAACAAGATTGGAGTATGAGTACAAAAGAGTACATAGGAGATATATTCACTAAACCATAGCTAAAGACACCTTTGAGTATCTAGGAGTTATGCTTGGGGTGATGATCTTACCTACTGTACAGTAATTGATGCAACTTTGCATCAGTCCAGTATATTCAGAGGATTATTCATTCATTTGGACGTGATGCTTGGTACTGCTCCTAAGGGGGAGTGGTTACAGCGAGCAAAGCTATTTGTAGAGCTCTTATGTAATGTTTTTGGAATAACAGTGTTTGTTGGCACTTCACATATTTTTGGTTGCAGATTGGCTTGATCAATTACAGGTACTTTGATAGAGACATTCATCAAAGGGGGACACTTTCAGATTGTCAGTTGATACTTGGCGTATGTGCACCTTTGCCACTGATGTCAAAGGGGGAGTTCAATGAACAACCTTTAGAGAGAAGTTCATTTGGGATAAGTTCAGTTGAGATTATTAAAGGATTGTGTCAGAGTTTGTAAAGGTTGTATATGTTAAGGATATTTGAAAAATTGTATTCAATTGTCAACAAGTTATTTGGTTACTTTTGGATTGGTGGTTTTTCATCATATGTTATAGGTAATGCCAAAGGGGGAGATTGTTAGAAACAAAGGTTTGGTTGGTGGTTGGAGTATTGTTTGTGTTGTATTGATCACAGGTTTTGTCATTGATGACAACACGTTTATATTATCATGACGACAGAGATTATATATATTGCAGGACGATTGTCAGCACAGCAAAGTTGGCATATGACAGGCTGAGATATGTGAGCTTAGATTTGTGTAGACAAGAGTATAGATATCATATATATGTTTGTTAATTCTTATGTTGAGTTCTTGATAACTTGCAGTAAGATTGATGAAGATTGGTAGCAGACTAGTGTAAAAGAAATTGTGTCAGAGACAGTTATAGCATATTTGTTGTATCTTATTGATGGGGTGAAATCAATGTCAGCGAGCTTGAATTGTGATAGAGGACTTGTTCATGTAGCTATGTTCCTGATAGCAAGGCTTTGGGATTATTTTGGAAAGGTTTTTGTTGTATGACCTGCAGCATATTTTACTAGTAGTTGACTGTGTTGAGGAAGAGTTTAATTTATCATTGTTAAATGTAATATTTAGATTGTAACATGTGAGAACTATAATGTAACAACTGTAATGATGTTTACGAAGGTGTGCATGCCTTAACATGGACCTATGTAATTAATTTTACATTGGGGAAGCCTTAACAAGCCGACCTAACCAATTATTTGTGAGGGTAAAAAGTTAAGTTGTTTTCCTTGATGAGGTATCAGTTGTATGGTCGTTGTGGATATTATTGATGCGAGCTCTCATGTTGGATGATCAGCGCAGTGCAGAGATTGACTTGGTTGATTGTGGTAAGCTTCAAAGGAATTGTTTTGGAAAGAAAGTTGCAGATCAATCAGTTCATTGATTTGGATATGTTATGCAGAAGATTTGTTCTTCGCAGTTGCTGAAGCATTGAGGCAATGAGTCTATTTGTTTTCTTATTGACCTTTAACAGGGTCAGAACCTTTTAACAAGGGTTCACAATCTCGTACCAAGGATTTGTCCTCTAACAAGGAATATTGTACTGAATGCATTATAATTAGCTCCTAACAGGATCACATCCTTTCACAAGAAAGTTATATATTAGTACACTATCTTGTGGATACCATTTCCACCAAGGTTTCCTTTCGAATCAAGGGATTCCCTAGGCAGCATGTCATTGTGTTGTGGACCTGTGGTGTATGGTTTTCTATTGTTGCACATCATTGTTTTCATTATTGGAGTTGAGATCTGTAAGTTTGGATTTAAGTGCAATTGGTCACAACTAGTGTAATTTTGATGTATCTAATATCAATGCCACATCATCAAGTTGGAGCGACTAGGTGGAATATTTTAAGTAAGAGAAGTTGTATATGTGATTTTGAATGGAGGACATTGCCAACTTCTCGTTGCGGTAGCACAAAATTCATTTATTCTTTTTCCTCCTCAATGCTACGAAGTACAAATTTTGTTGACACATATCCTTCCTCCCTAATCTACGCAATGAGTTTCAACAAATTGCATAATGGCAGAATTCATTAGGACAATGGCTCAGTTTAGTAAAACGATTAATGAGCCCTTAATAGTCGGTAAATAGTACTCAACACAAAGATGAGATGTTCGACTAATGGGCATGTGATGTTCTCAAAGAGACAAGAAAAAGCACTTCAAGCAAAGCAACTACATTAATATAGTGTTATTATAAGAAATGTAGTTGAAAGTTCGACCTGATCACTTCTATTCCATTCTCCAATAGTACAAACATACTAAGACTCTAAGATCCATTAAACAAAAAGAAGTTTGTCATTATTTATGTGATGCAAAACAGTTCAACAATGTAAGTGGGAATTTTACATTGTGGGGGTAATAATAACCAATGTTCCATTCCCACTATTTGACAAATGCTTTAAGAGAGGCATTTTCTAAAGTGCAAATAAGTATTTATTATTTTTGAGTATTATATTTACTAGCTTATGGTAGTCTCTTACTTATATAATTAAAGAGTCATTTTCCTTGATTTACTCTTGTTCCATTCCTTGATGTGGAGGGATATTCTTCCAAGAAAATAAGAATGGTGCATTAGGAATGGTGTTGAGGCATCGTTGTGGGTGTTGAGGCTTCTTGAGGAAGTACCAACTTATCACAAGAAAGTCAGAAGATTGAAATCAGATTCAGAGGGAGTTCGGCAGTTTATCATAAGCATCCTCGGACAAGGAGACCCTCTAAGAGAGTAGTCAGAGGATCTGAATTCCCAAGATCCTTGTTCAAAGAGAGAATTTCCACGTACAATTCCTTGTTAATGAGTTCTTCCCTGTGAAAAGAAAGTTCAAAGTGAAATTCCTTGTAATACATTCTTCTTTGTAAGAGAGATGTTGAGGTGAAAGCCCTTGTTCCACCCTTTGATATGGTTCATGGTGGATATCATGTGAGTTCCTATTTTACATAGGTGGATTATGTCACTATTACCTTGATATTTTACCCAGAAAGTTAAAAGAAGGTTAATTCGGGAATGAGAGTAAACTGGAATGAGAAAGCCTTATCTATCCCCGAACTAAAACTTTTCTCTCTCCATGTACTAAAACTTTTCTCTCTCCACCAGCCTTAACTTTTAGAAAGAAGTTGGAGTTTGAATTTCAACTTGGTCCAAATGCGTACCCTAACCTTAACTTTTTGCCCTAATCCTAACCTGAACTCCAACTTTCAAATAACCACCGACTGGAAATAAAGTTAAAGGATGTAATCTAAACATTGGTTCTTGACAGAGGCTTTGGAAATCATGTACAATGAGACCAAAAGTAACCCCAACACTTTGAATAGACTATGTATGGTTATCAAGGCACGATATGAAAACCACTTTCCATCTCAGGCATGGTTGGAAAAGGCTTAATAGAAACTCACGAGAGCTATTATATCAACAATGCTCTTGCAGGTGTACGCATAGGTGCTGTGAAGATGTGTTTTGGAGCTACAAATCCTGTAAGAAATTTGAAGCAATGGGACAAAGTCACACAGTTAAAGATGATCATCGTCCCCTCAAAGCACCTATTGTTTAATAAATGTTTGCACTGAAATTTGATGTAGAAAGAGCCTTTTCACAAAGTATGTTGGCACTGTTTGGCAATCGTCGATCGTGTGGTTTGTGCAAAGAGACTAAGGAACAAACATGGAATCATGGAGATAGGGCGCATATGTACAAAGAAAATGCAAGAAACATCAAAAAGAATGTTAACCGTTCAATGGCCTTAGTAAAAACAAAGCTCAACACTTGAAATGTGTAGTGCAATGGGATTAATAAGATATCAAATTGTTTGATAGAATGCCCAAAACCAAGCTTGGAATGTTGATTGATGGACATGAATATGGGAAAGAAAGATATGTGTTTGATGTAATGTCTTATGTCAGAAACGACTTTGACTCTCTTGTCTCAGTGGATGAGATATACCAGCAACTTCTCTACACAATCAGCCTGCTATGAAATGTTTTAATGCAGATTGTAGAAACATGTACAAAGAACATGAATTGTTTGACGGACATAGCTACCAATTCATTGGTGTCAATGGGTCTCTATGAAAGCCGAAGACATAGCTACCAATTCATTTAACAAAGTCCCCAATATCATACTTCTGTCCCAATTCAATTATGAAATATAAACATGCGACCCCAGGTCTGATTAGATTGCTTCAAGGAGATGTTTTATCAAGAACGAAATAGATGATCGCACCTAGTGCGCAAATTAGAGAATGGAGATAGTGTTGTGAAATTTTTTAATTTTTTTTAAATACAAAGCCACTTGGCTTAAATTTGAATCTCCCATGCTCATGCGATATGGTATCAATATCAATCAAAATGAATTCACTTGCATCTATCCTCATGAAGATTGTACATAGGAATAACTATATTTGAGCCTTTCAATAGAATATATTGAGAAGTGGTGGTAATAAGCGTATGGTGGATGAGCGCCTTGGAATTGTTCGCCTATATTCTCAATTATGCCTGTTGTTGGAAAGGAGTGGGCAACTTCCTACATTCACAGAGCATTCCTAAGCCCTTCATTAGTATCAGCTCAGCTGCACAGAGTTTTGCTTACGCGAGGATTAGACTCAAGACTCTCCAAAGACCTTTCCCCCCTCGCTCTTCAAAAACTTCGTTGCAAGGTTGCATTTGAGGCCTTAAGATTTGAAGCTCGAATCGAAAACATGGGGAGCAAACTGGCTCGCACAATGCAAAAGCTTCAATATTATTGGTGGACAAAGACCATGGAAAAGGAAGAAGATGAAAATGGAAAGCTACCTCAAGGAAATCAGCATTTTGGTATTTCTATGTGGTGGAAAGTGGCATGTGTTACTGTAACTCATAAGTTAGGATTTGACTTTTATTTTGTCAAAAGTTAAGGTTATAACTTTCAAATTTTTAAGTTAGAGTTAGCTAGGAAATACATCTGAAACTCCCCAAACTCTAACTTTGAAGGTAGTTACTAACCCGAAAGGAAGTTATTACAAACTAGCCTACAAATACAAGGCTAATTGAATGTAAGTTTGATAGCAAGGCAATTTTTGCAAAGTGCGTACAATTTTGGCTCTTGTAATCAGAAAATTTTCTTATGTTCTTGGTGTAAAGAAATAAAAGAAAGTGCATTTTGCATTCTCTTTTCTTCAAAATCTGAATTGTTTGGGTGTTGATTCTTGTTGTAATTAATGTTTTCATGGTATTGTGCAAATGTTAGTGAATCATCAAATCGTCATTGAGCTAATGCTAGCCTTCAAGTGTAGTTCTTGATCATTCTTGTTAGCGATCGAAGTTGATTTAGGAAGGCTTGGAAGTCATTTGGTGCATTCATCTTCAGTGGCTTTCTATCTTTCAGAATTTCATCTTTATTTGAAAATCAAAGATTTCATCTTATGAGGGAGTTGCCCCTCTAAACGCAAAGGGAGGCCGTATACCAAGGGCCTATCCAACTATTGGAGAAACTTATTTGGCACATATTCCATTGGGCCAAATCACGTACTTTCTAAGTGACAAATCTGTTTACCAACAGTCATGAAAGGTGACAAATCTTCAATTGATGTATTTGTGAAAACACCATTATAAGGTGGTGATCTTAACAATGGCTTGACTTGTTATCATGATTGACTACATTAAGTTGTTATCCCGGAGTGCTGCATATCATGATAACAAATGTATCATGATAGACTACATTAAGTTGTTGCCCCAGAATGTGTTGACGATCATGATACTATATTTGTTGTTCTTGCATTCTTACTCTATTATCATGATAGACTACATTAAATCGATGTCTCGAAATCTATCAGAGATCATGATAACGAACCTATCATGACAAACTACATTTAGCGATGTCCTAGAGTGTGTCAGAGGTCATGATACTTGTCATAATTGAGACTACATTAAGTTGATGTCCTTAAGGTCATGTTTGTGATCTAATAAACTACATTTAGTTGTTCTCCTGGAGTGCCAGAGATCAGATAACTCGTATCTTTCTAAGATGTAACATATTCTTTTGGCAGGCATCACAGATTTGATACCAGTGCACATACCGAAAGAATATAAGTATGATGAATTTCATAAAATTGATATTTCTTGTTGAATAATACTTCAGTTGATATTGAAAGATAACACTAAGTCGATGGATATATATGTTGATATCCTTAAATATGTCATTCCAGGAATATCATATTGAGATGATATCTCTCCATGTGTTCTATAACAATCCTCCCTAGCTAAGAGGGAGTGTTAAGGTTGTAGCTTATGTCAAATTAAATTGACCTAGTGATAATTCCTCTATGGTCATTGGTTAATCATAAATTAGACAAGCATTAATATATATATATATATATATATATATCATATAATATATATAGATATGTTATATTAATATTGTTTAATTATTGATTAATCTATAAATTATCAAATAGACATGTCTCTTCTATGGATATTTATATAACATTCAAATCTACAATTCGAAAACACCAATATAATGGCAATGTTATTACATTAGCAGAAAAACAATCCATGAAACTCAAAATAAAGTTTTATATTTAATAGATGAGGATGAAAATCAATTGTGTACTATAGAAGGCAAAAGATAAGAACAAAAAATCCATCCGAAATTAATACAAGGGTGACATGTTTTAATTTGATTTAGGAGTGCAGATTGGAGGTGGAACAATCAATTGCACCGACCCATTCGTGCAACAGCTAACTTCCTCAACCCTTGTTTTTTTCTATTTAGATAGCTTCTCAAATTCTGATTAAGAGTTTATGAAGAGCCTTACAACGTGCATCCCAAGAATGACACCCCGAGTTGAGGTGAGAGATATCATTGTCCAAAAATTCAGAAGTTACACGACTATATAAGAGGGAGGTTCTTTTCATTGGAGCTAGCTACATGAGTAAGAACCCCTCAAACATTAGGTGTACTGTTTAGAGTCTCTATCTGACATGCATTGTACAGGTTACGAATTTCTAATTTACAAATATAAATAATGTCATAAAATATGTTTTCGCTTTGATTTCAAAATCCAAACTCTTCAATAATTTATTTTGTAGATTCTCGGTGGATAGTTTGGGGTGCAAACGCCCCAAATCTCCAAAGAAAATCCATCTACATCTTGTGCCAACTTTGTGTTGAATCCAATTGTGAACACAATTGGCATTTATTTGAAGCCATCCCCATGAAAAAGGGGAACAAATTAGCTCAAAAACACCTCAATGATTATGAGTTTAAGCAATACATCCTTTGGCTACACACAATAAGGGTAGACGACTAGTCAACTATTAATTGTATCAAGCTGTCAACAATTAAAATTTTGTGTGATGATACATTTTGTACTCAATTTGCATTGAGATCATTCAAATTCTAATTTAGCATATTCGCTCACATACTAGCAAAATCAACAATTGATTTTTCGTAAAGATGTGTGAGGTTCAATTTCATGTCAAAATCACTTTTTGACCTATTCATTTGCTCCAAATTCGATAAAATGAACCTCGGATGAATTTAGGTATGTTTTTAGCAAATTTTGATTTAAGTGGTTGAATCTAGGGTGTTCTTGGGCAATGTTGACCAAATAAGAAATGACTTTGGGCAAAATTTATGAGTTTTGTTGACTTCTATGCTTGCACCACAATCTTTAATATTTATTTTTCCTAAGGAAACCTAAAAAACACGAGCTTTTATCTATCTCATGTTTTTATCTATCAAACGACTTCGCTTTGCGTCTTTCTAAAGTGTCTATCTACTTCACATCTCTGTTTTTATCTATCGGATGGCCTCCATTTGCATCATTTTTCCTCTTTGCGTCGTTGTTTTCATTATCCCCAACTCTCCAACAATGTTCCTCCTCCTTCCTCATTTCCTCAGAAACACTTTCCACTCTTCCCCAATCTTGTCTTCTACAAGTAGAGACCCGGACACAGCTACAAGTTGAGGTGAGTGTTTTTAGTTTAAACATTTCTTTATTAATTGTTCAATGCTAATACAATAGCTCCAACTTCCTACCATCATTAATAATATTGTTGTTGACATGTGACCCTTCTCCCCATCCTATACTGAAAATGTTAGAGTGTTTAGAATAACTGGGGGGGGTGAATTAGTACCAATTGATCAATCAAACACTTCAACACTTTATTGTCTTACTTATCCTGCTGTAACTCGATCTCTTCTGTAATTTCAATAACAATATTAACTAGTAGTTCAATGTCCTAACAGACTTGTTGAATGCAAACATTTGAAATGTAAAACACATTAAAACATTCGACACAAGTTTGACACTAGGATTTAACATGAAAACCCAATTTGGGAAAAACCGCCAACAACATGTCACCACTTTTTCACTCTGTTGAAGTGAGCCCTATTAGGAGCTAACCATGTTAAAGGTTACAATACACAATGTTAAATGTGACCTGGATAGAGGATTTAATCACCTTGTTATGAGAGGCCTTGTCAAAGGACTCTAAAAGATTCCAATAGAATGTCACCCTGTTAAAGGATTTACGCAGACTGTTAAGTCCTCAATGACTATTAGGTCAACCTTTGATTAAAAAGATTTCAATACAAACTGTTTACAATGATTAGAAAGAAAATAGTAGGATTTGATCTGTATGATTACAATTCACTTTGCAGTTTCAATTTTTTGTCCAATTCATGTGTCGATTCCTTGATAAGCCTTCCTTGTCACCTCTGTCCTTGTTTTGCTTGGCAACCCTTGAAGCATTCACCCTTCTCTTCACGACAAGTTTAAGCCTTTTGCTTAGATTTTCTTATCAACCTTAGCAAGTTTGTTCCATCTCACTGGAAACACGCACAACTTCTTTGTTTGTTCTCTTCTTCGCATATCTCATTTGCACCCTTCTTAAAGTTTGTCTCTATGCCTCCTTAAATAGGTAATTATGGTCCTTTGTTGTTTCTCACAATCACGGTAGATCTTAGGGTTTGCGATCTAATCCAATAGGTTCATTGTATCTAATCACCATTCTGTATTTCTCTCCTTTTCTAGAAACTTCTCCTTAAATTTGTTCATTAGGTATCTTACATAATCCTCTCCTAGAATTAAATGATCCAACTCATCAATCCTTATCTTCAACATGTTTTCTATATCCCAAGAAATCAACTAAGTCAGTTGGAAATCACGATTTCTTGTATGCATTCAAAATACTGTCACTTAGTCATTAGTAGGTTGTGACACTCGGCCGTCACTAATTTTCTTGGCCGCTATAGACCTTCTAGCTCGGCATTGACACTGTCAATTAGTCAATATTGATACTCAGTCAACACTAAATTTGCTTGGCACTTATTGTGGCATGGTTGACATTAGCATCACTCAACATGAACTTCGACTTCCTTAATCTTCTGCTACATTCCTCTATCAAGCTTAAGCAATCTATCAGTCTCTTCTCATGTCTTCATAATGTAAACAATCAAATTATCTTGTCGAAGTCTCACTAATCAAATGTTCGATGTAGCTTCCTTTTCATAACTCAACCTTTCCTCTAGGTGTTATTGTTGTGAGTAACTTCTTCATCAATCAAATAGATATGACATTTAAATCAAAATAGCAACATATCTCCTCAGTAGATTTGACATCAATGACAATATAACAATTGTTTCAATCATAGTTTCCAACAAAAAAGACCATTGCTTACAACTCAACAAACAAGACTGAGCTTTAATTTTGTACTTAGATTCAACAATACATTCCTCACAAATATCTTCTATGATCGAAAACCCCTGCTTCAAAATTAACAGATGCTTCCGACTTTGGAAATATGTGGAAATGGTTTGACCAACGCTAGGTGGACGAGGTTATGTCCAGATTTGCAACCATTGCTAAGAGGAATCTAATAGCTCTTGTAGTAGAGTGAAAGCACACTTGTGCTTTATTCCTCAAAAATCCATTAAATTTTGTACATGGAAGCCAAGAGTAAACAAAGTGTTGCCCTACTTCCAAACCACATTATGAACAAATACATTCAACAACAAAAGAAACCCCCCGCTTCAAAATCAACAGATGCTTTCGACTTTAGAAATATGTGGAAATGGTTCGACCAATGCCAGGTGGAGGAGGTTATTTATGGATTTGCAACCATTGCTAAGAGGAATCTAATAGCTCTTGTAGTAGAGTGAAAGCACACTTGTGCTTTATTCCTCAAAAATCCATTAAATTTTGTACATGGAAGCCAAAGAGTAAACGGAGTGTTGCCCTACTTCCAAACCACATTATGAACAAATACATTCAACAACAAAAGAAACCAGATGAAGTTGTTGGGGGGGCAAATACTTCTCATCCATTGCAAAGTGGTAGGCCTTCAAAAAAAAGGGAAAACGTCATTTGTCTTCAACTACCACTCCCAATGAACCACTGGCATAGGGTTGTCCATTCTTATTTTCTCCTCAACAAACAGTTGTAAGTAAGAAAGCAATGGGCCAATGGAAACATCATTTCAAAATGAAGCTAGAGACATTATCAATCAAGCCAAAGTGAAGTGCATCTATGCAGATGGATTGTCATTTAATGTTGCTAGCTCACCATATTGGCAACAATGGTGAGAACAATTAATGAGGCCTCGAAGGGGTTCATGGGCCTTGGTTATGAGAAGGTACACACCACTATATTGGATAGAGAGTTGTCTAGTGTAGAGGCTTCCATGCAAACCATCAAGCATTCATGGATCAAAACAGGTGCAACAATAGTATCTAATGGATGGAAAGATGCAAGAAATCATCCTTTAGTGAATGTTATTGCATTGTTCACAAGAGGTACAATGTTTTTGAAAGTTGTGGATTGTGAAGGAGATGTGAAGAACAGTCCTTTCATTGCAAACATTCTCATCCAAGCCATTGAGCAAGTTGGCACTCGGGATGTAGTTAAGGTAGTAATCAACAATGCAAAGAATTGTTGGGTTGTCGACTTATTGGTTGAGGAGTGCTTCAAACACATTCCTTGGACACCTTGTGCTATGCACTCACTCAACCTAATGCTGAAAAAATTGGCACTAAAATTGGGTCGATAAAATAGATGTATGAAGAGGCACAGGAGATCCAAAAGTTTGTCACGAACTAACATATGACACAAACCATATTTTGACAATTCTCGAAATTGGAGCTCTTAAGGTAAGTTCAATTGTTTAAACTTTATGCATGTTTTAATAATCTAGTCACTTTAGTTTAGTAAACTTTCTATGTTTTTAAATTCTAAATTTTAATCCTGAGCTTAAATTTCAATTTTATTATTGTTTTAATCTTAAAATAGGTTTGTTGAGGCCTGCTTTGCCTCCAACACTATTGTTTACAGACATCTTGTCAAGGTTAGAGAGGCATTGTCTAGAATGGTAGTCAGCGATAATTTGAGCATATGGAAGCAATCTAATAGTACCAAAGCAGCTCCCATTAAGGCATTGATACTAAATGACTCTTGGTGGGATCATGTTGAGATCCTTCTCAAGTTTGTCGAGCCTATATTGAGCATGATCTGATACATAGACATGGATAGGTCTTCCTTGGGTGAGGTACATGATGTCATTGATTCCACGATTGAGGATAATAATTTTTTAAATAAATGAGAGAGAAAGATCCATGAAAAGTTATTCAAGGAGCTACAGGTAATCATGTTAGAGAGATGGAACAAAATGACTACCCCCTTACATATGCTTGCCTTTGCATTATACTCAAAGTTTTAAAGCCAATCAATCCTCAAAGCGAGTACCACTGGAGTTGCCCAATACAGAGATCTTGAAATTGCTCAAGGATACAAGGCAGCCCTTTGAAGACTCTTTCCCAAGCACCTGCAAGCTACAGTGAGGTCTGAATTTATGAGTTTCACGAGCACCCATGATTGTGGTCTTGACGCTCTTAAAGACGAGAACAATGTTGATGCTCATAAATGGTGGTACTTCCATGGACAAATGTACCAACACCTACAACCCATTGCCATCAAAAATTTATCACAAGTAAGTTTTCAATCCTAAAATTCTAATTTCTAAATTCTTGCTAATGAATATCCCAAACTCTTCACTCTAATTTCAAATTTGTAAATCTTGATAGGTTGCTAGTTCATCATCATCTGAGAGGAACTAGACCACATACTCCTTCATCCACTCAATAAAATGCAACCGACTAAAATCCGGTAAGGCAGATAACTTGATCTTTGTGTATTCAAACTTAAGGCTCAAAACTCTCAAAGAATTACTTACAAAAAAGGGGAGGCAAAACATTGGGATGTTGAACTAGAATCTGAGGCTTTGATGCATTTGCAATTGATCATGGTAGCAAGCGTACTGCTGCTAGTGGCACTATTTGTGCTTCTAATCTACAATTGCATAATGATGATGATTTGGTTGATAATTTTTTATAATATTTGATCACATATGACTGATTAGTAATGTTGACATCATTGTTTTTAAACTGAAACATCGATGGTGGTGTATTTTGACATTGAGTTATGTCATTCGAACTAGATTGTTAATATATGTGGTGGTGTATTTTGTTAAGTTGCTTTAATATTGGCATAGTGGTGTATGAATTTATTTGCTGCAGCATATTTTTACATACATATAATTTTATAAGAAAAAAATCCTGTATGGACAAACCCAAAACAAAGCCAAACCCAACCCAAAAAAAATGAGCACGTGTCGAACCTGAATGTTGCACCCGTATCCGAACCAGAATGCAAACCAGCAACTCAGCTCAAATTAATAGAAAATAATTTTATACTCATTAATGGAATCACTGGATACATCTTGCAATTGAATTTTTGAAAAAATAGAGTTTTTAAAGAAATTTAAATAATTTTTTAAACTGTCAGTTTTTTTGCTAAGCTTTTGCTTAGAAAGAACTTTTAGGTCTGCCAACTTTTACCCAAGCCTAAGTGTACCAACTAGGATTTGTATCAATGCCAAATGTAGCATTTGAATGTATCAGTAGCTTTACCTAATGCAGAATGCGATTTTTATCAAAAGCAGAAAGAAAAAGATGCAATAAATATAATACTTAAAACTTACACGACAGTATTGGTTCTGCCAGTTGTCACAGATGTTCCCACTTGGAAGAGTAGACGACGGTCCCAAGCAATCCTCAAAAGCTCAAGAATTTCCTCCCCTTCTTTGTTCCTCGGCAAGTAAGCAATCCGTCTTGTACCACTGTATGGCTGTCCAGGAGATGGGTGCTCTGCAGTCTGTTCACTTTTCAGTGCATAAAAATGAGCATCTGTTATGGATTCCCTAGCTTGCAATTGCCAGTATAATTATATCTCAATGAAATCAGCTTGAAGAAAATTATTCTTACTGCAGTTTGTTCACTATTCAGTGGAAAAATAAACATCTGTTACGAATTCCCCAGCTTGCAATTGCCAGTGTCATTATATCTCAATGAAATCAGCTCGAAGCAAATTATTCTTAGTAAATAATAGCAACTTTTGGTGGGTAAAACCAAATTACATTTATCTGTGACCAAATCTAACAAGCTGTATACATGGCACAAAACACAGGTACAGCCTATCTCTTCATGTAAATATGTTGCAATATGACAAAAAATGCAGCTACATAATCTGTATGTTATCCATTTATCATACTTCACAAAATAATGTTCACCATTTAAATAAGATTGACTTCTAGAAGTTGACTGATAATCTAAACTGGCATATTAGAGATAAATCACGATAGTTCAACTTATTATTTTCTCTTTCAACCATTGAATGTGGCCTCCCAGATATTCACAGTGACAGTCACCAGTTGAAGAAGACATATTCCCTTATATTTGTTGGATTCCTCATTCAGCGCACTCATCCGAGTTACAAACTTGTGCTGTTGTACATATTTGTAGGGAGCTGATGGCAATTTTTATGGTTGAAATATTATTAGCAATATCTTGACAGAGATGTGGTAAATTGGTCGTCTTGAAACACACAGCATGGCCACCAGTGTCTAGAAAGACAGCAAGACATCCAAAACAATTGTGTGCAAGTTCTATCCTTTACAAAACATTTGAGGAGATTTATAACTACTGGAAGCTAGATAAGTCCTGGAAGCTAGCTTGAGTGGTTGGATGGGATGGTGCTGCAGCTAGAAAAGATGCTATTTTGCCTTAACATCAATTTACATTAATCTATATTTTCTTTTTCTGCATTCTTGGGATCCTTTCCTTTAAAATTTCAGATGATATGAATTATCACCGCTAAGCTACACAAGATAAAACCTGTAAAGGTACAAACTTGCTACAAACCCTGGCAACCATATACAGGATGGGTTTCGTAGATATAAATATGAGACTAAGTAGAAAGGATGTGCATAAGAAATTAACAAATTTTACTCACCATTACACACATTCAACACCATAGGAAATGCAGACTACTCACAAGTGGTGTTTCTTTTTGGATTTAAAAACTAGAAGATAGATATAAAAATACTTAAAAACACTTAAAAAATTGTAACAATAGCGTAGAAAACATGACATGTCATGATTACTCATGATTAATTGCACATTTTTTGAGTATAATGTGGATGTGTTGTGCACCGTTGTACAAGCTACTACTAGCTGCTTGGAAAGTTGGAATTGTAACGAATAATCAATGGGATTTATAACATGGGTAAGGAATTTTAATTAGTTATTGTGTTTCCATGAGTTTATTTGTTCTATTCTACTCCAAACAGAAACCATAAAACCTAGCACTATCATGTATAGAAAATGATTTGTTTATATGCCATAAAATTTCTTTCATTTGCATAGAGCTGTCATATGTGAGCAGAAGAACACAATCACTACCTGAATTCCATCTCGAAACACGTATGTGATTTCAATAATATCAGTGTTCGGGTAGCCTTCAAGTCCATTTCCAGCATCTCTACTTGTGATTGGAATGCATCGGACGGTCATCGTTCCTGGAGGCTGGGTTCCCGTGATCACACCATAGACTACTAAACATTCTGGACAGGATGGTCGACTTTTTAACCATGTTATTACGCATTCTCTGTGGAAAATATGGTGACATTTATTCAATTCTACAGCTTCTTCATCTTGTAAACTGCTAAGACAAATTGAACAATTTTCCCCATCCTTGGGATTGGGACAGTCAATCAAGTACGAATGTTCAGAGTCTGAACTCTTCGACAGTTTCGGCTCCTCACCTACTACCTGTCTCTGTGTAGCTGTAGCTGCAAAACAAGAGTTGCATCCTCCCATTGCTGTGGATGCAACAACTCCTTGATGATTTAGAAGATATGTTCGCCTACGAACACTCCTATATATTTTGGTTCGTGTGTTGCACTCTACAGCATCTGCTTCAAACAACATGCAATAACGTCGACCACTTAGCTCAAAGAATACGCCAGCAGAGCCATCTGGTTGGTTACTCGTACTGCTATTTATAGAATCATGCCATGCTGACTCAAATTTAGAAGCCAGCTGATCACCATATGTATGCCACAGATTTTTCTCTGCCTCCCACCATTCCCAATGAGCAGTTTGACTTCCGGAATGTCTCCTTACTGGCCGCTCTCGCTTAGTTGTAAGATTGACCTGCAAGTATAACCATAAAAAATTATCAATTCAAGAAAAATATCAATTTCCAATTAAAGAATATATACTAGTATAAATACTTTGTAGATGACTATGATCTCTTCATACTTTTTAAACTACAGCAATAATGTTTTATGCAAACTGAGATGTAACTAATGTCTCTATGAATGAAAGAAACTAGAATTGATGTCAGAGTTTGAGAAGACAAAGTTGCCATTGATGTCAAAGGTGGTATGAAGTGACATAAGAAACAGGCTATATTCACTCTATGATATTTGAAATAGGTTCTCAAGTTGCCAGGTTGAGCAACTAACACAAATAAGTGATGGTATAGGGCACTTGGTGGATCAGATTAGTATTATGTTCCACATGGTCTTGCAGATGGGGACAGGGAGGCTGCAATGTCCCCTTTTTTAAATAGATTTAATAATAACGATAAAAAGTAAAAGAATATGAAAAAAATTCTAAATTATATATATAACAATAAATCTAAACATTACCATGACTAACATTTAGTTAAGTTTAAAGAATGGTCAAAAGGCATGACCAGTATAAGATCAATATAAGATAGACCCATTCATGGGTTTGATAGGGTTAATCCTAATCCGAAAAGGGGAGAGGTATGTTGGATTCCACCAGAGAGAGAATGGGTTAAAATTAACTTCGATGGGGGAGCCAGGGGAAACCTGAGGGTCTTGGGGTGCGGTTGTGCAGCGAGAGATCATGAGGACAACACCCTTCCCTTTGTGGCCAAATGTATGAATGATAGTAGGAATAATGTGGCAAAATGTTGCGCGACAAAGAGGCTCTCGTGTTAGGAGCTAAATTGGGCATTCAAAGAGTCCACCTAGAAGGGGACTCGAAGATAATCATTAATGGAATAAAGAAAGGGAAGATGGAAGCATGGCAACTTGATAAACATACTCAACAGATCAGAAGACTCTTATTGGAATTTGAAGATTCTAAGGTTTCCCACACCTACAAAGAAGCAAATAGGGTGGTGGATAAGCTGGCCAACATGGGCGCAAATGCAGCTTTGGGGATTCAAAATGAAATATACGAAGACCTTAGACTTCTTGGTGTAGATTAATGAGAGTAAGTTAGTTTTCAATGGCCAAACATAATAATTTTTATACATCCTTGTTGATCGTATGGGAAATTCAACTTTAATTATGACCCCACCCCTTGACGGCATTCACAGTACCCAAAGATCATAATCTCCAGCGCGTGTCGGATGGTGAGATCATTACTCGGTACCCAGGCATATGCTTGTTTCCAGAGTGTTCAAAACAAGTTTTTATAAGGAGGAAGCCAAGGCATAACACAGATATTCAAAAAAGGGCGACGAAAATGGAGGTGAATATTGCGTTGGGTTCAGATAAGTGATTGAAGAACATTCTTCAATTTTGATAATCTGGATTTCTTGGAGGGCATACAACAGATGTATAGGCCAAAGTACCTGGATGTTTACTGAAAATGGCGCTCGAACTTATACGTGGCTTCACTTTTTGTTGCACTAGCTTAAATGGTGAAACAAAGGAGGAAGTATGCAAGGTGGTTGCAGCTTGTGTCGACCTACAATGACTGCAAGGATTAGACGAGTTAGTGGAATGTGTTGTTTTGGGTGTGGGCATAGATGGGAGAAGAGACGTGGAGATTGATTGGTGGCGGGGAATCTTTTGTTCAACCCCTAGTTGTTTGGTTTTTCTGCAAGTCCGAAAGGGGTGCACATCCCAAAAGCAGAGCAGGGCTAGAGGAAGATTGTGGACTTTCTGCAAGGAAGGATTTGGGTGTCGGATGAGGACAAGTGGGGTTTCATAAAGGCAACATTGTACAAGAGCGTTTTAGCTCCAGGGCAGATCCTAGAACATTAGCTTGTGAAGAAAACCCAGGAGGAGGGGGGCACATCCATGGTGAAGGGCATTGTGGGTGGATGTGTCTTTGCTAGATGAAGTGGAAGCAAGCAGCAGCAACAAGCGTCTTCGAGTGTTGCAGGGGAAGCCAAGAACGAGGCTTGAGTCGGACAATCTAGCCACTCCAACATTCACACCGGAGGAGGTGGCTTGCTAGTTCAAGGAGTATTAACAGGTAGCTGGTGGAGGGTGTCGATGACTGCTCTTTGAGCACTTTTTGGTTTTTGTTTGCCTGGGTGGTCTAGTTGGTTCGGGCGGCTAGTGTTTTTGGCAGGGTGTTAGTACTCTGAATTTTTGTTAAAACAAATATTTATGGATGGGGATGGGTAGATATAAGGTAGTAAGGTGTTTGGCCAAAATTTACATATGGCAATATTATAATTCCTCTCTTTAATATCAATACAAAATCAAATGTTACCTATCAAAAAAAAAGATCAATATCAGATTTTTTTGGGTCTGGCTGGTTTTCTCCTCAAGTAAGAGGGTTTTCCCAGGATAATAACTGTGTCATCTGTTATTGTATTTCTAATGATTGCATTCTTATATTCTGGTTCAAAAACCTTAACAGTATTGTGAACCATGCTAAAAGATTTATTTTTATTTTTAAGATACAACATATGCTAAGATTGTGGACTAGAGCTCCAAATCAGTGTTATGAGACTCACTTTGAATCATCAAGGCTGAGCACGTCCCAGCGTGGGAAAGCTAACAAAGGCCAGCAAACCCATGACTCCAGAGAAAGTTTAGAAGCACTCAACCTGAGTACTTTAAACTTATCATTCCTACTCTTATTCTGTTTTTTTTGTCTGTAAGGAAGTTTTATATTTTGGTTTTTGTTAGACACAAATGTTCTGAAGTTCAGGAAATGTCTAGGCGCAGCCAACTTCCTCTCCAGATGCATCAATTTGCTAAGAACGAAGTTCTCTCTCCCCATGAAGGCGTGAGCAATAGTAAGGCCCTCCCATGAGTATCCGAGATATATGCTGAAACAATTTTGAAATCCTTACTAAATTCCAATAACAGCTGCATGCCCTCGCCCTGGAATCACGCCTAACTCTGCCATTGGTCGCGCATTTTTCTTTAAGGATACAAATGACATAGCCAAAATAAAAATTCTCTGCAAAAATTAACCGACAAGCTGGATACATTGCCCTTAATTGAGCTCAATGAAAGCTGAGCCATATAAAGAAATTACACCAAAACTCTAGAAAGCATGCAACTTTAAAATAGATCAAATGCTGAGAGCAAGGTATCATGAGAGGTGCTTGAGTATCTATTTTATGGAGTGAGTAGTCCTATAAAACCAAAAAAATATATCAATCTTCCCTTGAAAATAAGCTACCCCTACTGTTTAGGACTACATATTTTAGTGCGTAAAATTGGGGTAGGTCACCAGATTAGAAAAAAATTTCCGTCACTTGTCAGTTAGCTGATATTTTACATTCCGTTAGCTAATATTTAAGATTCTACATGGAAAGAAATAAAAGCATTCTTAATGAAATCGCCAGCATCCATAAATTTTAGAACTTAAACTTTTAAACTGCACTGCGCTATTAAATTTGTCGGAACATCAACTTCAAAAAATTACCAAAATCTCAACAGCACCCACAGAAGTTTTAAAGAAGCCCCTGAACATAGAACCATACCCTGAGACGCTCTCTCTAAGCGAAACCTAGAAAGCCCCAAAGCCCAGCGGATTTACAGTAATTCTGCCCAATCTCACTTTAAAAGCAGTTTCAATTTAAGACGACCAAACCGGGGGGATTCATGGGAATGGATCGCGCGTACACGAAAATCTTCGCATTCTAGCGAAACCTCTTAACAGCAACCAAAATAAACGAGGAGGGAAGGATTGTACCTGTTTTAGGGTTCGAGGCTGAAAATAGTAAACGCAATCAGCACCTATTCGAACAGGGGTGATGCCCGAGGCACTGGCCGCTTCTATATCAGAAGTGAAGGTAGGGTCAAAAGAACGCCAGAGCAGGTCCTGTGTTCGCCATTGCCATTCGATAACCACAACCGAAGAAGACGAGGAAGCCGAGACCCCGTTTGCGTTTGTATTCAAATTTCCATTCGCAGTTGGTAGCGAATTTGCATTGGATGAATTGAATTGGGACGCCATTAGCGAGTTTAACTATTTTAGTCTGGAAGTGTGCTTATACATGCCCACGTCTTTTTCGAGGAGCAGTAGGCTGCTTAAAAGGTGTTCAATGCGGTGCTCTAGTCTGCATCCGTACTGTACATCGGATATTGGGTTCTTGTCTTGTGGAAGAAGTAATCGACTGCTACAGGGGTTCTTCCAAAGTTTCCTCTTGCCCTCCTCTTTTTCCGTGTTCTTTTTGACCTTATGCCATTCCCTCCCTCGTCGAAATCAACTCACGGGAATTACCTATTTCCAAAGAGGCCAAATTAGGATCTCTAATTTTGCATTTTGCTTTAATCATTTAAAGCTACATAGGCCATGCAACATAGGTGGAATATGCTATTTCTTTTTTTTTAAAGGAGGTTGTTTTTTATTTAATTTTTAATTTTTAATTTTTTTGTTTTTAGTCAAAAAGTTGGTTATAATTTGATTGATTATACTTTTGTGTTTTCATTCTACATATTTAAGTTCCATGTTTAATATGAAATTCTATGTTGTGGTTCTTGAGCTTCTATAATTGAAGAGATGGTTTTACATTATAATTCAAGTTGTGACTCTTGGTCTTCTAAAGTTGGCTTGTAGTGTGAAGATGGTAGTTTTCAAATAATTTCTAAGTTGTGGCACTTAGTCTTAAATAGGTTTTTATTTATTGAATAAACTATTTCTATTAATATTTAATTGAGTATACAATATTCACATGAAAAGAGTTGGAAGATATGAAATCACTCAACGAAAATCACACGGTTAATAGTTTGATTAATCAATTTTCTATTTTTGAATCCTACATGATATATTGATTTTGAATCAAGCTAGGTTTTTTTGACTTAGACATTGAAAGGGTATTTTTTTAATAAAATCTTAAGTTTGACACTTTAATTTTTTAATAAACTATCAAAATCTATTATTAGAATAATATAATATATTTAATAAAAAATATATGACATATATGTATAATAAATATATGATAATTACATTCAAAATATTTATTATCTTTACATCGAGCAAGATGCGGGAACAATAGGGTTTAAGGTTTAACGGCTGGAAGGATGGAGGTTTCATAGCTAACAAAAGAAAGAATATGTAGCAATGATGATTCGAGCCCTTTCGAAGGCATGAAGGTTTGACCTACTAGGGCCACAAGAATGGTAGATGGTAGACAAGTGAAAGACAAAGCCAATAGAGAACTCACTGGAAGACAAAGCTAGCAAAGAACTCACTAGAGAAAAGTTAGGAATTAAAGACGAGGGTTAGCAAGATGGGACTGGGAGGATCAGAAACTTTGGTAACATGGTCACCCGGTGTAGCGTTTTACCTTTTATAACTTGGGGAAAAGGTGGATTTTGGAAAGATTGCTCAACGAATGTGGAAACCACAAGTAGTGAAAAACCAGAAAAAACAAAGGATTGAGGATCCGCAACAGGAGAGATGCACAGTAGATAAGGTTATAATAGAGCAAATCTCATGGAAGGAGAAGGTAAACTTTCTAGAGAGTAATGATTTCCTTCTAAAATGGGGGGGTGGGGGGCATGGCTTGCAATAGGAAAGCTAAAAAAAAAGGTGTGATGAAAAATGGGGGAGGGTAAAAGACTTTAAAACTTTGGAAAATGGTTTATGCATGGTAACAGTGGACATAGCCCAGGACAGGGATTGGATTTTGAATGGAGGACCGTATTTTATGGAAGGCTTTGGTTTTTATATGAAAGCATGGGTTCCAAACTTTGACTCAACAAAGGAAGTCATAAAACATTTTCCCATTTGGGTGGATCTGCAAAACCTCCCACAAGAATACTGGAATGATTATTATTATTAGCTAATAGGAAATAAGTTGGGAGCCTTTATGAAATTTGTGGAAATGGTAGATAAGGAAACCTTTCAAACGTTTCCTAGGATCTACATTATATGGAATGATTGTCACCCTTTACTAGAAATGATTGAGCTATAATTAGATATGGGGGTATGGAGACAACCTTTGTCAAATAAGGAAAGGGTTAATAGTGTGTGAGCATTGCTTGAGTACAAACCGTGATTCTAAAAAATGTGGGCAAGAGGGGCACCTAAAGGGAAAAGAAGAGGGAAGTCTATTAAATAGGTGTAACACCATGCTAGGGAACCTAAAAGAAATTAACCTAAAGTTTCACTAAGTTTGCCAAACATTTTTTTTAAAAGATAATAACTTGGTAGCAACAAATATAAAATAGCGGAAGCAATAACATACACAGATTACAATTATTAAGGGTCCTAAGACATTGAATCACATTTAAGTTTAATTAATACTAAAACCAATATATAACACATCCACATTAAAGAATAACTACAAGTATGAATCCACTTAAATAATATATAATTATCATGAATGCCACTTGGCAATAATTAGAATGCACAATCATCCACTGTACAGGTCATGGGGCATGAAAGGCTAAAAGAATATACATCATAAAATAAATACAGCATCTCATAAGATCTTTGATAATCAAGTACAATACACTAGAGAATAATCGTCTAACATAAATACAAGACCAAATAGAAAGGAACATCTACACAAGTACATCTAGCAACAACATCCAATGGTTGGATCTCAATGGTATAAGAAAATGCACTACCACCCAACCTCATGGAACCTAAATGGCCCACTGCCACTATGCTGAGGAGATAAATTCAAGTCCCAAACAGGATAACAAAACACAAGTCAAAACCAACATCTAGGTCAAGGAAACACTTGAAAGCAAACTATCTCAAAGGTACCAAGACACGAGTATCAACTAATCCCAGAGCCAACAAAGACACGTAGGAAATCTACTATGTAAGTGGACAAGTGTCATCACATGATCCAACTCTAAGATTACCCTAGCAGCCACTACAAACTCCAGACCCCCTAATGTCTCTATGCGGCATCAATATCCTTTCACACAGACAAGGCATACTAACAAATTAGCTCTAAGGTTACCCTAGCAATCTAGACCCCCTAATGACTTTTTATGGTACCAATGTCTCATTAATTCATTTTAAACCCATTTAATAAAATGTTATCACTTATTAAAATAATCTACAATAGGTTACATGACAACCTCTTTAAAGCCTTAGTCTCCATTGCATGTCACTTCTCAACATCACATACAGATAACCTACCCTAAGCTCAACAAAAGCAAAAGATCTCAAATGAATATAAACCACACATTAGTTCTTAAACAAGTAACTAGAAAGTACTAAAATATTATTGATCACAATCACGGATTCCACTAATACGATCATCCTAACAGGACTGATCCAAAATCAAGTACACATAAACCAACCCATGGCATCGCATGACATCACCAAAATAAATCATAATATCACATCAGTCCTATATAAGCAATTGGAAAGCAATCAAAGATAATTGATCGAAGACTCAAAGGTTATATCAGGAAAGTCACACCATTCATCTCAGTTCTACACAAGAAACTGGAAAGCACATCAAAACATCTGATCAACTTATCGTAGCACACAAACAACACATCACCATGGTTAGGTATAAAAAATCATGTACAAAACATCATCATGACATCATAGAACAAAACTCCCCCAAGCCTCTGGTAAACATTCTAACTGGCCAGAGCCAAGTCAAACCTAAAAACCCCAACACTAGTAAATCACATGTCACATAAAGTACATACAATATAACTTTCTCAATACCTTAGGTTATGAAAATACAAATGTTTAGTTTCCACTTATAGGTTTTAAAGTTCTTTTTTTTCATTTTCAAACACAAAGATTTAATAACAACTAAGGTTTTGATTTTCTTTTCTAAGTATTACTATTTATAGAGTTTTCAATTTCGCTACAAGGTTTCAGTTTTCATTTTTATTTCAAGACGCATGAATTTGAAACATGAGAACAATAAATTCATAATGAGGTTTCAGATTAAATCACAGACAACTCTATAATGGAAATCAATTTTCTCAAACAAGGATTTCAACCCAAAGAAATTTTAAAAATAGAAACATGACAGACACAGAGAAGACAAGAATTCAAAGAATGAGCAACTACTACACAAACCCACAAGATCCTACGTGGATCTGATGCTAAAACAATGAATGCACAAATACGCACAAATCTTCATTTTCCTTAAAAAAAACCTTCATTTTAGAAATTGGCTCCTCCAAACCTGTATGTGTAGAAATGAGCTTGAATCTCTTAATAAAGAGTTTGACTCTACCTAGGGTTTTTGATTGTCGAACATGCAAAGGTCATTCCGTAAAAATAAACATATATTATTTAATCATTTCATGCACATTTAAAGAACTTTTTAATTAAAATATTCTTTTATATTTTATTTTCCTCCACTTTATTAATCAGTGCAAACATTATTAAAAGCATAATTTATTATTTGAAAGAAAATTTTTGGAGACAAAAATCTCAAGAAAGGTGGTTGGAGGAAGGAGACGAAACACTAAATATTTTCATAACTCAACTCTCTATAATAGGACTAAAAGTATGATAACAAGTATCAGAAATCAGGATGAGATAGCAACAGATAAACTGACTAAAATTGCAGAGATTTTCGTTAAACATTTCCAGAATATATTAAATAATTTGGAAGGGTCAAACAAATTAGAGCAAGAAAATTACTCAAAGTAATACCTAAATTGGTTTCTCCAGAAGACAACAAAGCTTTAAACAAACCAATTTCGCTAGGAGAAGTAAAGAAGGTAGTTTTTAACATGAACCCAGAGAAATCTCCAGGCCCAAATGGATTCCAAGCTTTCTTCTATCATAAATGTTGGGAAATTATAGGTAAAGATCTATAGGAGGCGATCGAAGCCTCAAGAAAGGGTGGCTCGTTATTAATAGAAATTATTCATTCTTTTCTTACACTACTTCCTAAGAAGCCAGAGCCTGAAAACCTAGGTGATTTCAAGCCTATTACTTTATGCAATACCATTTATAAATTATTTTTTCTAAAATCTTAACAAACAGACTAAAATTAATCCTACCCAGAATCATTTCTAAAGAACAAACTGGCTTTGTGCTAGGCAGATCCATTTTGGATGGCATCATAATTATTCAAGAGGCCATTCATTTGGTCCTTAAGAATAAAGATGCTTGTATGTTTACGAAAATGGATATTCAGAAAGCTTATGATATGGTAGATTGGTGTTTTCTATGTAAAACTTTAGAAGCATTTGGTTTTTCTTGTCAATGGATCAATTTTATTTTTAAGTGTATTTCAACAACTAAGATTTATGTTCTTATCAATGGGTCACCTGAAGGTTTTTTCGAGATATCAAGAGGAATAAGACAAGGGGACCCGTTTTCCCCATTATATATCATTATGGCAGAAGCTTTTGGGAGAGCTATAACAAAAGCATATAACAACAAAGAAATTAAAGAAGTAATTATCATCAAGAATATCCCCAACATCACTCATCAACAATATGCAGATGACACAATGTTACCAAGAGAAAGCTCTTAGAAGGAGGCAGTTAATTTAAAGATAATCATTGATAGATACATGAAAGCATCTAGACAAAAAGTAAATGCAGCTAAATTGGAATTTTTTTTAATCAACACAGATATCAAAGTGGAAAATCAAATATATCAGATTATGGGATATAATAAAGGCATTTTTCCGTGTAAGTATCTCGATGTAGAATTAGAAAAGAATACTAAATCAGGTAAGGTATGGCTCAATACTTTGGGAAAATTTGAAGCAAGGATTAGAAGTTGGAAAGATAAATGGCTCATGAAAGCAGGTAAGTGCATTAAGATCAGATCAATTTTATCTGATATTCCAACTTATCCACTATCTTGTCTTCCTCTCCCTAAGCATCTTCATCACAAGTTTGAAGTCAAGCTCGGAGACTTCTTATGGAATGATTGTGAGGAATCCAAAAAAGTGGCTCTTATTAAATGGGATAACATTTGTAAACCCAAGGAGTTCGATGGGCTAGGCATAAAGAATCTTTTATGGCAAAATGAAGCATTAGGGGCTAAATTGATATGGCACCTATACTGAGAGAGAGAGAGAGAGAGAGAGAGAGAGAGAGAGAGAGAGAGAGAGAGAGAGAGAGAGAGAGAGAGAGAGAGAGAGAGAGAGAGAGAGAGAGAGAGAGAGAGAGAGAGAGAGAGAGAGAGAGAGAGAGAGAGAGCAAAGATGGGCCAAGACATTGTACAATAAGTATCTTATCACAAAAGATCCTAGTTTGCTCTTTAGAATAAAGACCCTACCGAAGGGATCCGAGAGTTGGAATTTCATGGTCAAGTGTTGCCATCTAGTAAGTAAGTTTCTTACTTGGGATGTTGGCAGGGGTGAAGATGCGCTTTTTTGGGAAGACTCTTGGGATGGAAATCCTTCGATAGATAATAATCTTGTCCATGTCAGTCTCAAAGATCAACTTTCTAACTATTGGGGGAGGAAAGTTAGTGATTATAAAATTAAGTCACATCCAAAGGATCATTCATCTTGGTATTGGAAATCTATTGAAGGGATTCATTTGAATCATGAGGAGATATTGGCTTATAAAGCAATCATTTCGACCAGGAAGGTAAAATAATCAGAGAGGGAAGACAAATTGATTTGGGCTGCGTCAAATGATGGTAAATACAGTGTTAAAAATGGCTATAATTCTTTGATAAACTCTAAAAGATGGGAAGAAGTGGAAATCCCTCTTAATCTATGTTGGGACCCTGCTTGTTTGCCAAAAGCAAGTTTCTTCTCTTGGTTAGCTTTCCAAAATAGGATTTTGACAGCAGATAGGCTTAATAGAATTGGTTTGGCTGGACCTTCAAGATGTGCTCTTTGTAAAAATAATGGTGAAGATGTCGATCATCTTCTCTATAATTGCCCCTTCTCACAAATGTGTTAGGAATGGCTTATACATAATTTTGGTTGGTATTCTCCATTCCCCAACTGCCTTAAGGAGTTTCAAGTATTGGTTGGCCTTCCCAACCTTGTAAGGGTATTTAAAGCAAACTCTAGAATTTAAGCCCTTCTATCCTCATGTAGGAGATTTGGAAAGAAAGAAATAGGAGAATTTTTTGTGAGAAAGAGTTGACAGTTGAAGAGCTTACTCTGAAGATTGAAGCTAGTATTGTTGAAAACATGAACTCCTTTCTTAGGAAATCTAGAATGGAAGAAGGCTCATTCTCGATATGGGATGGCCTAATAAAAAATATTTTGCCCAAATTGATCCATCCTCCACTTGTCTACACTAAGAAGAAGAAGGAGGCTAGGAGAAATTGCAAATGGTCCCCTCCATTGAAGGGTTGGACCAAGCTTAACTTCGACGAAGTGACAAGAGGCAATCTAGGGGTTGTTGGCATTGGTTGTATCATCAACAATGACTCAGGAAAGTGGTTAGCCAAATTAGCAAAATCCATTAATCCTACTACAAAAAAATTGGTTGAGTTCGCAGCTTTGGAAGAAGGGTTTAAAATCTGCCTTCATCTAGGGATATCTAAACTTATGATTGAGGGTGACTCACAAATTGTTTTAAACACTGTCAGGAATAGATCTACCCCTAATTGGATGCTCGATTTGAAATTAGAAGAAGTTATCCATTTGATTGATAAGTTTGAAGATACAAGAATTTGCCATACTTACAGATAAGGTAATTTCAAGGCAGATTCATTAGCGAATTTGGAGACGGATGGAGTTAATTTTTTGAAATTAGATTAAGGGATTTAATTATATCAATATTAATATTAATACCTTTTTTTTTAGTTCATAATTTTTTTAAGTTATCATTAGTTCTTTGGTATAGGCATATTTTAGGTATCATATCGGTTTAGTAATTCGATCAGTGAGAAGTAGGTTTTATTATATCATGGTTATAGATGACTTTGTAAATTTCATAATGTACAATGGTTTAAATGTTAATAGATCTATTATGAAGGGTTTCTTATTATGTGTTGCATGGCTTTGACCTCGTGGCAGATTTCTTAAATTACTATCTTCTTTACTCATTAATCTGGTCTCTAATGGTTTTGCTATATGAATTTCATAATGGTTTAAACTTGCATTCGCAATCAAGTTTTGCTGGTATGATTACTTTTTAGTAGGTTTTTCTAGTTTATTTCCGGTTATGATCATCCGGATTGATTCAGAGTGTAGCTCTGTCTGCAAATGGTCAAGATAGCCTTGAGTTAATTGGAACTTTGGTTCATCTCATAGTAAGATGGTTGGATGAATTTCATGAAACATTTACTAGAAGCATTTAAAACTGGTTTAACGATTGTCAGATTATTAAAGCTATCAACTAGTTTATTTGTCAGATACTCTATTATTTCTCTTCATGTATCTTTGTTCATTCATGCTGCTATATTGTATCATCGAGGTAATCTTAGGATAGTTCATTTAGTGCTTAGATGGTAGTTATTATTCTTAATTTATGATTTCACACTTTTGTTTAGGCTAAGTAATTGTTGTTGTCTAGCTAGATCTCTGGTATGTGACTTCCCATAAGGATGGGTTGGGCATATTTTTTTAATTCAATCTCAGAGGTAACAGATTGATAGTCGGTAACATTATAGAGATCTCCAGATGCCATGTAATTACTTATGACTTTGTGGCTTACAACTTAGTACAAGTTCATGTATTGTTGGTTTTTTTTTTTCATTTATTGCTCTTGATATTACATGCCCTGTTTCAGGGTTGATCTAATATTATTTGGTATTTTGTTAACTAAAATTTTATATTCAATTAAATAGGCAAGTAATATTTTATAAAATTGTTAATTTAAACTCGGCAGGTGTTTTAGCATGACTGTCTTTTATTAGTTCAGTTGTAATTCCACTAACCATGTTGATTGACAAGCTAAGAAGGTAGGATGAGTGTGTTGTTCAAATTGGGAAGAATGTCAGCACAAAGGCAATGCTTGACTCTATGTTTAGCTGCATTTTAGTTCCAGACCAATGGACTGATAAAATGAGATAATGTAAATCGACTGGGGTATGCCCCTTTATGTGGTTATTAAATATGATGTAATTAAATATATAGTGATCTGGTTGGGGTATCCCCCTTTTAAGTTGTAATAATATAGAACGTATGTCCTAGGCTAGACTAGAGGTTTTCTTTTTCATTCTTTCCTACCAGTGCTCGCTTGAACGAAGAAAGCTGTTGTAATTATTTTAAAACTAATAAAAATTATCAAGGCCTTGGCCATTTACCGATTAAAAGAATACTCTAATTTAATAATTAAATAATCATAATAAAATAATATTTAATCTTTTAATATTTTAATTCTATTTTTATCCAACTTTTTAGATTATAATTTTAAAATAAATATTTTAAATGGAAGTACGTATTTAATTAATTTCTTATTAATTAAATAACATCATATTCTAATCTTTCTTTAATCAATTTTCTAAATTTAGACCTCTAAATTTAGACTTATAATTTTAGACTTTTTATTTAAAGCACAAATTTAATTTGAGTTTAATTGATCAAATATTCACATATTATAATATTTTATTTTTAATCAAATAATATTTATTACTCAGCTAATAATATTATTTAGAGTTTATTATTAAAATAAAATTCCTAAATAATAATTATTAAATAAAATAAATATAAATACGCTAAAATTAGAACTTTAATTTAATAATTTAAATTTAATTATTTTATTTTATTCATGTCTCAATTAATTAAATATTAATTTTTTAAAATAATTTTTTATTAAAATAAATTATTAAATTATCTTTTAATTTGATTTAATTATAATTGAAAATCACAACAGACCCACAAAACCAAATATGACA
Organism: Cupressus sempervirens; assembly: GCA_028749045.1. Lineage (NCBI taxonomy): Eukaryota > Viridiplantae > Streptophyta > Pinopsida > Cupressales > Cupressaceae > Cupressus > Cupressus sempervirens. The sequence continues at coordinate 369,381,893 of CM053792.1, read as the reverse complement.
ACTCAACTAAAGACAAAGATAACAATCAAACTCCGAGTCAAAATCACAAATTCGCGTCACTTGATGAATTCAGATAGGTAAACTAACTCAGATACTTGTCCCACTTTCTAGGACAATTAGCTTAAGGTTTAGGTCGGACTCAAGGATTATCTCCCCACTTATACCATTGAAATATTGTGATAGGGTACACTCATCTTGGTAATTCAGGGAAGTCGATGCCCAATACCTACAACATGAGATTTGGACATGACATTGTATGTTGTCATCAAATATAAATCCAAATATATTTATTGTTAGCTACTAGATTATGCAAAAACCTTAAATTTTAAAGCAATAGTTTGTATATATTTTAATTGAATACACATAATATTTGTCATTATCCAATAACAAGCTTGTTAACAATTATATTATAATGGGTTGTTGTACTTAATATTTGTGAATGTATCAATGAAGACTACCTTTTTTAGATTCACGCGATCTTTTTTTCTTACATATTTGTGCAACCCCAAGGTTTGGATGGAGAACTATGAGGTGTGAAAGGGTGTTTCAAGCATGGGAAGAAGGAAGTATGCTTATTAATGGAAAATCAAGAAAGTTCAAGAGTTGTGGCATAGATTGAAAGTCTAAATGGTTGAAAAAATGAGTGTGGTTGTAACTGCAATGCATAATATTAGTAATGACATTGTCAAGCTACAAATTCATAGATCATGAGGTAGATTGCATTTGTCATTCCATATCAGAGGAGTTGAATGGAGCATTCATTCTAGTGTGTATATTCATTCCTTTTTGGAGAGAGCATGGTCTAAAATTTATTGTCATAGTAAGTTACATAGTTTGGTCATTTCTAATATCAAATCAAATAGTGTCATGTTGTTGGAAAAGTATCCATAGGTCGGAGGATGACATTGTCTCAGTTTTCACATGGCATTGCTCTATTGCCTATTAGGCATCCATAGCCTCAATAAAGTTGCCTTCATTACTTGATTTTCTCAACTTTTTACTTTTTTAGTTAGTTGTCTTATACAAATACAAACATTTAAGTCATTTCCAGGTTGAAAACCATTGTTTTGTCAAGAAATGATGTTTTGATTTTTTAATTAGTTTACTTTTGTAGATTAGTGATACAGTAACTCGTATAAGTATTTATTATGTATTCTCTTAAGATATAATGAATGATGCTCATCAATTTGCTTTAACACATAATAAGTCTAATTGAGTGATGTAAGAATTTGTAGGCTAACAATATCAAACAAAATCCTATATCATAAACAATTTGAGAAAGGACTATTGGAATACTTTAGAATAACTAAGAGGGGGATGAATTAGTTATCCAAGGTCTAGATGTATAAATAAAACTTTTTACAGCTTAGTGAACCCATAAAACATTTATACTTATGCATGCATCCATAAGATTATGGAATCACTTAAAACATGTAGGTTACTGTCAAATCAACTTGCATAAATGTAAACATGGAACATAATAGATTCATCAACACACTTGAGACAATCATTTATGTGGAAACCCAATTTGACAAAACCACCATTAACATGCTACTCTTTTCACTTTTCTGAAGTGATGCCCTGTGAAAGGTCAACCCTGTTAAAGGTTACAATACACATTGTTAAATGTGACCCTATTAAAGGATTTCAATCACCCTGTTAGGAGTGAGCCTTGTTAAAGAACTTTAGACCATTCACTTGGAATGTCACCCAGTTAAAGGATTTACAAATGACTATTAGGTCAACCTTAATCCAAAGGATGTACCCTTGACTAATACAATTGTTAGAGAGTAGCAATAAGGCTTTGATTTGATACAACTTACAACTTCATTTGCAGATTATAGATCACTATTTAGTCCTCAATTCTACTTGGCCTTCATAATTTTCAGCTCTGATAGCTTGTTCACCCTTCAAGCATTCATCTTCTTAAGCCTTCTTGCTTAACATGCCATTATAGACTCTTCTCTTAGGTCACCTAATGAAACAAAACCCTTGACTCCTTGTCTCACTTGCGTTCTCGCACATGACAACCTTGCTTCATGACTAGCCATTCCTATATATAGGAAATTAAGATCCTTTTGTTGCTCATTCCCCATCATCCAATTTAAGGTTTGGATGGATTAGGTAAGATACAATGTATCTACCCCATAGATCTCATATCTCTTCTAGAAACTTCTCCTAGAATCCACTTTCAATTTGACTAAAAATGGTTTACCTTAAATTTTGTGCCACCAACTCATCAACCTTATCTTCCACCTAGTTCACATAATCCAAGAAAACAAACTTGTTGGCTCAGATCCATCAAACTTATGATCTTTTAAATAATGCAACAACTCAACATTATCAAGCTTTTGATGCTCGACACATATTGTGTTTCTAAGCATCCAGTATGAAATCACTTGGCATGAACTAAACTTTACTAGTGCTTGGCATCAACTAAACTTTACTCGGCATCCATTGTTATGCTCAGCACACAATAGAATGAACTTTACTCAGCTCCAACTAATATTCTTCTTGGCTTGCTCGGCACCTACTATCCACTCGATCAAGCTTGGTAGACAAACTTTGTGTAACTTGTTCTTCTAAATTTTCTTAGTGTAACCAACCTTTGTATCCTTAAGTAGATTATCAATACATCATGTCATCACTATCTTAATTGATTCATGTACTTCATTACATAATCATAACTAAACCTTTCCTCTAGGTGTTGTTGTTACATCTTTTGATCAAATCCTCTTCATCAATCAAATAAGTGATAGTACTTGAATCTTAGAAGCAGTTTTCTTACCAACAAATAGCATATTTGACATTAGTGACAAAACAATGATTGAAACACATAGTCTTCTTCAACAATCTCCCTCTTTCAATCTAGTTTCAACAATCTCCCTCAGCAGTATCTTTCAATCTAATCTCAACAATCTCCCTCTTTGCCATTGAAAACCGAACTGATCAACCAAATCAACCAAATGGTAAACACCTTGTTCAACCAATGACTAGGTTAAAACAGTGAGAAAATACCAAAAAGAAAAGTTGTATTGAAATCTCTCCCTCTATCAGCAACGTCCATCTTCTGAATAGGTTACAAAATTCCTTCTTATAACTCCCTCTTACTAGGTAAATGTTAGGATTTCTTTTTCTTTGCTCTCCTCATCAACAACTGTCTCCTTCAACAATTATCTTTTGTTTAGGATTAGTAAACTCTCCCTCTTTTGACAATAATGCCAAAGACTTGTCATCTTTAACATGCCAGATACAGACCTTTTCAGTTTCTTCAATTTCTCCCTCTATCACCTTGCTTGTGACTGATTTGAAGTTTCAGCTCTTTGATTATTTTAGGCAGCTCCTAAAGTAAGATCCTCTACATCAACGTGTAACATATGAACATCAACTTGCTTGATGTAGGGCACTCCTCTTGTTACTTAGCCTTAGATAGGGCTATCACACCTACTTTACCTCTTAAATACTCATGAGCATCCTTAGATAATGTTTTTGTAAAGATATCAACAATTTGTTCCTTTGTGTTGACATATTCCATCTTCACCTCTTTATCTTGAACTAACTCTCTCAAGTAATGATACTTGTTTGCAATGTGCTTGGTCTTTGTGTGCATCATAGAATTCTTTGATATATTGATAGCACTTGTATTGTCACAATAAAGTATTACTAGTCCTATGATCTCTTCCTTCGTACCTTTGAGTAGCTATTTGATCCATACAATGTTTGTACAATTTACAGTAGTAGCAACATAGTTAGCTTCAGCAGTAGATTGTGAAGTGCAATCTTGTTTCTTGCTAGTCCATGTAACTAGTCTCTTGCCTAAGAAAAATGCTCCTCCACTGGTGCTCTTTCCATCATCAATGTTTCCAGGCCAATCAACATCAATGTAGGTTCTCAATTCAATTTTTTTATTCTTCTTATAGTATAGACCAAACTCTTTTGTTCCTTTCAGACATCTCATTATTCTTTTTACAACCATCAAATGATTCTCCCTAGGATTAGCAGAAAATCTTGTAACTATTCCTATAGATAATGCAATATCAACTATGCTACGTACTACATATTACAATTTTCCAATCATAAACCTGTACAATGTTTGATTCACCTCAGCTGAATCATCATTATTTGACAACTTGTGTCTTGTTACCATAGGTGTACTTACTGGTTTGGAATCCTCCAATCCAAAAGTTCTCAATATTTCCTTGACATACTTTGACTGTGTGATGTAGATACCATATTTCATTTGATATAGTTGTGAACCCACAAAGAACTTGATCTCTCCAAACATAGACATCTCAAATTCTTGCTTCATCTGATTTTGCAAAATCCTTATATAAAGCATCTTGACCTGCAAATATGATATCATTAACAAAAATTTTAGATAACAAAATACCTTTGCCTTTCTCTGTCTTCATGTACAAGTTGTTGTTATCATCATTCCTTTCAAATCTAATCTTCATAAGATAATTATGAAGTCTCTCATACCATGTTCTTGGTGCTTGTTTAAAACCATATAGAGCCTTGTGTAGTCTACATACCATGTTCTTATTGTTAACATCAACAAAACCTTCTGGCTATTCTATGTAAACTTCTTCCTCTAATATACCATCCAGAAATGTAGATTTAATATTCATTTGGTAAACTTTGAAACCTTTGTATGCAAATTAAGCAAGTAAAGTTCTTACTCATTCCAATCTAGCAACAGGAGCAAATGTCTCTCCATAGTCAATTCCTTCTTCTTTTGCATATCCTTTGCAAACTAGTCTTGCTTTGTTCCTTGTGACTTCACCATTTTCATCTATCTTTTTTCTAAATATCCACTTGGTATCAATCAAATTTTTGTCTTCTAGTCTAAGAACTAGACTCCATGTTTTGTTTTTCTCAATTTGTTCAATCTCTTCTTCCATGGCTTTACTCCAGTCATCATCTTCTAATGCATCTCTCACTAATTTGGGTTCCTTCATGCTCGACAAACATGTATCACTTCTGAATCTATTTCTTGTCATTGGTCTAGCATCTTTATCTCCAATCATTGGGCACTAGGATGATGTTATTTGATTTACTTAGACAATCTTGGTTTAGTTCTAGTTTTTTCATTTTGTCTTTTAACTTCAAATTCACTATGTACGTCTATGTCAAGTAGCTCAACATCTCTTTCATGTACACTAATCTCAAAATTAGAATGTGCATCCACTTCATTCTATAACTCAGTATCTATATGTAGCTCGGTTCTTGAATGTAACTCGACATTCATAGGGTGTGACTAGGCAATCACTGAAACTTGTTGTTGATTTGCAACTTGATTTGTAGCATCTTCATCAGCAGGCATACCTTCATAAAAGTATACAAATGATTTGTATTCTTCTGGTTCTTTCATAGGCTCAGCCTCATATACCTCTATATATTCATCAAAGTTGACTTTTGCACTTTCCACAATTTTGTTAGTGTTAGTATTTAAATACTTATAATCTTTACTTTTTGTGGAATATCCTAGGAATATACCTTCTTCACCTTTTGCATCAAGTTTACCATTCCCAACATCTTTAAGAATGTAACATTTACTTCCAAATACCTTAAAATATTTTACATTAGGTGAGTATCCATACCATAGTTCAAAAGGTGTTGACTAAGTACCTTTCTTGATTTGCACATGGTTTAAGGTATAAACAGTTTTACTTATAGCTTCTCTCTAATATTTCAAAGCAACATTCTTCTCCATCACGAGTATTCTAGCACAGTCCATTATAGATCTGTTCCTCCTTTCAGCTATTCCATTTTGTGGAGGTGTTCTAGGGGCAGATGTTTGTCTTTTAATTCCTCTGTCATTACAAAATATTTCAAACTCATTTGATGTGAGTTCTCCTCCTTTGTCATATCTCAAACACTTTAGGCTTTTACATGTTTCCTTCTCAACTCTTGCTAATTACAACTTAAACATTTGGAAAGCATCAGATTTTTGTTTTAGAAACATAACTGTCATCATCCTAGAATAGTCATCAACAAATAGCATAATGTACTTATCTCCTTTGTAGATTTGCACATCAATTGGTCCACACAAGTCAATATGAACAATCTCTAGTATTCCTTTAGAGGTATAAGTTCTACTCTTAAGACTTGACTTTGTCATTTTGCCTAACTGACATTGTTTGCACATTACATTATCAGGCTTCTTCATCTTAGGAAAACCTCTAACTTTCTTCATGTTATTGATATAACCAAGTTAGAAAATTTAACATGACATAACCTCTTGTGCCATAGCCATACATCATTAAATTTTACAACAAGGCAAGTAGCATCCTCTATATCTAGATAGAATAGATTACTTCTAGTTTGAACAACCTTTCCAATCAGTTTCCCATTTGTGTCGTATATCTTAGCAATCTTGTTTTCAAATTTAATTTTACATCCCAAATTATTCAATTGTGACACACTCAAAAAATTATAGTTAAGTCCTTCAACATAGTAAGCATTGTCATATAAAATCTTATATGTGAGTTTGATAGAACCTTTTCTTTTTATTAGACATGGTGCGTTATCACTAAATATTATATTATTTTCCTCATAGCAATTTAAGTTAATGAACTTACTTTTGTCTCCAATCATTTGATGTGAATAGCCACTGTCAATGATCCATCTATCATTCTTGTTCACACAAGTCACAAGTGTAGTTGCCTCATCTTCATTGCAACATACACCATCTCATCATCATGTTCATTAGATTCTTCTTTTGTTTCCTCTTCAGAAATGTAGCATGACTTCTTGCCTTTGTCTTCGTAATCCTTGTTGTCTTCATCTCTTCTACACTTGTAATTGTCACCACCTTTGTAGTTCTTCTTCTTTGGACATCTAGTAGAAATATGACCAACCTCATTGCAATTGAAACAAACAATGGATAACTTACCTTTGAACTTGCCTTTACCTTTGTGAAATCTTCTTGCTATTAGTGCTTCAAGTTGTTCAACATCCTCCTCATTTGTATCACTGTCACTAGACACATACTTATTTTTCTTCTTCTTCTTCTTCTCATTAGGTTCCTTTAATGATACTTTAGCTTTGAAAGTAGATTCAATCTTTTCAAGTTTGTAATTATCAAAGTTAGATAGCTCAAAAGTAGTGAGTCTACCTACCATACCTTCAAGCAATAGTTTATTCCCTGGAATACATGTTAGTTCTTGAATTGCAAAACTCTAATATCATATATAGGAAATAATGTCCTTAAAACTTTTCTTAGTACATTATCATCATCTATATTACTAGTAGGTCCTCTTATTGCATTGACAACTTCTTTTATCCTTTCAACATATTGAGCAATATTCTCACCTTCTTCCATTCTCATATCATCAAACTTACCTCTGAGACTTTCAACTTTGGCTCTTAGAACATTTGCATCTCCTCCATAGATAGTGGTTAGGGCATCCCACATTTTCTTTACACTATCAAGGCCTTTGATATCATCAAATTTGACATAACTTAGGGCAAAGGCAATTTCCAGCATTGCTTGGTTTTGTTCTTTCTTCTTCTTCATATCTTCAGCAGTTGGGGCACCAATAGGATCAACATACTCAATAGAAATGGTAGATTATGCATGATCTCCAAGTCCTCCAAGGTGTAGCTTCATCAAACTTTGTCATGCAGAAGTTATCTCTATTGAGCTTGGGTACTTCTCTTTTTGACATCTTGATCTTTGTGTTTCTAGTACCTTCAAACTAGTTCTCTTGAGAAGATGGCTTTGATAACAAGTGTTGGAATACTTTAGAATAATTAAGATGGGGGTGAATTAGTTATCCAAGGTCTAGATGTATAAATAAAACTTTTCATAGCTTAGTGAACCCATAAAACATTTATACTCATACATGCATCCATAAGACTGTGTAATCACTTAAAACTTGTAGGTTACTATCAAATCAACTTGTAGAAATGTAAAAATGAAACATAATAGATTCATCAACACACTTGACACAATGATTTATGTGTAAACCCAAATTGGGAAAAAAAACACTAGTAACATGCTACTCTTTTCACTCTTTTGAAGTGATGCCCTATGAGAGGCCAACCCTGTTAAAGGTTACAATGCACATTGTTAAATGTGACCCTATTAAAGGATTTCAATCACCTTGTTAGGAGTGAGCCTTGTTAGAGGACTTTAAACCATTCACTTGGAATGTCACTCGGTTAAAGGATTTACAAATGATAGTTAGGTCAACCTTAATCCAAAGGATTTACCCTAGATTGATATAATTGTTAGAGATTAATAGTAAGGCTTTGATTTGATATAACTCACAACTTCATTTGCAGTTTACAAATCATTATTCAGTCCTCAATTCTACTTGGGATTCCTACCTTTTAGCTCTGATAGCTTGTTCACCTTCAAGCATTCATCTCCTTAAGCCTTCTTACTTAACATGTCATTGTAGACTCTTCTCTTAGGTCACTTGATGAAGCAAAACCCTTAACTCCTTGTCTCCTTTAGGTTCTTGCACATGAAAACCTTGCTTCATGACTAGTCATTCCCATAAATAGGAAATTAAGATCTTTTGCCGCTCATTCTCCATTGTCCAATTTAGGGTTTGGATGGACTAGGTAGGATACAATGTATCTACCCCATATCTCATATCTCTTCTAGAAACTTCTCCTAGAATCCACATTGAATTTGCCTAAAAATGGGTTACCTTGAATTTTGTGCCACTAGCTCATCAACCTTATCTTCCACCTAGTTCACATAATCTAAGAAAACAAACTCATTGGCTCAAATCCATCGAATTTACGATCATTTAAGTAAAGCAACAGCTCAGCATTATCAAGTTTTTTATGCTTGGTACATACTATGTTTCTCGACATCCACTGTGAAATCACTCGACACTAAATAAAGTTTATTGGTGCTTGACATCAACTAAACTTTACTCGACATCCATTGTTATGCTTGGTATACACTAGAATGAACTTTACTTGGTTCCAACTAATTTTCTGCTCGGCTTGCTTTGTCTTTGCTCAGCACCTACTATCCACTCAATCAAGCTTGGCAGACAAACTTTGTGTAACTTGTTCTTCTAAACTTTGTTAGCGTAACCAGCCTTTGTATCCTTAAGTAGATTATCAATACATCATGTCATCATTATCTTAATTGATTCTTGAAGTTCATTACATAATCATAACTCAACCTTTACTCTAGGTGTTGTTATTACATCATCTGATCAAATTATCTTCATCAATCAAATAAGTGATAGTACTTGAATCTTATAAGCAGTTGTTTTACCAACAAATAGCAGGTTTGACATTAGTGACAAAACAATGATTGAAACATGTAGTCTTCTTCAACAATCTCCCTCTTTCAATCTATTTTCAACAATCTCTTTCAATCTTATCTCAACAAGGACACTTCTTTGAAGTGCATAGCTTGGAGGAATGATTAATTATGTAGATTGTAAATACAATCCGATGCCTACTTTGGGTATGAAGAGATATGTGTCCTTGGGTACATTCCCCTAATACATGAGGATTACTCCAACAATTGATTTGCAATAACACAAGAATTTGTTCATATCGGATGACTTGGTGAACTATAATAGTAGGAAATATTGTAGTATTCAATGTTTAGTTTCATAGCCTCATTTGTGAATATCATTGATAGTTTGTTCACGATAGAGTCAAATTTTCTAACTCATATCCATTTTTTCCACCATTGAGAAGCAAGATTTTTCACCATATTGGGTAATGCCTTCCTTTTGTCTGTCTACTTTAAACTATCCTATTTTTGAAAATGAATGTAAAATATTAGAAATTATGCATATGCAAATATTAAATAGACATTAACTTGGTTGCAAAATATAACAATTTTTGTTCAAGAAGCAAACTATACCTTGTATGCTTTTCATTTTGGGAGATTTTTATGCTTTTGCAACCATGCCAATTGATGTTTGGCTGCAGGAGAGCTAACTTCTTTCAATTTATGTCATTTCCTTTTTTTGGAAGTTGTGTCAAGCTATAGCTACATTGAAAACAAATGAATTCCATTATAATTTTTGTTTTTATAAATTTGTAGTAAATATTTAACTGTAAAGAATATAGGCCTCTCTTTTTGAAGGTACAATAGATCTCTAGTATTTTTATTTTATTTATTTGATCTGTAGGAGATTCAAATTAGTAGAGGATTAGTAGTAGTAACTATTAGGTAACAAAGAAGCCAAAAATATATGAGTTTATCAGTATGAATACTACGACAATATTTTTTCGTACTTGTGCAACTTTTTTCTCCCTCGATGTGTTGTATTTGGAATGAGTAGACTATTGTAAACATGGGATCATTTCATTTAGTATCTCTTTATTCTCGAGCACACCTTTTTTGCAATGTTGGTTTTTGTCTTACTTTTGTCAATCACCCAAAGAATATTTCTAACAATTTTGAAAAATCTATTTGTAAATTTTGAGGGGGGTATTAACATGGTGTGGTAACGCACCTTTTTTTAAATGCCTATTAAACCTTCTATTTCTCCCTTTCTTGTCCTATATATTGGTGAAAAGAGTAATTTGACTAAAAGAGAGTGCATAGTGACTGATTTGGAAGAGCTTGTACTTAGTGTTTTATTTGCAATAGCCGCTATTAGGTGATAAAGAATAATACAATACAATCTTGTCAATATGAATAATGTTGAACTAATTTTTCACAAATGACTTACCTTTTTTTCTAGGGTAATTGTAGGTGATATTTTATCTCTATGAGTAAAAGTACAAATATGTGTGACCTTTTATAAAGAAAAAAGATCCGAAAACACAAATTGTTCAACTTAAACAACATAAAAATGGTATTTGTGTTTAGAATTTGAAGATGATGTAAACTGGTGAAATGTGTAAAATTGGATAAATTTTATGCCTTCAATTTTTTTAGTTAATAATTTATTCATTTAAAAAAAATGAAGTCCTTTTTTAACTGCAAAAAATACAGGGTGTAGTTCTCGTCAAACAAATATATGCAAATTATGATGTTGCTATTAGGATTTACCTGTGTAGTTTTTGAGTCAAACTCATTGACCCATGTTTCATGAGTAGTGATTCACACAAATTTATCTCTCATAAGAATAAATGGAACACTTAGCACTCATTGGATCTAGGTGATGCTCACAGAGGTGAAGTGTCGAGACTTCCTAAGAGGTCACCCATCCCAATACTACTCCAGCTTGAGCACGCTTAACTATGGAGTTTCCCCCATGGTTAAACCCACTCTTCTTGAAACCCCATTTTCAAAACCTTCATTGAGTGTTGTTCCTTACGAACCATTCGTTAGAAAGCCCCTTAAGTTCATCAAGTGATAAGTAGGAGATATTTCCACAATAAGTCAAATTATGATATTGCTATCAGGATTTAACTGTGTAGTTTTTGAGTCAAACTCATTGACCCATGTTTCATGAGTAGTGATTCACATGAATCCATATCTCATGAGAATAAATGGAACACTTAACACTCATTGGATCTAGGTGATACTCACAAGGGTGAAGCACTGAGACTTCCTAGGAGGTTACCCATCCTAGTACTACTCCAACTTGAGCGTGAATCATTTTTTTTTGCTCAGATTTGAAAAAAAAAAGAATGTTTTAGATGACATCTATAGATAGGTGGAAAAAATTAGTTTTTATGTATATTTTCTTTTTTGTAAGTTTTTAAGGTCGAGCTTGTTAGAAACCAGCAGTTTTTCCCCCCATCAAAACTTTCCTATTAAATCTACACCTTTTTGAATTTTTTTTACTTAGTGTTGAAGAGGACTCTCTCCTCTAAGGCTAAATAAAATTTAATTTATTTTTATATGGTTTTTTTTTTTGAGGTAGCATCTTCTCAAATGTTAAGTTACCTACTTATAATATTTTAAAATTATCACATATCATAACAAATCAAAGCAGGACAAAATTTATAAAATGATTATATTGACTTCAAGATCTATAAAAGGGTATTTTAAGTTCTCGAAAAAATTTGAGTTTTGATAGAGAAATGAGATTTGACCAAAGCAGGTTTAAAGGTCCTAAAGGGTGATACATATATGTGCTTTTATCACTGTACATGTGTTCTTTCAAACATTTACTAGTTTGAATCCTCATTGAGAATAGTGTGATGGTTATATCTAAAGTCCTTATATGATTTTTCTTAGATAGATGACATGGTGGTTCCTTGTCATTTGAATTTACCTATACTGGTTATGAGCCAATCACCTTTAAAATGTATTACAGATGTTATAGTAACCATTCTAGAAGACATACAATGGTGAGCAATCAAGGTTTTGTAACTTTTTCATATTCTCTTTTTAATATAAGTCATCTCTACTTTTTCGTGTGGTAAAAATCAGTGTAACAAGTCAATAAGTATTTATTTCAAAATACTTAGTAAATTTTGTAGAATATTTCCTACATTGAATATGAAATTAAAAATGAGGAATTCATTGTTTAGAAGCATTAAACAGAGAATAATGTATAAAGGAAACAACCCTTGTTATGGGGGAGGAAGAATGTAAAGCTTCATCGTCCCCTATTCTTCTTGTTTGAGAGTAGGTATGTAGACAATAAATGTAGTATTTATCAAATTGTAGCACATAACATATACTAATTAAGTATATGTTATGATTTTATTAGTATGAACAATGTAGATATTGTTGGTCGTACCTTTCCTTGTTATTTTGAGAGCAATTGCAAACATGACTTCTTTTTTCCTTATAATGTTTTATGTATTATTTTTCATTTTTGAATAGCGATAAAAAGAGAATAGTGGTTGTATCTGAAGACCTTGTATGTTTTTTACTTGAGATACTACAGTAAAGGTGAGGCCTTGGAATTCGACTTTACCAATATCAATCATTGCCTTCTTGAATCTCAAGCCTTGTGATTTGTGTATAGTGGTAGCCCATGCCATTAGTAGAGGAATTTTCCTAAAATTCCCTCATGTCGTTGGTTGTATTAGTATTCTTTTTTGTTCTTTTTCATCCCATGGTGGACCATTATAGTTTTTGCAACCCTTTTCTATTGTGTATTGTTACAAGTTCATTTGCCAGGAATAAGTGTATGGATAGGTATAAATCTTCATGTTCAAATTTTGTTAGGTTCTTGTTTGTGCATGTCATTAACAATTCCCAATCCAATTATTTTGGTTCTACATTGTGCATATTTTGTAAGGTTTCTTGAAATTATTGTTATGTTTGATCATCACCCTCTTGTCTATAAATATTTTTCAATGTTACAATTGTTTAAAAATATGTGTCATAAGTTTTTTGCAGTTCTATGAGATGCATAGATAGGTTTGTCTATCACAAGTGGTAGTAGTGTGAAGTCACCTATGAGTATGATACCAATGCCCCCAAAGAAAAAGGCATCTTTGGCCCAATGAATCTCATATCATTGATGAGAACATATCTTATATTTTCATCTCTTCTCGGAGGGATGTTAATGGTTGTGCTTGGAGAGGTTGCATGTCTCTAGTTGGAATCTTTATGGCTGCATGTATTGTTGAGGTTTGTATATTAAATGTAACCATTCCTATTGGAGTGAGAATAAGGAATGGGTTTAAATCTTGTTGTCCTTGTCTTTGTAGTGTGTTTCTTATACAATTTATGAGATAGGATTTTCTAATTCCCATTGTTCCTTGTATGACCATATAATGGTTGGTTTGAAGAGATAACTAGCAAATGATTTCTAATGATAGTGTGTGCATCTTCTCATTCTAAAGATAAAGTGTTGTTCTACAAGTACACAACTATGGTTGTTTGTGTATATTGTTTGCAGGTCTTGTTTGTGCCTACAAAGTCAGGTGTAGTTTAATGCAAAGGTAGTGAGATATTGTGGTTTTCCCCAATGTTGTTCTTGTCAAAATCATGCCGACCTAGAATTGCAAGTCCCATTTGAGATAGTAGTTCTCATTCATATTTTGTCATCTTGATTGTTAATTTCTCCATTAGATGATGTATTATCATCTGTGTCAACTTCAATTTCATCTGTTTTATGAACATGCCATGCTATGTATTTTTGTGCTTTTATTTACTTCCAATTGTTGATGATTTGTTCTTTTGTTTTCCTAGTGTATTCATTAATTTTTTAGAAATTTTTATACAATAGTAACTCACTCCAACAAAATGTCTCAAAATGTTTAGATTCTTCTTTTGAGGTGATATAAAATTGAAAAAATACTTGTACTACTGCATGTTCTTTTCTTTTCTTCCATTTGCATTCTTTGCAAGAATGAAGATATGTGCAATATCTTGTTGATAAAATTAGTGTTACCTTTTATAGTTGATTGGGTCATTGCATGTAGGATTTTGGATATAGTTTCATTGTATCTCACTTCCATCATTTGTTTTCTTTAGGCACTGGAAAACTTTTTTACTTATAGTTAGTGATATAAGTTGTTGATTGCATATCACAACTAGTAAGTTTTGAAGCATATGATACATTTCTTGTACTCCTATATCTCTCTTTGCAACAATATTTGACATGAACTTTTGAAATTCTCTAAGCTATGGGTGTTGTAATGTTTCATATGAGAAAATCCTTCCCAACATATTAACACAAGTCTCTATTTTTCTTTCTACCTTTGATGCCTACTTGGCAATGTATTTGAGAATAATATGGTGTGTCACTACTAGTTCACAATATAGGTTGGCTCTTCCTATTGAGAGTATATCATGATTATGAGTATTGAGCTTATCATTATTTCTTGATGGTTTGTATATTTTTTGGCCTGATTCATGACATGTTAAGGTGGATTCTATGCATTCTTTCCATGGATCTTTATATCTACATTCTAATCGGTTCCCTTTCCTTATGGAGGTAAGTTCTTTCAATGCATTTTTTGTATCTTTGGACATGATTTACCAACTGCTCATAATCATCATTAAGGTTTGTTGTAAAGATTTCATATGTGTTGATTAGGCATGGGTCATATGTAGGAGATCTTTGTATCATGTTTTCTCTTGATATTTTGAACGGGCATTCTAGGAGGTGATATAATTGTTAGAAACAGTAGTCCACCGTTGTGAATCAATTATCCAATAATTAAAACATTTATTAACCTTAAGAGTCTTATCCATTCAACCAAAGTAAACAGTAACCATAACAAGATGCACCATATATGTTAACTAGGTAAACCCTTGATTGGAGAGAAAACCTCGATGGGAATGATGCCCACAAGATGATGTACTAATATAAACATTCCTTGTTAGAGGATGGACCATATTAAGAGTCTATTGCAACATTTAGTACATAAGAGTCCTTGTTAGGAGATTCCAACCCTATTAGGAGTTGTGCCAACCTTGTTAGGAGTTGTAGAAGACAGAAGGACCCACTTTCCAAATAGCTTCTAGGGCAAGACCACTGAACTCACTATCCAACGGATCCCTCAACTTTTCCTTGTAGAATAATTGTATGTACTATACTTTAAACTTCTTTCCTCTATCATGTCAATTGGACCAATCACTATCAGACCTTGTAGACCAAGTCATGAACCTCGGATCCAAGTATCCACCTTCGGCTCACACAATAAAACCTTGGCAATGAAGTTTCCTTCACTTCCACTCTGCATTGCTCAACTTCGCATTCTGCTCTTCGTGTTTCTTATAATTGCTTCATTCATCTCATCATGATAAAGGAAAATGTCCTTCCTTTATACTAAATCCATAAAATAATTCCCTAAGTCAGTTGTTACACCTTCTCAATTAATTTTTATAGGACCTCATTAAGAACACGTTACACTTAGCAATAACATTAATCTTTTGCCTTGCAACTTGAATAAATTTCTGTAAACATAACATTATGATGAGCGAGCTTAGCCATGTCATCACCAACATGTCTTCTTCACACCTGTAACTTTGATTTCTCAAAATAATAACTCTTCTAAGAGATATAACAAGTTTACTAGAACATGCCTCTATAAACTCTATCTCATAACAATCTTCACCTAAACTTCATAACTTCTTCCAGACTTAATATCTTATGCTTCCAAGGTTAGCAAGGTATATTAGACACATAGTAAAATATCCCTTTAACCTTGCTACTAAAAGTACTCAACGATCTATCTATACCAACTTGATCTTTTTGTTGTTCTTCTATCAAATACCACAGAAAATTGCTATGTTCACATCAATGACAAACACAATCATGAATGTAACATATCATCATGATAATGATCTAATCGCGATTCTACAATACCCCCCCCCCCATAGGAATATCATCAACATTCACGTTTCCAACAATCTCCCCATTTACCATTGATGGCAACATAGATGAAAAACATCTAGTTCCAAGAATACCAACAACAAAAGATTGTTAACCTTTCTTTTCAAATCCTCTTCATCAATCATTTTTCCAAACTATTTTCTTCTCCTTCCATTGTACTCAAATTGTTTTTCATGCTAAAATTCTCCCCATTGACATCAATGTCAAAGGTATTAGCAACCATCAAACTTTGTAACAATTGTTTCTTACTTAACTCAAGTGTCCAAAGACACTGTTCAAAAAATAAAAAAATAAAAACATCCAACGAGAGTCCTAGATGACTTTGTCCATTGTAGATACTCCTCCATACATGAAGCATTAGCATTTAGTCCAAACAAACAATGGTGGTCTGTTACACTAGACTGATGCATTTTTGCATCTTCTACTCTGATGTCAGAAGGGGCATAACCCCTAGCATACCTCACAAATACTCAAAAGTCTCTTTGGGAAGAGGCTTAGTGAAAATATCTACAAACTGCTCTTTAGTGCTTGCATAGTCAAATCTAATTTCCTTTTCTGCAACTTTCTCTCTTAACATGTGATACTTGATAGAAATGTGCTTGGTCTTAGAATGCAACATTTAATTTTTAGATATATTTACTATGCTTGTGTTGTCGCAATGTATTACAATAGGTTCACTAAACTCTATCCTTATATCCTTTAGTATCTGCTTCATCCAAGCAACTTGATTACAATTGTTTGCTACTATAACATATTCTACTTCTGTTGTACTTTGTGAGGTACACTCCTGCTTCTTGCTTAGCCAAGAAACCAATATTCCTCTAAGAAAGAAGGCTCCACCACTGGTGCTCTTTTTGTCATCCATACTACCTACCCAATCAACATAAATATAAGCACATAGAGTAAAATCATTAGACTTGTCATACCATAGTCTGCACTTTGGTTTTCCTTTCAGGTATCTAAATATCCTTTTGACTGCTACATAATGTGCTTCTCTAGGATCAACTTGAAATCTTGCAATAATTCCATCTAAATTTATTATATCTGACCTTTGTATGAGTCAGATATTGCAAACCTCCAATCATAGATTTGTACTTCTTCTTCTCAATGGTAGGTGTCTCATCCCTTGTGGATAACTTGTTTCTAGTTACCATAGGTGTTCCAATAGGTTTACATGTTTCCAAACTAAATCTTTTCAGTAAATCCTTCAAATACTCAGTCTGAGAAATAAAGATTCCTTCTTTATCCTGCATAATCTGTAATCCTAGAAAATATTTCATTTCTCCTATCATACTCATTTCAAATTCCTTCTTCATTTCTTCTACAAACTTGTCACTTTCATCATCATTT
Source organism: Cupressus sempervirens (assembly GCA_028749045.1). Taxonomy (NCBI): domain Eukaryota; kingdom Viridiplantae; phylum Streptophyta; class Pinopsida; order Cupressales; family Cupressaceae; genus Cupressus; species Cupressus sempervirens. The sequence goes on along the minus strand of CM053792.1, from coordinate 369,364,347 downwards.
CCTCTGAATATGATATCATCAACAAATATTACCAAAATCATTAATCCATCATCAATTTCTTTCCAATATAGATTACTATCTGCCATACCTTTGTTATACCCAAGCTTTGTCAAATGCTCATCTAACCTTGCATAACAAGTTTTGGGTGCTTGCTTCAAGCCATACAGTTATCTCTTTAATCTGCATACAATGTCCTTATCATCTGTTAAAGGACAACCTTTCAGCTATTCAATGTATACCTCTTCTTCAAGTTCTCCATTCAAAAATATTGACTTGACATCCATCTAATATACTTTGAAATTCTTATATGCTACATATGCTAAGAATAATCTTACTACTTCTATTCTGCCATAGGAGCATAGGTCTCATCATAGTCTATTCCTTCTTGATGTGAGTAACCTATACATACCAATCTTGCTTTGTTCCTTACAACTTTGCCTTGTTCATTAATCTTGTTCCTGAATACCCATTTAGTTCCTATTACATTCTTGTCTACTGGTCTCGGGACTAATTCCCACATCTCATTCTTTACTATCTTATCCAATTTCTCTTTGATAGCTTGCTTCCAATAGTCATCTTTACATGCTTCATCTACATTCTCAAGTTCAACTTGAGACATCAAACATAGTTCTTCATTTACTCTACTTCTTGTCATCACACCTTTATCTCTGCTTCCGATGATCTGTTTGGGTGGATGATTCTTTGTCATATTCTTATCTGAACTAGGAGTTGTTATCTCAACTCTTGGCTCTACTAAAGGTTCTGAGCTTTGTTCTTTCCTTAGCTCTCATTCATTCTACAAATCATTATTAGACTCAAGGAATACTTCATCATTCCTTGGTTTAGTAATAACAACATCATTTGAATTCTAATCAACTATTCTTTCTTGTATTCTAAATTTATCATCAACTCTCACATTTGCACTTTTCATAATAGTTACCAAAGATGTCTCTTCTATTACTTCATCTTCATTGACCAATCTAGGCTCATTATCACAGTCATTCAAGAATCTTTCCATACTTGCTTTAAATTCTTCAACTTGATCAGAAGTTAAACTCTTTCTAGTTTTCCTTAATCTCTTAGGACATCTAGATGAAAAATGACCAAACTCTTTACATGTCCAACAAACAAAAAAAATGCATACCTTCTAGCTCTCTTTTTGTAAGTAGATCAATACCTTCCTTTATCTTTATGTCTTCTTTAGATCTGGATTTATCTTTGCTTGTGCTTTTATTCTTTTGTATACAACAAAAGGATTTTGGATCTGAAAACTCAATGCTTTTTTCTCTGCACAAATTTGATAACTCACCAAGAATTTCCACCGTCTGGGTGTTGAAATTTCCTCTGTCAAATGTAGGACTATCTTTCTTGAACATGTTTTTTGTGGATGTCCCAAAGTTGTTAAAGTATATCTTCAAGGACCCGAACTCTGATACCAGTTGTTAGAAACAATAGTCCACCAAGATAACTGGGGGGGGGGGGGGGGGGGGGGAGGTGAATATGTTATCCAATAATTAAAACATTTATCAACCTCAAACAATCTTATTCATTCAACCAAATTAAATAGTAACCATAACAAGATGCACATAGACAATTACACTAGATATGTTAACTAGGGAAACCCTTGATCAAAGGGAAAACCCCAGTGGGAATGATGCCCACAAGATTATGTAAGTTAATATAAATATTCCTTGTCAAAGTATGGACCTTGTTAGGAGTCTATTACAACATTTAGTACATAAGAGTCCCTGTTAGGAGACTTTGAATTCCTATTAGTAGATTCCAACCCTATTAGGAGTTGTAGAAGACAAAAGGACCCACTATCCAAATACTTTTTGGGGTAAGACCATTGAACTCATTTTTCAACTAATCTCTCAACTATTTCTTGAAGAATAAATGTATGTATTGCATTTAAACTTCTTTTCTTTATCTTTTTAATCATACCAATCATTGTTAGACCTTGTAGACTAGGTCATGAACCTCAGGATTCAATTATCCAACTTTTGATGACACAATAAAACCTCGACAATGAGGTTTCCTTCACTTTTGCTCTACACTACTCAACTTCACATTCTGCTCTTCGTGTTGCTTACAATTTCTTCTTTCATCTCATTATGATAAAGGAAAATGTCCTTCCTTTATACCAAATCCATAAAACAATCACCTAAGTTAGTTGTTACACCTTTTTAATTAATTATTATAGGACCTCAATAAGAACACGTTACACTTAGTGATAACATTAATCTTTCGTCTTGCAACTTGAATAAATTTTTGTACACGTAACATTATGATGAGCGAGCTTAGCTACGTCATCTCCAACATGTTTTCTTCACATATGTAACTTCGGCTTCTCAAAATAATAAATCTACTAAGAGATATAACAAGTTTACCAAAACATGCCTCTGTAAACTCTATCTCAGAACAATCTTCACCAAAACTTGCATTACTTCTTCCAGACTTAATATCTTATGCTTCCAAGGTTAGCTACGTATATCAGACACATGGTAAAATCTCCCTTTAACCTTGCTACTAAAATTACTCAATGATTTGTCCGTACCAACTTGATCTTTCCACTATTCTTTTGTTAGATATCACAGAAAACTACTATGTTGACATCAATTACAAACATAGTCATGGATGTAACATATCATCATGATAATGATCTAATCATGATTCTACAACACTCCCCTAGAGGAATATCATCAGCATTCGTGTTTCCAACAATACTTGTCAAAGAAATCCTTTGCTTTGATAACTTCGACTATATTTCTCCAGTCAAGTGCATCCATGTCAAATGCATTATGAAGCCAAATGAATTCATGTATATGCACAAATCCTCAATGTTTTCATTCATAAAGATACCAATAATTTGTTGCATGTAAGTGTTTCTCAATTGCCTCTTCAAAAAATATTGTAAAACATTGATGTAGGTAGAGAGATGCAATGTATGAGTTTTTAATTGTGTTATTAGTACATTATTTGTTACTGAACATTGTTAGTGTATTATTTGTTTTAAAATGCCTGTACAATAAACAATAAATACAAACCCTTGCTATAGAAAAGTCAAAAAATATAGTAGTCAACATATCAAATGAACAATTGACTCTTAAGACTATACAAAATAGACAACTAGCAAAACACTAACAATTGAAAATCAAATTTGAACCTCATTCATATGAATATGTCAAATACCTTTCAATATGTGAGTCTTCTCTCAAATTTGTGGTTCTTTGAAATACTCTAACCCTATATTTATAGGCAAAAGTTCAATGCATGAAAAGATTTATACATATTTTTTTAGGAAAATTTAAAATCCTTAAAAAAAAAACAAATTTTTATTCTAGAAATTTAGGAATCTTATCATTATTCATTCTACTTTTTATATTTTATTTAATAAGATAAAAAAAAATTATAGTGATTATTTTAATTATTTAAAAATATTTTTTTTAAAACTTTAATTACTAAAATTAAAATTAAAATTTTATTTTTTTAATTAATACAAATATGTTATATTTAATACACGTATTTTATTTATTATTCTAGAGATTTAGATATCTTATTGTTTATTTTAATTTTGGTGTTTGTATTTAGTACAAAAAAATACATTAGTTATTTTAATTATCAACAAATATATTAAAACAATATTTTATTATCAAACTTAAATTTTTTTATTTTTTTTTCAATTAGTACAAATCTATTTAATTTATTATTCTAGAAAATTAAGAATCTCATTATGATTTTTTTTCAATTTTAATATTTTTATTTGATAAAAAAATATTTTTTACTAATTATTTTAACTAATAAAAAATAAATTAAAGTTTTAAAAAATTTTAATCTATTTTATTTATTATTATAGAGATTTAGGAATATTATTTTTGGTAATTTTATGTAGATTTTTATAATTAATTAAATACATGATATATTTTTGTATGAAAATAAAATATTGATAAATTGTTTATTTAATTTTTAATATAAGAAATAATCTAAAATTTAGTATATAAAGTTGTGAAGATATTATAATAATATTTTTTTAATGTAAAATTTAATCATTACATTTATATTTTTTCTATTTTATTCACTCATGGATATTATTTTATTTTAATTAATAAAAAATAAAAATTTTAATGATTATTTTAATTAATTTAAAAATAGATAAAAAAAATATTTTATTATTTTTATGGCTAGAAGAACAATTAAATTAAAACAGAAATAAACTTGTTATACTATCATTTACCAAGAAAAAATATAGTAAAAAATTATACTATTGTTTTAATTATACTTTACTATTTTCTTTGATTAATACATATATTTTTACCCAATATCCATAATTTTTTTATTTTATACAATTAATTTTATTCATTCTACCATTATTTTATATAATATTATTGTTTGTTTTAATTTTCAAATCGATTAATAAAAAACATAGTAATGATTATTTTACTAAATAAAAAATAGACAAGAAGAATTTTTAAAAATAAAATTGGAAACATATAATGTTGAACTTGAACATCATTGTCTTAACATGAATAGAATTTTTGAGTGTTGCAAAATAAATTTTTGATTTTCTAAAGGTTGTTTTGTGGTTTTAAAAGTAGTTTAGTAGTATTTTTTTTTTTAAACAATAAAATAGTTCTTCACAATTTAAGGTTATAAGGGATCATAAAATCTTCTTTTTCCAAAATAACTACTCGCGTAATTTAAACTTTAAATCAACTAAGACTCGTATTTGAGTTACCTTCCTAAAATTGTGCCCACTAAACATGGAATTGGTGAGGAAGAAGCAAGTAAAGTACTAGTTTACTTTGTGTGGCATGATTTAAACCAACATAGCATATTCAATATCATGATTAATACAAGTTTGACTTCCACTTTAATGCTTTAATCATTTATTAAAATTATTTTGATTAAGTAAAAGCAAGTTTAAAAGGACCTAAAACCTTTTACATAGGAACATAACAACAAGAGCAAAGAAGCCCAAAAGAACCGTGAATCAACATCTAAGAATAGAACTAACTAAGACAAGAAGCCTTAAAACAACTAGTAGAAAAATACAATAAAAAGAAAGAAAAAAGACAACACAAAGACAGCTACAAGGCTTCAGTAAATCAGCTGCTTGGTCTACAAGGATGTTCATGTTATCCATAGAGGCCTTCAGATCATCCATTTCTTTGGCTTCCATGACCCAATATTTTTTGAGTTAGCCCTTGTATGCTTGCTAGGTCTATAGTCATCTTTCATGTCCTTGGAGCCTTGACCTTTCCCCTATTCAAATTTGTTCAGCAAAGCATTAATATTTTTTGCCACAATAGAACAATAGAACAATTCTAGTCAACAAGTTTTTAAACTGTCTTCTCCATATTGACCACTCTATTATCCATACCATCCAACCTTTTTTGGAAGTCTTTAATTAGATGATCCAAAGATTTATTCTTGGCTTCCATGGGTGGAACTCATTTCATAAGATTCTTAACCTCTTAAGCATTACTAGTCACCTCAGAAAGTCTATCAATATGTTGTCTTGGATTTCTCTCCCCTCTAGTAGTTTTACTGAGTTGATCAAACTCTCTTGAAATGTCTTATATCTGCTACTTCAAACTACTAATGTCCTTCATTAGCCCCAGATTACCAAAGGTCCCCTTCAAATAACCCTAGTCATCATTGTCCTTGTTATGAATTAGGTAATCCTCATCCCCACCCAAATTGTCTCTTTCATTATTTGCCTCCTTAGGCCCTTTGTCAGCAGCCTTCCCTTGAGAAAACACATTCTTCCCTTTCTGCTCCATCCTCTTAATCAGAGGTTCATCATTAGAAGGTATGCTTGAAATCCTGTTCATATTCTTCCCCTTGTTTCTTATAACAATACCGGAAATGTCTTTTTTCCCATTACCCTCCTCCAACTCCTCTTCAAACTCTGTATCCATCTCAGAATCAACCTCCTTAATCTTCCTTTTCTTTCTAGATGAGCTCCTGGGATTGAGATTTTTCCTCTTCTTATCCTCTATCTCAGCTACCTCATCCTCTGTATCCTCATCAAAGCCCTCATCCTGTTTACTCCCCTTGGCTTGTCCACTTTTTTGGATTTGAGAAGGTTCATAACTAGAACCATTAAGCCCTCATGGCAGGCATGGTCACCCTTAGGATAGTTTTGAATAGCTCCAATTGTATTACCCAATGATTACCTAAGGTAGAAGGGGAGATTAAGCCTAACCCTATGCCTAAAGTGGTTTATGAGCATAAAATGGTACCCAAATATCTTAGTAAAGCAGCCATCCAAAGTTAGGTATTCAATCACCGCGAACATGACAAACTTCCAAGGATGAGAAATGGAACCAGGGCTAAAATAGGAATCACCAATTTTAACCAACCTGTTACACTCTTTAGCCATATCAACAAATTCTTCCATAGCTCGATCAGAAAGCTTCCTATCCCTGTAGAAATTGATTCCCTTTATATCAAGACCCATAGCTTCTGCAATAATGTCCTTTGTAACCTCCATTATCTAATAACCCACCAAAATATTACCATCTTTCCAAAACTTCATAAATTGGTAGGTAATGGAAGGGTTGCTACCCTTTAACTTCTCCACGAAGCTTGTGAAATTTCTCTATTCTAGAATTTCCCAAATATCCATCTTCTTCTTCTAATCCTTGTAGCTAGCTGGCTCAACCCTCTTTCTCCCGCCTCCCATCTTCTTCAAGCTGTAGCAAAATCTCACAGTCTTAGCATAAACAAACAAAGAGGAAAACCTATTGTCAATATCATAGCAAAGGTTTTTGTTAAATAACAAAACCCAAAATCTATGTGGCAATGAATGAATTGTCTCTTCAAAAATAATCATAACTCGCTACTCCCCAATCCTGCCCAAATCATAATTAATCCTTATTGCCATGTTCATCATTAATAAAACTTTTTTGCAGACTTCTAACCTTGTCGTACTCAATCAAGGATAGCACATTGGTAGGATTATTATCACCATGATTCCAAATCAACTTATCATGATGTTTGCATGCCACATTCGTAGCCCAGTCAGCGATGTGGTTTGTTTCTCTATAGTTATGAGTGATAACACAATTCTCAAACAAGTTAATTAAAAAATAGCCTTGCATATAACATTATGAATTGTCCAACAAGAATTATTAATTTTATTAAGACAATTGATAATATTAAGGGAGTCTCCCTCAAGCCAAATCTTTTCCAAATTCATACTCTTGGCATAACTAAGACCATAAAGAGTCGCACTAACTTCCGCCACATGATTTTTTTGTTCCCCAACAGGGATGACCATCACACCCAAACTGTCCCATTCATATTTCTGATGATGACACCGCAACCCACCATCCCTGGGTTGCCCTTCGAGGCCCCATCAAAATTAATCTTGCACCAGCCCTATGGAGGACAATCCCACCTAGCCAAATTCCTAAGGTTATTACCATTATGGATAAAACTTAACCCTTCCAAGTTCCAATTCTGAATCACTTTTCCTTCCCATTCATTCTAAGGTTAGTGACCTTTACCAATAGTTCTAACATTCTCTATCACCAAATGCTTAATCTTATGGAACACCTGGACAAAATTAGTCTCCTTACCCCTAAACACCTTATCATTTTGTTTCTTCCACACACCCTAGCAAAGAAATGGGAGAATGAAATCCCATAACTTCATATTCAAGGTATTACAAGAGGGAGACTTCCATTTTGTATATAACTCTTGAATACTAAGGGGGAAGACCCATTCCAAATCTAGCATACCACAGATCCTTTCCCATAACCTTCTAGTATAAGAATATTGAATAGTCAGATGATTAACTAACTCTTCCACTTCCTTGCAAAGATAACACCTGCTCACAAGACTCATACTTCTCTTCATCAAATTGTCAGTGGTATGAATTTTATCCTACAAAAGAATCCAAAAAAATATGTTAACCTTGGGGGTCATTCCTTTAGACCAAGCTTTAGCCCAGCAAGGCACTTGATAGTCTTTAAAACCATTACCATACAAAGAAGAAATAGAAAACAACACATTGGTGTTATACTTCCATATTAAAGCATCCTCCTCTTGAACTAAAAAGACAACATTCAAAATTTTGTCAAGATAATTAAGATTATTATCCACTCTACTGAGGTTTACCCAATTATCCTCTTCCCAATAATCAACAACATAATTCCCAAAATAGTTCTTGCATTGATCCATAAAGCCATTCCACCTCTGATCAGAACTGAGGGTATGATCAAGAATCCTAATATCATTCCAATAATGAAAAGTCCTACCATTTCCAACCTTTTATCTAACCCCTTTATTAATAATCTATTTATTTTTTTGACCTTGCTTCTAGATCACATAACCCCCTTGAGAAGCCGCATTACTGAGGAAGAGATTAAACCCTTGATTCTCCATGTTATATTTATCATTCCATGTGTCTATCCATTCTCCCTCCTCTTGATTCCATTTCCATATAATCTTGGCAAGTAAAAAATCATTCATAGTTATAACTCTTCTTAGGCCTAGTCATCCTTTGTTGATTGACATGTATCCCAAGCAATCAAAGCCATTCTTTTCTTCTTTTCCATACCCGTCCATAAAAATTATTTTTGAATTTTCTCAATGACCAATGCAAACTTCCTAGGAATCATAAATACACTCAAAGCATACAAAGGAATATTTTGTAAATTAGATTTAAGAACAATAACCTTACCAGTCTGGCTAAGGAGGGATCCTTTCCAGCCTGCTAACTTTGAGTGGATATTGTCAATCAAAGAACTCCAAAAGGTCTTAAGAGGGTCAAGACAAAGGGGTAAGCCAAGATAAGAACTCAGAAGGGTACCAACCTCACAACCAATTATTCTTTTGATTTTATTTTCTCTATTCTCATTAACATTGATAAAATAAATCACACTTTTATTCCAATTGATAATTTGACCAGTAGCCTGCCCATAATCCTCAAGAGTTTTCTTGATATTTCTCGCATTCCTAACAAAAGCTTCTCCCATAACTCTAGAGTCATCCACAAATTGCTGATGAGAGCAAGTAAGATTCTTAGAAGAAGGTCTAAGTCCAACAAATTCCCCCAAAGTAACCATTTTTTCCACATATCTACCTAAGCATTTAGTCATGAGAATGAATAGGATAGGAGATAGTGGGTCCCCTTGCCTTAACCCATGAGAAACCCAGAAGAAAGGTGTTAGAGAACCATTGACAAGAAAAAAGGTGGCAGAGGAAACCGACATAAGGACCAACTCTAGAAATCTTTTATTAAACCCAAAAGCTTCCAACCCATATTTTAAAAACTTCCAGTCCACCCTATCATAAGCTTTAGATAAGTCAAGCTTTAGAGGAACCCCTCTTTCTTGGATTTAGTAAGGAAATGAATATTTTTATGCACCATAATGATAGAATCCAAAATCTACCTACTAGGAACAAACCCATTTAGTTGTCTCAAAATTAGATTAGGTAGGAAAGATAAGATTCTTAGAGTAAGAACTTTGGAGATAACGTTGTAAAAAGAGTTACAAAGACTGATTGGTCTAAAATGATCCATACGGTTAGCACTAGGGTTTTTGGGAATCAAAGCCAAAAAGCTACCATTCAACTCCTTTAGAAGTTTTTGAGACCCAAAGAACTCTTTAACACCACTAAAAACATCCTCTTAAATGATATGCCAGTACTTGTGAAAAAAGAGGAAGGGGAACCCATTTAATCCAGGAGCTTTGTCTCCCTCAAAGGAAAAAACTACCTTAGTAATTTCTTCATTGGTGGGAATGGTAGTAAGTTTTTTATTCTATTCATCGAAAATGCATTTTGGCTTATAGTCCAAAAACACTTTTTGCTTATCCTTATCTAGGTTGGAATCACCCTCCAGCAAATTGCTAAAAAAGTTCATGGCTTGCCTTTTAATAGCTTCATCATCATTAGTAAAAACCCCACGAACATTAATCCTAGAAATCTTATTACCATTCTATGCTTCAAAGTGGTCATATAAAAATATTTAGTATTCTGATCCCCCTCACTTAAAAAAACTTTTCTAGACCGTTGTCTCCGATACATCTCCTCCTTAGTAATTATATCATGCATCTCAATTAGTTTCAAATGTTCCTCCTTCTTAGATACATTCTCATAACCCTCAACCTAGATGTTGTCCTAAAGCTCTTTTAGTTCCTTAAGAATCCTTCTTTTGTTGTTAAAGATGTTCCCAAAGGTTTCCTTGTTCCATCTTTTTATATTCTTTTTAACAT